>CM042139.1:14960241-15075241 GCA_023376005.1 Doryteuthis pealeii
CCACAGCTTTTTCAATCTTTGGCAAGGGTCCATCTTTTCATTTTCCTTTCACTCTCATATTGGCACGCTTTTTCAAATTTCTTTGGCAAGTCCATCTTTTTCATTTTCCTTTCACTCATATTCCACAGCTTTTTCAATTCTTTGCAAGGTCTATCTTTTTCATTTTTCCTTCACTCTCATATCCACAGCTTTTCAATTCTTTGGCAAGGTCTATCTTTCATTTTCCTTTCACTCTCCATATTCTTGCAGCTTTTTCAATTCTTTGCAAGGTCCATCTTTTCATTTCCTTTCACTCTCATATTCGCAGCTTTTTCAATTCTTTGGCAAGGTCTATCTTTTCATTTCCTTTCACTCATATTCCGCAGCTTTTTTCAATCTTTGGCAAGGGTCTATCTTTTCATTTTCCTTTCACTCTCATATTCACAGCTTTTTCAATTCTTTGGCAAGGTCTATCTTTTCATTTCCTTTCACTCTCATATTCCACAGCTTTTTCAATTCTTTGGCAAGGTCTATCTTTCATTTTCCTTTCACTCTCATATTCTGCAGCTTTTTCAATTCTTTGGCAAGGTCTATCTTTTCATTTTCCTTTCACTCTCATATTCCGCAGCTTTTTCAATCTTTGGCAAGGTCCATCTTTTCATTTCCTTTCACTCTCATATTCCACAGCTTTTTCAATTTTGGCAAGGTCCATCTTTTCATTTTCCTTTCACTCTCATATTCCACGCTTTTTCAATTCTTTGGCAAGGTCTATCTTTCATTTTCCTTTCACTCTCATATTCTGCAGCTTTTCAATTCTTGGCAAGGTCCATCTTTTCATTTTCCTTTCACTCTCATATTCTGCAGCTTTTTCATTCTTTTCATTCTTTTCAATGGTCTATCTTTTCATTTCCTTTCACTCTCATATTCCGCAGCTTTTCAATTCTTTGGCAGGTCCATCTTTTCATTTTCCTTTCACTCATATTCCGCAGCTTTTTCAATTCTTTGGCAAGCTCCATCTTTTCATTTTCCTTTCACTCATATCCGCAGCTTTTTCAATTCTTTGGCAAGGTCTACTTTTCATTTTCCTTTCACTCTCATATTCCACAGCTTTTTCAATTCTTTGGCAAGGTCTATCTTTTCATTTCCTTTCACTCTCATATTCTGCAGCTTTTTCAATTCTTTGGCAAGGTCCATCTTTTCATTTCCTCATATTCTGCAGCTTTTCACTTTGCAATCATCATTTCCTTTCACTCATATTCCGCAGCTTTTTCAATTCTTTGCAAGGTCCATCTTTTCATTTTCCTTTCACTCATATTCCACAGCTTTTTCAATTCTTTGCAAGGTCTATCTTTTCATTTTCCTTTCACTCTCATATTCCACAGCTTTTTCAATTCTTTGGCAAGGTCCATCATATATTTTTTCAATTTTCCATTTTTCATTTTCCTTTCACTCTCATATTCTGCAGCTTTTTCAATTCTTTGGCAAGGTCTATCTTTATTTTCCTTTCACTCTCATATTCCACAGCTTTTTCAATTCTTTGCAAGGTCCATCTTTTCATTTCCTTTCACTCTCATATTCCGCAGCTTTTTCAATTCTTTGGCAAGGTCCATCTTTTCATTTTCCTTTCACTCTCATATTCCACAGCTTTTTTCAATTCTTTGGCAAGGTCTATCTTTTCATTTTCCTTTCACTCTCATATTCCAGCTTTTTCAATTCTTTGCAAGGTCCATCTTTTCATTTTCCTTTCACTCTCATATTCCACAGCTTTTTCAATTCTTTGGCAAGGTCCATCTTTTCATTTCCTTTCACTCTCATATTCACAGCTTTTCAATTCTTGGCAAGGTCTATCTTTTCATTTTCCTTTCACTCTCATATTCCACAGCTTTTTCAATTCTTGGCAAGGTCCATCTTTTCATTTTCCTTTCACTCTCATATTCTGCAGCTTTTTCAATTCTTTGGCAAGGTCCATCTTTTCATTTTCCTTTCACTCTCATATTCTGCAGCTTTTTCAATTCTTGGCAAGGTCCATCTTTCATTTTCCTTTCGCTCATATTCCGCAGCTTTTTCAATTCTTTGGCAAGGTCTATCTTTTCATTTTCCTTTCACTCTCATATTCCACAGCTTTTTCAATTCTTTGGCAAGGTCTATCTTTTCATTTTCCTTTCACTCTCATATTCTGCAGCTTTTTCAATTCTTTGGCAAGGTCCATCTTTTCATTTTCCTTTCACTCTCATATTCTGCAGCTTTTTCAATTCTTTGGCAAGGTCCATCTTTTCATTTTCCTTTCACTCATATTCCGCAGCTTTTTCAATTCTTTGCAAGGTCTATCTTTCATTTTCCTTTCACTCTCATATTCCACAGCTTTTTCAATTCTTTGCAAGGTCTATCTTTTCATTTTCCTTTCACTCTCATATTCCACAGCTTTTTCAATTCTTTGGCAAGGTCTATCTTTTCATTTTCCTTTCACTCTCATATTCTGCAGCTTTTTCAATTCTTTGGCAAGGTCTATCTTTTCATTTTCCTTTCACTCTCATATTCCGCAGCTTTTTTCAATTCTTGGCAAGGTCCATCTTTTCATTTTCCTTTCACTCTCATATTCCACAGCTTTTTCAATTCTTTGGCAAGGTCCATCTTTTCATTTTCCTTTCACTCTCATATTCCACAGCTTTTTCAATTCTTTGGCAAGGTCTATCTTTTCATTTTCCTTTCACTCTCATATTCTGCAGCTTTTTCAATTCTTTGGCAAGGTCCATCTTTTCATTTTCCTTTCACTCTCATATTCTGCAGCTTTTTCAGTTCTTTGGCAAGGTCCATCTTTTCATTTTCCTTTCACTCATATTCCGCAGCTTTTTCAATTCTTTGGCAAGGTCTATCTTTTCATTTTCCTTTCACTCTCATATTCCGCAGCTTTTTCAATTCTTTGGCAAGGTCCATCTTTTCATTTTCCTTTCACTCATATTCCGCAGCTTTTTCAATTCTTTGGCAAGGTCTATCTTTTCATTTTCCTTTCACTCTCATATTCCACAGCTTTTTCAATTCTTTGGCAAGGTCTATCTTTTCTTTTCCTTTCACTCTCATATTCTGCAGCTTTTTCAATTCTTTGGCAAGGTCCATCTTTTCATTTTCCTTTCACTCTCATATTCTGCAGCTTTTTCAATTCTTTGGCAAGCTCCATCTTTTCATTTTCCTTTCACTCATATTCCGCAGCTTTTTCAATTCTTTGGCAAGGTCTATCTTTTCATTTTCCTTTCACTCTCATATTCCACAGCTTTTTCAATTCTTTGGCAAGGTCTATCTTTTCATTTTCCTTTCACTCTCATATTCTGCAGCTTTTTCAATTCTTTGGCAAGCTCCATCTTTTCATTTTCCTTTCACTCTCATATTCTGCAGCTTTTTCAATTCTTTGGCAAGGTCCATCTTTTCATTTTCCTTTCACTCATATTCCGCAGCTTTTTCAATTCTTTGGCAAGGTCCATCTTTTCATTTTCCTTTCACTCATATTCCACAGCTTTTTCAATTCTTTGCAAGGTCTATCTTTTCATTTTCCTTTTCACTCTCATATTCCACAGCTTTTTCAATTCTTGGCAAGGTCCATCTTTTTATTTTCCATAAACTCTCATATTCCGCAGCTTTTTCAATTCTTTGGCAAGGTCCATCTTTTCATTTTCCTTTCACTCTCATATTCTGCAGCTTTTTCAATTCTTTGGCAAGGTCTATCTTTTCATTTTCCTTTCACTCTCATATTCCACAGCTTTTTCAATTCTTTGGCAAGGTCCATCTTTTCATTTTCCTTTCACTCTCATATTCCACAGCTTTTTCAATTCTTTGGCAAGGTCTATCTTTTCATTTTCTTTCACTCTCATATTCCGCAGCTTTTTCAATTTTTTGGCAAGTCCATCTTTCATTTTCCTTTCACTCTCATATTCCGCAGCTTTTTCAATTCTTTGGCAAGGTCCATCTTTTCATTTTCCTTTCACTCTCATATTCCGCAGCTTTTTCAATTCTTTGGCAAGGTCCATCTTTTCATTTTCCTTTCACTCTCATATTCGCAGCTTTTTCAATTCTTTGCAAGGTCCATCTTTTCATTTTCCTTTCACTCTCATATTCCGCAGCTTTTCAATTCTTTGGCAAGGTCTATCTTTTCATTTTCCTTTTACTCTCATATTCCACAGCTTTTTCAATTCTTTGGCAAGGTCTATCTTTTCATTTTCCTTTCACTCTCATATTCTGCAGCTTTTTCAATTCTTTGGCAAGGTCTATCTTTTCATTTTCCTTTCACTCTCATATTCCACAGCTTTTTCAATTCTTTGGCAAGGTCCATCTTTTCATTTTCCTTTCACTCTCATATTCCGCAGCTTTTTCAATTCTTTGGCAAGGTCCATCTTTTCATTTTCCTTTCACTCTCATATTCCACAGCATTTTCAATTCTTTGGCAAGGTCCATCTTTTCATTTTCCTTTCACTCTCATATTCCACAGCTTTTTCAATTCTCTGGCAAGGTCCATCTTTTCATTTTCCTTTCACTCTCATATTCCACAGCTTTTCAATTCTCTGAAAGGGTCCATCTTTCCAATTTACTTTCACTCTCATATTCCACAGCTTTTTCAATTCTCTGGCAAGGTCTATCTTTTCATTTTCCTTTCACTCTCATATTCCACAGCTTTTTCAATTCTCTGGCAAGGTCCATCTTTTCATTTTCCTTTCACTCTCATATTCCACAGCTTTTTCAATTCTTTGGCAAGGTCCATCTTTTCATTTTCCTTTCACTCTCATATTCCGCAGCTTTTTCAATTCTTTGGCAAGGTCCATCTTTTCATTTTCCTTTCACTCTCATATTCCACAGCATTTTCAATTCTTGGCAAGGTCCATCTTTTCATTTTTCCTTTCACTCTCATATTCCACAGCTTTTTCAATTCTCTGGCAAGGTCCATCTTTTCATTTTCCTTAAACTCTCATATTCCACAGCTTTTTCAATTCTCTGAAAAGGTCCATCTTTCCAATTTACTTTCACTCTCATATTCCACAGCTTTTTCAATTCTCTGCAAGGTCCATCTTTTCATTTTCCTTTCACTCTCATATTCCACAGCTTTTTCAATTCTTTGGCAAGGTCTATCTTTTCATTTTCCTTTCACTCTCATATTCCGCAGCTTTTTCAATTCTTTGGCAAGGTCTATCTTTTCATTTTCCTTTCACTCTCATATTCCACAGCTTTTTCAATTCTTTGGCAAGGTCTATCTTTTCATTTTCCTTTCACTCTCATATTCCGCAGCTTTTTCAATTCTTTGGCAAGGTCCATCTTTTCATTTTCCTTTCACTCTCATATTCCACAGCATTTTCAATTCTTTGGCAAGGTCCATCTTTTCATTTTCCTTTCACTCTCATATTCCACAGCTTTTTCAATTCTCTGGCAAGGTCCATCTTTTCATTTTCCTTAAACTCTCATATTCCACAGCTTTTTCAATTCTCTGAAAAGGTCCATCTTTCCAATTTACTTTCACTCTCATATTCCACAGCTTTTTCAATTCTCTGGCAAGGTCTATCTTTCATCATTTTCCTTTCACTCTCATATTCCACAGCTTTTTCAATTCTTTGGCAAGGTCCATCTTTTCATTTTCCTTTCACTCTCATATTCCGCAGCTTTTTCAATTCTTTGGCAAGGTCCATCTTTTCATTTTCCTTTCACTCTCATATTCCACAGCATTTTCAATTCTTTGGCAAGGTCCATCTTTTCATTTTCCTTTCACTCTCATATTCCACAGCTTTTTCAATTCTCTGGCAAGGTCATCTTTTCATTTTCCTTAAACTCTCATATTCCACAGCTTTTTCAATTCTCTGAAAAGGTCCATCTTTCCAATTTACTTTCACTCTCATATTCCACAGCTTTTTCAATTCTCTGGCAAGGTCCATCTTTTCATTTTCCTTTCACTCTCATATTCCGCAGCTTTTTCAATTCTTTGGCAAGGTCTATCTTTTCATTTTTTCACTTTCCTTTCACTCTCATACGCAGCTTTTTCAATTCTTTGGCAAGGTCCATCTTTTCATTTTCCTTTCACTCTCATATTCCGCAGCTTTTTCAATTCTTTGGCAAGGTCCATCTTTTCATTTTCCTTTCACTCTCATATTCCGCAGCTTTTTCAATTCTTTGGCAAGGTCCATCTTTTCATTTTCCTTTCACTCTCATATTCCGCAGCTTTTTCAATTCTTTGGCAAGGTCCATCTTTTCATTTTCCTTTCACTCTCATATTCCACAGCATTTTCAATTCTTTGGCAAGGTCCATCTTTTCATTTTCCTTTCACTCTCATATTCCACAGCTTTTTCAATTCTTTGGCAAGGTCTATCTTTTCATTTTCCTTTCACTCTCATATTCCACAGCTTTTTCAATTCTTTGGCAAGGTCCATCTTTTCATTTTCCTTTCACTCTCATATTCCGCAGCTTTTTCAATTCTTTGGCAAGGTCCATCTTTTCATTTTCCTTTCACTCTCATATTCCACAGCATTTTCAATTCTTTGGCAAGGTCTATCTTTTCATTTTCCTTTCACTCTCATATTCCACAGCTTTTTCAATTCTCTGGCAAGGTCCATCTTTTCATTTTCCTTAAACTTTCATATTCCACAGCTTTTTCAATTCTCTGAAAAGGTCCATCTTTCCAATTTACTTTCACTCTCATATTCCACAGCTTTTTCAATTCTCTGGCAAGGTCTATCTTTTCATTTTCCTTTCACTCTCATATTCCACAGCTTTTTCAATTCTCTGGCAAGGTCCATCTTTTCATTTTCCTTCAACTTCACCCTGTGATCTGCTGGAACCGCAAAGTCCACCAGTTGACACCGTTCTATATTTTTTATTTATTTATTTATTTTTATTTATTTTTTTTTTGTTAATCAACACTAGGTCTGGTCTCCTGGCTGGGATGTCAATCATCTGTAGATTGCAGGTTCAATCCTGTCCGAGGGCGATAATAACGTAGAATACTTAACATAACTTAACACTTGTACCCGATCGTGGTTAATGGAATGAAAACAGTGCTTTGAATAAAGGGCCCGTCTTTATCTCAAAGTCCCAGAGAATTTTATGCGTTTCCCCCCCCCCCCCCAAGAACAGATTCTGGTTTATGCATATACCATTTTGTTGTATGGTCAAAATTTAATTTTTTGCATAATTCCCAGTCGATCACCTTCCAAACCCAGCTGTGCTTATCTTTGTATTCGCGTTGTACTAATTTGCTACATTCACTTTATACATGGTTTACAGTCATCTCTGTCATCGCAGTCTACATTTACTGTTTGTTGCGTCTTATCAATATTTGCTTTGATATAATTTGTTCTTATGGCATTATTTTGTACAGCAATTATTAGTGATTCAGTTTCTCTCTTGAGGTTTCCTCTTCTTAACCATGTTCAAGTCTTTTTATGTGCAACCTCTCCGATTTGTCGTTTGAAGTGCCCATATAATTGTTTTTTTCCCCATCTTTGTTTTCTAGTTTTCGTTGTTTTTCTGTTTGTCCACATATTATATCTGCTGTTGTTGGCTGCCATAAGTAATCTTTCTTTGCTCTTTTTTGTGTATTCTTCGAGTCCTTGGATCGTGGCCTCTATGCAGTCCTCTATATTGGCAAGACCAAACATACCGACTAAGTAAAGAGACAGTTATGTAATACTGTGGAGAGACTATAATATGAAAGGACAGAAAAACATTGTGATATTGTAAAAAGTATCTGGTACCCTAAAGAATGGGTCTTCATTCCTAAAATGAGGTAACCAAGCGATTACCCAGTACTATTAGTATTTTTGTGATTTAACCATTCTAGTTCTTTTTGACAATAATAAAATAAACAAAATTATTCTAATTAATTATTATTCTGATAACTCCATTGAAATCTATTAGATTTCCATATGACACAGTTGAATGAGCTGTATATCGTTATTAAATCATAATATGACTAGATTAGTTAAGTTAAAAATTAAAGTTAATAGAAACAATGACATCGGAACATGCATTTAAAAAATTGAAATAGTTTATAAATTATTTCAATTTATTATCTAGATATATAAACAAATTAATTATATTATATCTACATCTAGATAAATGTTTTGCTTAAGTAATTTGGATACCGTTCCAAGTGCACCAACTACAATTGGTATCACTTTCAACCTCATATTCCACAGCTTTTTCAATTCTCTAGCAAGGTCCAGGTATTTGTCTATCTACCAGTTTGTTGGTCCGGATAAATGGATAATACAACAAGGTCTTGGACATTTAATAATCCAGAACGGCTGTCGGAAAAAAGGAAGCAGGTTGGTGATGTAGCTGTATGGTGGGGTGGGGGTTGGATGCAGCTGTATGGTGAGGTAGAGATGTAGCTGTTTTGAGTTTTGTATTATTTGGACTATTGTCCCTATCTTTATTATTATCTATGCAATCGATGTTCCTTTAGGCCTTCTCCGGGTGTTTCTCGAACTCGGGAACCTTCTCGAACTCGGAAAGCTTCTTGTCGAGCCTTCACGGAACTTCGAACCGAACCCTTTATTCAATGCACTGTTTTCATTCTATTAACCACGATCGGGTACAAGTGTTAAGTTATGTTAAGTATATGAAAATTTCCTTTAAAAATCAAATCAAAAATGACTAAAGCATGTGTCAAAAAAAAAAAGAAAACACGAATTTAAACGTATATGAAAATGTCCTTTAAAAATCACAATAAAAACCTGATTAAAGATGACGTGTCTATTAAAGATATGTCCTATTTCTTAACCCGAAAGCCTTGGGACTTTGTCTTTCTAAAAGTTTATTCACTAATATATTATTTTCTATTTTTTCTTTCTATTTGTTGATAACACCAAAGCGGAATATTTCATTAAAAATTCCCGGGGATCATCCGAAAAAAATAACATCTCAAATGAAGAAACGAATTTTACGCAGCCAACAGAAAATCCTTCCGAAAATAAATCCTCAAACCCAAAGGAAAATATTCCGGGGAATCTTCAACAACCGAATAACCTCACTTTTGAAAGTGACCGGATTTCAAATGAGGTACGTTGAATCAGAATATATTTCAATTATTTCAGTTTGGCACAACAGAGTAAGCTGATAGTCTTTCACAGTATTATTATTATTATTATTATTATTATTATTATTAGCAGGACCTGTGGATATACCACAGTATGATAATTTTATTATTACAACGTCTGATATGTTTACTTAAGAGCTATTGCGAAATAGTTCAATAATTAAGAACTATAATAATCTTGATTTAACGCTCTCTCTCTCTCTCTCTCTCTCTCTCTCTCTCTCTCTCTCTCTCTCTCTCTCCTTCTTTTCATTATGTCCGATGACATTTTAGCATTATCGCTTCCGCGCGCTCTCTATCTCCCTCTCTCTCTATCTTCCCCTACCCTCTTTCTTTCTTTTTTATTTTTTTCTTCTGTGAAGCATGTCCTTTTCCTTCCCTTTCTTTCTTTCTAATAAAAATGGAATGGTCCATTATTTTGTTATGGTGACAACATTCATAATAAATAAAAATTTGGACGGTCTGATTTTTAACCAGAGTGTGTTTGCAAGATGATAATGGTCGTACCATTAAGGAACACGGGTATTTGCAGATAGATACATACACCAAACTTTCGCCCAAACAGTCACGATTTTAACAGATACTCAAAGCTCACTCCGCCCTGTTGGTGGGGCGTTAGAATGCACCGACTGCACCTCTGCAGAGGGGTAAGACTCCCCCAATGGGGCCACCTGTTGGCCGTGGGTGGCGACGCGTGATGCTTAAGGATAGAGCCCAGGTGGATGAGCAGTTCATAACATGCAATACTCCACTTTGGCCCTATCTTGGGCTAGACGGGCGGTCGGAGAGGCCCCTTCCGATCAATCAGCTGGTCACGTCAAGCCCTAGCACCTATATGATTTTCCCAACCCTATTGCCCTTATGGCAAGACCCAACCCCTTTTATCATATGGGTGCTAGAAGGCGGTGGCTGCGGGTCTACATGCCCTGGAAATGACATTAAACTCTATCTGATGGTGAGGTTCCAGTTTTGGAGGTTTGGGGAATGGGGAGCACCCCTTCATCACCATTGCTCCCTGGTCCACTCTGACCCGGAGTGGTAGTACCTGTTAGGGTCCCATCAATGGGTTAAATAGAAAAATGTATTTATAAAAAAAATTGTATTATCCATTAAGAATTGATTTATTTCAAAACTTTATCGGCATTAAATGACCCACTGAGGTTGATATGCCGTAAAACAAAACAAACCAAACCAAAAAAAATCAAAGCTCACTAGGTACCACCAATTTTCCCTGCGAAATTTACCACCCACCCCCACACCTATATTTAACACAATTAAACTTGCATAAAGGTTAATATTATCTTGAATTTTTTTTGTCCATTCGAAAGAAGAAACATTTAAAAACTCTTGATTATTTTTTGAATTTCCAGCTTACGGAAATAATGAAAATTATGAATGAAAAACAATGTTAAATCAATTGAAATTTAACGTAGTCAAATTATGACAAGCGGCTTTTTTTTGAAATTCAATGAAAAATGATTTTCACGAAAATTTCCATATTTATTTACCTTTTGATGAAAGTAAGTCTGAAATAGTTTTTTCCTAAAATATGTTAGGGAAAATATTTTTTTTACGAGGTCTACCCCACTCCCATTTTATTTTAGGAAATATGAAAAAGTGAACCGACAAAAAAGTTTTATTTACTTTTTTTCTATAAAGGTAAGAGTCTGAATAATTATATCAGAAGATTTTTATAAGTTTTGATGCGAGAGCTTTTTAGTAAAAGGTCCATGAATACAGTATTCAGCTAAAAAATATCAACAAAGAAATTGACCGTGTTTTACTTATTTTTCAAGATAACGATGAGTAATGTATTCCCAATCGGATAATTTAATCTTTAAATTAACTGTTTTTCTTTGTAACAACTCTTTATGTTCGTTATTTCTTTTTTGCGAGATTTTTAAAAAAATAAGTTAAATATTTACGTTTCTTCCTTCAATATGGCCTAAACGTATTTTGGTTTGTACAAAGAATAATATTTTTTTGAATTAAAAAGAACCCCCTCCCCTGTCAAGAAAGAAAAAACAGCAACACATTAGACGATATTACAAAGATTTCTTTTTTTAGAGTTTTTAGAGGGTTTGCAAGGTGTTTGCAATATGATAACGGTCAGAAGATTAAGGAACAAGATTATTAATATATAGATTATTCAGCAAATGCTTCTGTTTTGTTTGTTTGTTTGTTTGTTTATTTGTTTGTTTGTTTGTTTTTTTCATGTTTTTTGTTGTTTTTTTTTAAATATTTTCTTTATTTTAGAACACTTTGAACACAAAGAATTCCTCTTCCATCTGTGATGAAAACTCGTATATATTAGTATATGAATTAGAATACAAAGTACCTTCAGATGGTAAGTTTTTAGATATCTACTGCAATATATGCAGAGGGGTAAGAACCGTCTCCCCCCAATGGGGCCACCTGTGATACTTAAGAACAGAATTCCTGATGGCTGAGCATTAGGGTCGGTCGATTTTTCACTTTTTTTTTAAATATCAAATTCTTTCAAACAGCAGAAGATGTATGTTGGTATATTGAATACTGAAACCAAAAACTGGATGTCGCACTTGCATCATTGTTTGAGGAAATAGCATTGTAACACCCCCCCCCCCCCTAGGGGCCGATGACCACCTGCAGGACCTTTCTGCTGCACATGTTACTTGCACCTTCCAACATTACTGCAATTCCTGCAACTTCTAGCTTTTCCAACCTTACTGGCCATGACCGTCTCGTGATCGTCTGTTTACTTGACCCTTACTTAGGACCTCCACTTGTGCACGTAATGCTGCATCAGGGCTCATCCAGGGGGTTTACAATCAATTATCAAAAGAGAAGAAAGACAAGACGAGACAATTTCAGGTGAACCTCAATCAAAATGGCAGAGAGGTATATGGTTCGCATTCATCCACACCAGTCACTCCCATCAGCTTCTAATTTGTCTCCCATGTCTTGTCGAGAGGGTGGGGACACCCCCTGTTCCTTTGGGGACCTCTGCTAACGCTGGTTTCTGGTGGACAGCTAAACTGATCTTCCTTCTTCGGCGTCCAAAACTCAACTCTACTCCGGGGTCCAGAAAAAAACTCTTTTTAGCTGGGACTGTATATATATAAAATTCCACCCCCACCATCTCCTTTCTGACTAACCTTGCTGGGCGCATAATCTCCAGATGTTTTTTTGGTTTGAAATACTAAGACTATAACAATAATAATACTACTTGGCACAACAGATAAACAAATGTCCACATTATCAATTAACACAATGAATAATTAGGCCCAAAATAAACATTTGTCTCTTGGTTTTAAGACATTTGTCTCGGTTGGATATCAAATATCTTCCCTATCACTTCTTTTTTATTTAAATATTCGTTCCTTGGTCATATTCACTCATGTATACACACATGATTCACTATATCCCCTCCAAACACACAGACACTCATGTGTCCATAATCTTACATACTATATTTTCACATAACTAATTATTACACCGATATGTATATATAAAAGTAATTGGTAATTTGCTTGAAGCATTGTTAAGTATGTTATAAAATAATAAAATAAGAAGAGAAATTATAACCACACAAATAAAAAACATAAGCACGTCATTTCTGAAATTAAACTCTGATGATGAAGCTCTAGCTTCGAAATCGATAAGACATATAAAACATTTTTTTGTCTTTATTTTTTTATACGCATTGTATTGCCTTCGAATTTTATTATTATTATATATATATATATATATATATATATATATATATATATATATATACACTTGCATACCTCCAAATGCATTCTGCACTTGATGCAATGCGTAGTATCACCGCATCGTCTACTAAAATGCACCAAAATTCCTCGTTTTCGCAACATTTAGCCTTGAAATTGGTTAGAAAACTTGTCAATTTCGATATTTAAAACAGAAAAGCTTGTCATTTTAAACGAAACGAATAAAATATTATGATTAAAATTGAAAATATGTCCCCATCACCACCAACACCTCCGATATGCTCCTTTTTTATCTAATAATTAAGCTGTAACAGGGATAACATTTTAAAAGATTGAAATCTATTTCCTCAAATGAAGGCAAAGTTGAAAAAAATGTATTTTGTGTTGTAATTTTTTATGTTAATTTGCAACTTTAGCCACATCGGAGACGTTACTGTTCCAAAATCGACCTACCCTAATGAGCAGTCCATGACATGCAACACTGGTCACGTCAAGCCCTAGCACCTATGTGGTTGTCCTAACCCTATTTTCCTTCCGGGAAGCTATAACTCTTTTTATAATATATGTACTAGAAGGTGGAGGCTGAGAGTCTTATTGTCCTGGGTATGATGTTAAACCCTGTCTGATGGTGAGGTTCCAGTTCTGGACCTCTGGCAAATGTGGAGCACTCCTTCATCACCATTGCTCCTTGGTCCACTCTGACCCGGAGTGATAGTACCTGCTAGGGTACTATCTATAGGTTAAATAGAAAATGTATATAATAAATCTTCTGTTTATTGAGGATGAACCAGAGACTGATCTTCTCTGATAGGATCGGCCTGGTGAGAGGAGTAGGATGCTGAAAGATCCGAAACTACACAGGGACCCAAGAAAATAAGACATCAATGACCACACCCTCTTGCGTCCCAAATGTAGTAAGGAGCCTATATTTAAAGTTTTAATTTATTTATCTTTTTTTCTTTTTTTTTCTTTTTTTCGTCAATCTCCTATTCTATACATAGACCGAGCAAGTTTGACTGTTGCGTATCTCAGGACTATTAAATAAAAAATCCTGAACCATGCGTTAAATTACACAAAGCGAACCATGAAAGGAGGCGGCCGAATAACAGGTCGGGGTTACCGGTTGAACAGATATGATGTTGCAAAACCCGAAATTTGTAAGGATACTGGTGTAACATCACTGACGACCAATTTTAGTGCATTTTTGTGATGTTTAACAATATTTTAACATACGTACACAGCTTTATTTATGTATCCATAATAATAAAGCATTTAGATTAATGCCACAAAAATAACGAGTTTGCTAATGTGGTTTGGAGCCCAAGACTCATCAAGGACACAAAACTCATTGAGGGAGTCCAGAGGAGAGCTACTAAATTAGTGAATAATTTAAAATCCCTTTCATATGAAGAAAGACTTAGGACCTACCAAGTCTGGTTTTCCGACGTATAAGAGAGGATATGATTGAAGCCTACAAATACACGCATGGTTTCTATTCAGCGAACTCTGACCTACTGAACATTGCTCAAAATACCTATACAAGGGGACATAAATTAAAACTCCTTAAAAAATCTTGTAAAGCAAACGCAAGACAAAATTATTTTAGCTACAGAGTGGTGAATACATGGAATAAACTACCTTCATCAGTAGTGAATGCCCCATCTCTAAACTCCTTCAAGGCAAGGTTGGATAATCTGTGGAATGACATTAAATATTCAGTGGATTTAAAATGAATATTTGTAAGGAACAGCTGACAGGTCTCAGACCTAATATACTAGCTGAAAAGATATTATTATTATTATTATTATTATTATATATGTAACACATACATATACACATATTATCCACACATAACTGGCATCTGAAATACATGCACATCTCGCCGGGAGATCTGGGAAATCCTAAAACTTGCACCCGCACACAACAAGTCATAAATAAAATGGTAGACTGAATTCATGGGTGTAAATTTCTACCATACTCTAGAACACAGATGTTAGTGGAATATAAAATGAAGTCCAATGTTTATATTTTTAATTTCTCAACTGGGATTAATACTTTTAATAAAAATGAAACTCTAAGGAAAACATAACTTAATAAGTTAATCCATTTATGAGTTGTTTTTAAATAAACGATAGTATTAATTGATGTGGAATAGATTTAAAGTTGCTGCGTAGTTATTCAGTTATACACTTTCTTTACCTCCGCGTTGTTATTTTAAGGGATTTAAGATTATAAACTTAACAAGTCCTATACTGAAATAAATTGAAAATTATTATTCGCTGGTAATTTTGGCGATATTATTGAAATTTTATTATGCTATTATCTTCGGTCTACACCGGTACTTGTTCCTTTAGGGGACAGGGGTCGAGTGTCACCGACACACACCAGCAGCAGCCTACCCTAACATTTTAGTCATGTGGTGTCCTTTATAAAAGGCCATGACTGTGGCTACTCTTTCTCTTTTTAGTTGTATCACCTTAAGGGTGACTGTTGGCTTAAGCCAACACCCCATAAGGTGAGTGCCTTAGCACTCTCTCTTCCTAGGAATTAGGCTTACGGATAGAATATAACCCAAGACGGATTCTGCTTCTGGAACAAGAGAGAATACTATATTTTAACCCTTGAAGGCCGATAATAATTACCTTTTAACCAGCAGGATAAAACAACTATGGGAGCCGACGATAAATACAACCTTCGGACAAGATTCCCCCATTGATACTTTCAGTCATAGACTGTCGCAGGGTTAACTTTTTGCAACCCAAAACAACCCAACTCAACCAAACCATTAACTACTAACTACGGCTAGACCTTTTACGGTGCTGTGAATTAAACTAAATACGGCTATACCACACTTTGGTGCTGTTTAATTTGAACTGAACTCTTACTAAACTTCGGGTCGCTTGTCCAACCTAAACTATGAACTTTCTTCTCTTTGTTGTACCCTTTTAATGTGCATTATATTTGTATTAAAACCTGTTGCATTCATATCGTTGTTAGCTCGTTCCTTGACGTCATAATCCCGCCTTTTCTCACTGCTTTTCTTAACCCACCTTTATTTTTTTATAATATTTCTATTTCACAATAACAATAATAAAAAATTAAAACGGTTCACTTTTGAAGTTATGTAGTCAAGACAAGCATATAAATGAATCACTATGCAACATCTTTTAAACTATACAACATCAATTAATGCTGTCTTTTGATTCTTTTAAAAAGTTCTAAATTAACGTATTAAGTTATGTTTTCCTTATTTTCAGTTATTAAGAGTATTAATTCCAGTTGAGAAATTAAAAATATATACATTGGATTTCATTTCATGTTCTACTAACATCTGTCCGGTAGACTATGGTAAAAATTTACGCCACTGCATTCATAGTCTACCAAAAAGAAATGCCATCTTTGGCTCCATGTAAAACTCACAATAATTACTCACCCATCACAAAACTGGAAAAAAAAAACCCGAAACATTACCTAAATGCCGGCATGAGAACAAAGAGCCACTATCGCACTACTTACTATTACAAGGAAACATTTAATGACGTTCGATAAGGCAATATATCAGTTTTTAAACCATTATTTCCATTGCATTTTTCTTTTTCAGGTCAAATAAAACATACAAATATCAAGCTTGGCGTTTTATTTTTGGCGTTGTTCTGCATTGCAGTCGGGATACTAATTCTGTAAGACATTTTTAAAACTATCTTTGTCCATGTAAATTATTGTAACAAAATTAGTGATTTCTAGCCACAATGGCGACCCAGTTCCTAAACATTAGCTGACCTCAAAAGTTAGGGTGACTCAAAATATTTTGAAAGAAAAGAAAAAAATTAATTTAAAAACAATCTAGCGACAGTAAATTCTAGAAATCCAGACTCAATGACCGTAATGGTCTTGGTGAGAGGAGGCGCCTTAGGGGAGAGGGGGGTAACATTTTGATAGGCGAATTAGAAATAGACACGTCCCATTGTGAGCTTAGAATATTCTAGACACCCATGGCCTGACTGGCTTTGGTGGGAGGAGACGCTATAACAACAATTGGAAGCGCGTGGTGTAATGGTTAAAGTCATGGGAAATGGACTCGTCGCCCCGAGTTCAAATCCTGGACGTGGTAATTGCATTTCACTTAGCGCTAATACCCTTGGGAAAGGTATGAATCCTACTCTCCCTCCAACTATGGGTAAATAGCAGGGCAGACTGGGTTCTTTAACCATGGCTAGGTAACCAGTCTAGGAGAAGGAAAACTCTGAATTCAAACCTGTTGAAGTCCGCTTAAGAAATTGATCTTGTGTCGTATCCTGCTCGTGCGGAGGAGTTGGTAAATATATATAACAACAATTGGTAAACTAACTCTGAGTGAAAGAGACACTGGGCTTCTGTGGGTTACGATTCTTGTCGCCATTTTAGGCGTTTTTGGTATCCTATTGGTAAATCTAATGGTAGAAAAGGGTGCAGTCTCAATAATAAGAAGTCTGTTGTATTCTTTGAAATCCTAGGTAGAACTAAAGTGTAGTCGTTGTAGCAGAGAATCTAGTGTTCCTTCTGGTATTGTCCAGTTAGCAACTGATTTCAGGTCAATTACCAACGTCGTTAAATGCATTCTATGTCGTTTTTCATTGGTCAATGCCTGTTGCTGATTTTGGGAAAGTCTATGAATAAAAGTGGCAATTCTCGTATATCTTATACTCATGAGAGTCCAACAGATAGTAATACACTGTTACATAATGTTGGGCTTGGATAATTAAGGGCTGCAAAAGAATCAGTTTTAGTAAAATTGAATTATGGGTAAAAAAAGAAATATTTTGGGAAAATATTTTGAAAGGAAGAATCTAACTGGAATGCATTTTGTGAATTGTTTGTTTGAATTATTTGTTGAAATTCGAAATCGGAGAAAATGCCAGGTTGAATATTTTCGGGAGAATTAAAACATTGGAAACAATTGTTTGGTTAAAAATCCAGTGTACTTATATAATACAATATAACAATATACAATGGAATTAAAATAATGACGTAAGAAAATAATCAGCTGATTAACGGTAATTATAAAAGAAGGTGTGAATAGTCGAAGAGTAGAGGGTGAGCGAAGGCAGCTAAGGTCTGGAGAAGCAAAGACGATGTAGACCTGTTAGCCTATCCGAAAAAAGCAGCCTTTATTTCTTTCCTTCTTTCTTTCTTTTCTCTCCCCAACTTTGACACTTAGCTGACAGGCGAGAGAATCAGTTTGCTAAATCGAATTATGCTGATTCTGCTATTATAAACATTCTTTCTATCTCTCTTTGCGTTAACGACTACTACAGATTGTCACGGCCATAATAAATATTGTTGACAAGAGTTGCGGTCGAGTTTGTTTTTAATCAGCACGGGTTACCATGGATCTTAATTTAAAGGGTTGTTTCCATATATGAAAAAACGAGCCCATATAAGAACGAAGACCCACTATGTTACAACACGTCTTAAGTAACATGTAATCATTTGTTGGCAAATCTGCACGAAAATGCTGACCAAAGATGTTAAGTTTAATATTCATTTAAGTGGAGGTCAGAATGCCAAAGACAAGAAAGTGAATAAATCGGTTAAAATAGGGGCATGTTTGAAATACGCCTGTTCAATTAAACCGACGGTAGATGGCGTCATCAGTCATGTTTTTGGCTGGTTCCTTGAGGGGTTTCGGCACTTTCAACATAATACCTACCTCACCAGCTATACCCTACTAGGGAGGATCACGCCCCAGTGCTCCACAAAATGTCCAACTCTAGAAGCTAGACCTGGCTTATATTGAGTCTTACCAACGTAGGCCTTGGTTTTCTGTGCACCGGATTGGGCGAAGTTGTAGCCAATCAGTTTGCCGAGTTGGTATTTTAAACAGTGTCTTCTCGTACAAATGATTTTGATTGGCTGCTTATTGATTGTACAATTGTTGCATAGCGCCTTCCTCACTGGCACTAAATAATTATAATGTTGCATACCTTTTCTTCACTTACTTGGACATCTATTCTTCTGTTGGCCGTCTTGGTATGCTTCTGATCGTCTTTGGTATTTCTATCATCTTGTCTTGGTCTGGAATCTCCTAAGGTCTGGACTTTCTTTTGCTATGTTCTTGCTGGCTGGTCGTCCTGGATTCATTTCTTAGTCTTGTTACCAAGACATTCATCAACCACAAGAACATATTAATTATACAACTTTTATTTCCTTAACTATACATTTCATGTAACTAAATATCTGACTAACATAGCGGGCGTGAGTTCCAGTTTTAGGCAGGACCTAAAATGGCTGACTTCTCTGCCTGACGTCTAACTGAAAACTGGCGACCGAACAGGTCCCACGTGACTTCACGTATTTTGGCGGGCTCCTGTAATTTTCCATGGAAGGATCCGGCCATGGTATGAAAAGGGTCATCCCCTCAGAATTACAGGGGATTGACAATAATCTTATGCAACCGCATAGATTATGTAACACAATGATATTCCCTTTTTCTGATTGGTTAAAAAAGATGAATGACGAAATTCAAATTATTGTAAATTGTGAGTGTAATATTGTCTCCAACGTCATATCCTGTCAGAGCTTCATACATTTTATGTTTTATGTTTCTGTTACATTCTTTTTTTTTTTTTTTTTTTTTTGCAGTAATCGCATACCTATATAATTTCTACTCTCATTTTTCTTCTTATTTTGTTACCATTCAACTTTTTATGCTTAAAAATGAGTTAAAATCTCATTATAATGGAGATTCGGTGTCTTTCTGTCTGTAACCGAAACTACGCCAACGCTTACGTCGCAATAATCCTAATGAATTGCGTAAGTTTATCAATGAGTATTTAGTTTATACTCAAATTCATTAATACATAGTATAAATCTGATTTATTAACGATGTCTCTATGAAAATCCGAGTTAGATTTGCCTAAAAAAAAGCCCATGTTATTAGTGCGTTTAAAATCCTGAAATGTGTTTGATATATCACGAAGAAATAAAGGTTTACATAATGTATGTTATAGTTAATTTGCATACTGGTTTTAACAAAATTGGGTTTAATAAATAATTACTTGGTGTTATTGATCTCTAATATTATTGTTTTATTCTCGAGCGTATTAAAATAAATCCCATGAATGATTTTATATAGAAACTAATTAAAATATGATTAAAATAAGTGTAATCTTTTTATATGCGTTCTCGTTTAATTTTGTTAGTATTTATAATTTAATATATTACATTAAAACTTAAATACTTATATTTGACAATAACTATCAATAGCCAATTGATTAGATTTGCCTCAAAACAACCCATGTTATTAGTACGTTTTAAATCCTGCAACGTGTCTTATATATTACTAAGAAATAAAGGTTTACATAATATATGGTGTAGTAAAGAATAGAGGGAAAATGTGGACAAAGGAACAAAACTCAGACAAGTATATGTAGGAGATATATTTCGCCGTGCATTGAGCTCGGCTTCATCATTCGTTTATTTGATCAAATAAACGACTGATGAAGCCGAGCTCAATGCACGGTGAAATATATCTCCTACATATACTTGTTTGAGTTTTGTTCCTTTGTCCACATTTTCTCCTCTATTCTTTACTACATTCTGTCGGATTTACTCCAATCCTCTCATCCTCATAATATATGGTGTGGTTAATTTGCATACTGGTTTTAACAAAACCGGGTTTAATGAATAATTACTTAGTGTAATTAACAATAACAATAGTGTAATTAACAATAACAATAGCTAACAATTGATTATGATTTTGTCTCTCATTGCAGCATCAAAATCCGGTCGAGACGAAACCGAAAACTATGTAATAATCAAACAGCGTTTGGAGATGAAACGGAAAATTCAACATTTCGACAAATATTGCAAGAAAGTAATGATTCAGATGAACATATTTATGTAGACAATGCATTATATGTGAGTACTGAAAGTCTTTGCGTGTCGGCTGAAGTTCAGCGTTCAGATATCAAAGAATTCTGTTCGAATCCAAAGACACCGCGAGCATATAGTACCATAAACGAAGAATTAAACATCAAGTTTCAGAATTACAATCTAACGAAAAGTGAAATGAACATCAGAGAAATAAGACCTGTTCTTCGAGACAACGATTCTCAGGTAACGACCAATGATGGAATCTATGACAACTTTTCGTCAGAATCCGAAACGGACGCTAAAAATACAGGGTCCACACCAGAAATGTCGATCAAACATTTAGAAAAACCAAAAGTTAAATTCAAATATATCGATGCCGCTTTTCAAGGTAAAAATGAAAAATCATTACCAAATGATGGCGAAGCCTCTGTTGACGATGAAGAGCTCGAAGACGATCCGGTATACGAGGATCCAGAAGAGATTATCATTGAAAGTATCAAATATCCCGTAAAAATACAAAAGAGGGATTTTGTTGATCCACGATCGTTTAAATACCCACAACGTATGAAATCTACACCAATAGAATCGAATTTAGACGAGGAATTTGTAGATAATTGCTTATATGGCAGTTTAGATGACATTATACATGAACAAAAATGTTATACCGCTGGATCCCCAAAGAGGATTTTGTTGATCCACGATCGTTTAAATACCCACAACGTATGCGATCTACACCAATAGAATCGAATTTAGACGAGGAATTTGTAGATAATTGCTTATATGGCAGTTTAGATGACATTACACATGAACAAAAATGTTATACCGCTGGATCCCCAAAGAGGGATTTTGTTGATCCATGTCCGTCAAATCATAAAAAAAAGATGTCACCTCCACGAGACGTATCTGATTTAGATGAAGAATGTGTTGACAATTGCTTATATGGTAGTTTAGATGACTTAGTTGATCCACGTCCGTCTAATTATACAGAAAAAATGCCACCTCATTCAAATGAATCTAACGTGGATGAAGAAGAATATGAAGACGACAATGTATACGAGGACATAGAAGAGATTGTGCCCGAAAGAAAAGATTATTCCACTGAATGTCAGAAAAGCTATTTTGTTGATCCGCATCAATCTAATTACCCACAAAGAATTCCATCTACACCAAATGAATCGAATTTAGATGAAGAATTTGTAGACAACTGCCTGTATGGCGATTTAGACGACATTATACATGAAAAAAAATGTTATACCGCTGGATCTCCAAAAAGGGATTTTGTTGATCCATATCCGTCTAATTATCCCCAAAATATGCCGTCTACTCCAAATGAATCTAATTTAGATGAAGAATTTGTAGACAATTGTGTGTACGGCGATTTAGACGATATTATACATGAAAAAAAGGACTATTCCACTGAGACTCAAAAAAGGGATTATGTTGATCCACATCCGTCTAAATATACCAAAAATATGCCATCTAAACTAAATGAATCTAACGTGGATGAAGAAGAATATGAAGACGACAATGTATATGAGGACCTAGAAGAGATTGTGCCCGAAAGAAAAGATTATTCCACTGAATGTCAGAAAAGCTATTTTGTTGATCCGCATCAATCTAATTACCCACAAAGAATTCCATCTACACCAAATGAATTGAATTTGGATGAAGAATTTGTAGACAATTGTCTGTACGGCGATTTAGACGACATTATACATGAAAAAAATCATGTTACCGCTGGATTTCAAAAGTTGGATTTTGTTGATCCACGTTCGACGAACTATCCCAAAAATATGCCGTCTACTCCAAATGAATCTAATTTAGATGACGAATTTGTAGACAATTGCTTATATGGTAATTTAGACGACATTATACATGAAAAAAGTCATTCTGCTGGATCTCCAAAGAGGGATTATGTTGATCCACGCCCGTCTAAATATCCACAAAATATGCCGTCTACTCCAAATGAATCTAATTTAGATGACGAATTTGTAGACAATTGCTTATATGGTAATTTAGACGACATTATACATGAAAAAAAAGGTCATTCTGCTGGATCTCCAAAGAGGGATTATGTTGATCCACGCCCGTCTAAATATCCACAAAATATGCCATATACACAAAATGAATCTAATTCAGATGAAGAATGTGTAGACAACTCTCTCTATGGCAATTTAGACGATATTATACATGAAAAAAAGGACTATACCACTGGATCTCAAAAAAAGAAAGATTTTCTTGATCCACGTCCGTTGAACTATAAAGAAAAGATGTCCCCTTCAGGAAATGAATCTAATTTAGATCAAGAATTTGTAGACAACTGTCTCTATGGTAATTTAGACGACATTATACATGAAAAAAAGGACTATTCCACTGAGTCTCAAAGGAAAGATTTTGTTGATCCACGTCCGTCTAAATACCCACAAAATATACCATCAACACCAAATGAATCTAATTTAGATGAAGAATTTGTAGACGACTGTCTGTATGGCAATTTAGACGATATTTAAATGTTAAAGTAATCCCGTAAAGTAATTCCGTTGAATCTCAAAAGAGAGATTTTGTTGATCCACTTCCGTTTAACTATCCAGAAAAAAAAAAAACACACGCTACCTACACCAAACGAATCTAATTTAGATAAAGAAGACTATCCTATATACGACGACCCAGAAAAGATTATGATTGAAATACTATTTCTCAAGATCTCAGAAAGGACCTTTTACCTCCCAAACTAAAGTTGGGTCGGTGGGTGTGAAACTTAACTTTTCAGCGTAAACCAAGCAGATCCTGTTTATAGCAAATGCAGAGAAGGACCCCCAGATCGTCCTGGCAGTTAATATCCCTGTCTTAACTGTCGACTTTTCTCAAGCTCCTATTGGGCTTGAACTGCCAACAACCAAAGATAGCCGAGGCCCAGGCACCTTTCTCTTTCACTTTGTGTCCAACTGTCAATTAGCCCTAGCACTGCCTAGAACCCAATGCCGGTACAAATGCACAATAGCGCGCAAGATATAATATCATTAGAATTGCATTTTACGTATAAATAGCATTAGATATCGGAAAATCCCGAAGTAGCCTAACCCTAATACTAACTTTAAATTTAAACCTTACTCTAACCCTAATCCTCGCGTTTCAAATGTTTTGGGTATTTCCGTGAAATGTAATGCTTTTTATACGTAATCTAATGATATTATCTCTTGCGCGTTATTCTGCATTAGTACCCCCTGGAACTAACTGGGCTTGAACCAATGCCCTCTAACCCAACTTTAGTGGAAGGAGAAGGACTGCCGACAGCCTTCTACCTCACATTATTTTGTCTCTACTAGGACTGACTGAAACTACAACCCCCCGCCCCCAACTATAGCAAATGGGGAGTATGAAGGACACCAGCTCGGCCTGGAAGCTCTCTTTCTGTACACCACTGACAACTACCCCACAACCTGATAGACTTCAGTCTATAATTGACATTTTAAGAAAAAATCCATTCGTTTCCATTTGATTATTTAGAAATACCTTTCTTATTTCACAACTTATCTTTTAAAATTTGCTGACATCCCAACTTGTTTAGCTGCCACTTTAATTCGATTATTCGCTTACAGATACACATGCAACTACATAAAAATATGCGTATACCTCCGTGCGTCACGCCCCCGTCATCATAATGGTCCAATTCTCCAAATAACACTAATGAACTTCAGTAGGTATTGAATTAATGATTATACGTATACATCCATGTACGTACATATATACTACGCCTATTGGCATACTCACTCATACGCCCTGTCGGCTGGGGTTGTAGAATACACCAACTGCACCTCTGCAGAGAGGTAAGACCCCACCCCTCGCCACACCAACTTGTTTAGCTATCCCTTTAATACAATTATACGCACACATCCGTGTACGTGCACATACACTACGCCTATATGCATACTCACTCATACAGATACGCTGGCACCTACATGCAATTATATTAATATGCATGTACCTCCATATGTCACGCTTTGTCATCACCCCAGATTAATAATGCTCCATTCTCAAAATATAGCCCTGTCGGCTGGGGCTTTAGAATACACCGACTGTACCTCTATAGAGGTGTAGGACGCCCCAGTGGGGCCACCAGTTGGTCGTGCGTGGCGACTAGTGATGCTTAAGGACGGAATCCTGATGGCTGAGCAGTCCATAACGTGCAACATTCAACTTTAGCTCTTACATAGGATAGACGAGCGGTTGGATAGGCCTCCACTGATTAATCAACTGGTGACGTCAAGTCATAGCACCTATATGATTGTCCCAACCCTATTGCCCTTATGGCAAGCCTCAACCCTTTTTATTATATATGTGCTAGAAAGTGGTGGCTGATGGTCTTAATGATCTGGGTATGTATTAAACTCTGATAAAGTTCCAATTCTGGTGTTCTGGGGAAAGTGGAGTACCCCTTTATCGTCATAACTCTCAGGTCCACTCTGATCCAGTTAAGTTTGGTTTTTTTTTAATGTATTTTAAAAAATGAGTTTGAAAAAAAATTGAATACCCAACAAGAATAAAACAAAAACGTATTCGGCTTAAAATAACCCAACATGGTTTGACACGCTGTAAAGCCCAAACAACCTACAGGGTCTTAGTTTCCTGGGTATGATGTTAAACTATCTGATGGCGAAATTCCAATTCTGGAGCTCTGGGGAATGTAGAGTACATGCCTTAAAACCCAACATCAATTTATTTTATTTTTTTTTTTTATCCCTTGTTTTCTCGAATGATTTGAAAGGAATATCAGTCTTTACTGATATATTCTGTCTTCTCAACTCTCCAACACTTAAAGCCACTTTGGGTCGAGGCAGGTTGGGTCGAGGATTTGTTTAAAACCATCAACAATCTCTTGGGATTTAACCAATCAGATTACACTATTCATCTTCATCATGTTTTTTCCTGTAGATCAACTAAAAAGCAGACAATACATAACAATGCACATTAACAATTGAGATTCTAGTTCCTAGTTCAACAATGACTAATAGTTACACCAAGCAAATTACAATGAACAAAAGATCCAATTCATTCATATAGGCAAAGAGGAAGAATCCATTTATAGATGGGGGGTGTGAAGAGGCATTTTAATTTAGAAGGTCTCATAATTCAATTTTTTTGTCTCATCACATCCCCCCCCCCCCTCTGAAGGAATATCACTGAACTACTCTTTATTCAGACTGAAAACAAACTTAACTTTTCTGTTGTCTCACCTTTTTCTTGGAGGGGGGGGGGTGCACGGACAACCATTAGCAATCTGTTCTGAGTTCAACAGGGACTAATAGGTTCGTCAAACAAATTATAAAGAATAAAAGACACAATTCATATATATATATATATATATATATATATATATATATATATATATATATATATATATATATATATATATATATATATATATATATATATATATATAGGCTGAGAGGAAGGATCCATTTATAGATGGGGGTGAAGAGGCATTTTAATTTAGAAGGTCTCATTATACAATTTTTTTTCTCATTTCTTTTTCCTAAAAGGAATAGTATTAGACTTCTCTTTATTCAGTGAATACACAAAAGATGTATATCTTATTATAATGGAGATTGTGTGTTTTTCTGTCTGTAACCGAAACTATATTACTACTTAAGTCACAATTCCCTTTGTTATTGACATCACAATATCAATGATTTTATTTAAATCTCAATTATTAATAAAATTGTTTTACATTATTAACACTGTTGACCATATCTACATACTAATAACATGCAATTGTATTTATATATACAACAAAATAGCGGTTTACAGTGTGAATGGGAAGGCTAATTTGCATATTGATATTAAAAATTTGATTTTAATAAATATGTGTTTAGTACTATTGATTTATAATTGTTTGGTTTTATTTTAATGAATATAAGCAAAAATCTCTTCAATAAATCTTAAATGAAATCCATTAACAAGAAGAAATAACTGTAATATTATTCTTTACTTCCTATTTTAACTAAATAGTTAAATTAGGAAAATTTACCAATGAAAGACGGGAGTAATGGAAATTGATAGAAGAGTTAGTTTCAAAGTTGTTCTATTTTTCAATCATACCCCTCTGTTCCAAATCTTTTTATCTGCATTCTTATTCAGTTTCATTAGCCTTTCTAATTTAAAATGATATTTCATCATATTAAAACTTAAATACTTGCACCCGGAGGGTGCATATATTTGCTAGTATATATAAAGATACATTGAACTTCATTCCCTAACCTCTAGGCATAAAATAACCCTAAACAGGAAAGAACACTGACAATGAAGATTCTAGTTCAGAGTTTAACTGTGACTAATTAGGTACACCAAATAAATTACAATGAAAAAAAAAGATCTAATTTATTTATATAGGCTGAGAGGAAGAATCCATTTATAAAGCTGGGGGTGAAGAGGCATTTTAATTTAGGTCCCATTTTGTGACATTTAAATCAGATGCGTCAAAAGCAATGTTTGTAGTTAACCAAATTTACCCAACCCCTTCACCACAAGCATTGCTGTTCGATTCCAGTTTTCCTTCTCCTAGACTGGTTACCAAATCAAGGCTAAAAGAACCCAGTCTGCCCAACTATTTATCCATAGCTGGGAGTGGAGTTCTTGCTTTTTGTGCAAAAATTATGGAGATTTGATTCATATTCGAAAATATTTAAATATTAAAGTACACATAGAAATAGTATTTCTCTGAATTTTTGAGATGAGGCTTAATAATTAGTATTATTTGGATTATTCAGACTATTGTCCTCATCTTTATTGGTATCTCTACAATGTTACAACCAAAGGTTCCAGAGTTCAAGAAGGCACCCGAGTCTGACAAGAAATACCTGAAAAAGATCGGAGGGCACATCAGCCAAAACGTTGTACAGATAACAATAAAGATGAGGACAAGAGTCCAAATGATCCAAACTACATAGAAATAGCATTGAAATTCTACTTTAAAATGTCCTGTATTTGTAAATCTCAAAAGTAAACAAATCAATACACCAGGGATTTGTTTGTTTCCCCCCACTTCTACCCAGTAGATGCTGGGTAGCAACTTCTAGTCTTAAATAGATAAACCCACAGTTGGTGGAGGAAGGGGGGAATGTTCTCTGTTCTGATTAGACCATAAAAAGGCTTTCCTGAAATAAACAACTTTTTTTTTCTAACAACAGATTAAATACAATTACTTTCAATTAATCAGAGGTAGAAAAAAAAAAACAGAACATTTGTCTGGCCTCCTTTGTCACCTTGAAATTTTACTACTCATCAAGTGTCTACCTAAATAAGTACTTTAACAACTTATGTAAACTTTATTACCGATTTATTTACCAACAACTTGACAAGGTAAAAGTATGTCTATCTACACCAGTGATTCCAAACATGGGGCCCATGCCCCACTGGCGGGGGGGGGGCGCAATTCAATAATAATAATAATAATAATAATAATAATAGAGGGGCAATATGAAAAATATAGTAATCAACATTTTTTTTTTTTTTAATTTTAAAATTAAAAATTTTTTTTTTTTTTTAATTTTAAATTTTTTTTAATTTTATGGGTAAAAATGATAAATGGTAAAATTGTAATTACAACCTAGCTGAGCACAACAGCTTGTGCAATCTAGTCAAGTGTTCACCCACTAATGTTATCGTGCATCTGACACCAGCTATATGCGTGGCTTCTGACTTGTTTAACTTTGCAATTCTTCATCTGTTGCCCTCCCCCTGCAATTATACACATTATAAAATAGATTTTCTTTGATTAAATTTGAAGTTAAAGCCTTTAGTTTTATTTAAAAGATACAATTTTTTATGTTATACTTCTTCAAAACTGATATTGTTATATCATACTAAACAATTAATGGGCGGGGGACATTTGTGATAAAAAAGTGGGGCATGGTACTAAAATGGTTGGGAACCACTGATCTACACAGAATATTTAGACATACAGTTTTTACTGCTGATTATGATTATATTTTTTTTATTTATTTGTAAAAAAATAATTTGAATATTCTTCCTATTTTAAAATTGTCCACATCTTGTTTTTATGTTCTCATACTTCAGATATTGCCTAAGAAAAAAAACACACACACACACACACCAGGACTCTATAGGGTCAAGAGCATGTTTCACAACTTATCAATACTACACTTTTCAACACATTGGTACTTTTTTGTAAATAATGTATTTAGACAAAGATTTTTTAAATAATTGAATAAATTCTTAATTTTTTTAAATTTTAAAATACCAAACCAAGTCCCTCTTACTTTTTGTTATATAAATTGATTTGTGTTATTTTGAGTGTTCACTTTTATTTTTTCAATTAAATTCTTTAGACTTTCTCATTTAAAAAAGAAACTCACACACAAAAGAGATGTTGAATATAGAGCCTTAAAAAAACATGTCCATCACTTTAGAAAAAAACAAAAAAACTATAAATTCAGAATAGCACACAAAAGATATTAGAATTGCATTTTATGTATAAATTTTATGTATAAATAGCATTAGTTTATGGAAACTCCCAAAGTAGCTTAACTATAATCCTACAAAGGTTTTGGGTATGTCCATGAAATGTAATGCTTTTTATACGTAATCTAGTGATATTAGATCTTGCGCGCGGATTGGATTGTAAAAAAAAGAAAAAGGCTATAATTAATTAAATTGTATAAAAAAAATTTTAAATGAATATTTCTATTGAAATTTTAGAAATTTTAGAAAGTTTGACTATGACTGCCAAAGTCATAGTCGAACCTGCTGATGGTAGGTGTGGCGCTCCACCTCAGATGCTAAAACAATCTCCTTGTCTAGCGCTATTGAAAAGGGGATAGACTCCCTCGCTGACTGGCTGATAACGACTTTAGGCCGCCCCGTCGACTTTTAGCATTTTAATCTAATGTGTCCTGGGATGCACATATTTGCTCTGAATGAGTCTGCAGGAAAATTTATGGGTCCCAACTAAAGTTTCTTAATAGATTGTAGGGTTTTTATTTATGATCTGTGGAAACACCGTCTAATTCCTACCTTGTAATCTATCCTGTGTAATTCGTTTCAATAGAAACTATTTAAATGTATTTACAGTTAGCTTGAAATAGTGAGGGAAGAAAAAAGAGAAACACTGGGACGCACTGATACGATTTTACGGTCTCCTTTTAGATTTTTGTGCATCAGGAACGCAGGACGCATGCCTATCAGCATCTCTGCTAATAATAATAAGCCAACAAAAAGGGAACTTTCAAAATCTTATACTGATAAGATGCTCTAAGGCAGGTATGTCAAACACGAGGCCCTTAGCAAGCACAGGTGTGGCCCACATGCAAACTGCACTCTCATACGGCACTTTTACAGTACCCCATTTAAAAAAAAAAAGGTTTTCCAAAAATTATTAAGCAAAAATGGTAGTTTATTTTCATCAAAGCAATATGTTGTTAAGAAACAGAGTCTGTTATCAACACATTGTCTCTCACCCCTTCCTTTGAGTTGTGGAAGTAGGAGGCCAACTGTCAATAAAAGGGAGTGAGTCTTTCCTCTTACCTTCTGCTTTCAATCAACACATGGCTTTAATTGAAAGTGAGTTGTACATTTTATTATTTGAACTCTGTCAGTAATAGTCTTTTTTCCTTTCTTTTTGACAAAAATGCTTTTTTAGATATGTATTCATTTGCTTTTAGTTGATAATAAAAGGAATTAATGATAGCACTTTGTTCTGTCAATGTAGAAGAAGGATTTAAAATGTATATTGTAAGGAATTAAAATTTTTTTAATTATATTCTAGGTAAAATGAACATTAGGTTTATAAATTCCAAAAATTCACTGAATTGTCCAGTTGGACACATGGCACAATGGATATAGGTGTTGGGTTAATATAGTTCTAAATGGCAATGTGTTGTTAAGAAACAGAATCTGTTATCAACACATTGTCTCTCACCCCTTGCATTGAGTTGTGGAAGTAGGAGGCTAACTCAGTCAATGAAAGGGAGTGAGTCTTTCCTCTTACCTTCTCTTGCTTTAATTGAAAGTGACACTTGTACATTTTATTATTTTTTCTATTAATGTAGAAGGATTTAAAAACTTAGTTGTCATGTGCAGCCCTCATGACAGACATATCCAATGCGGCTCTAGGATGATACATAGTTTGACATGCCTGCTCTAAGATATCTGGTTGCAGTAGCTTGAATTGAATGTATATTTTAAAATTTTTTGGTCATTGTGAACTTAAATAACGAATGGTTACAAACATTTCATTCTTAAAAAATCTGGCTTTCATTTTTATCCATGCTTTTAAATTCAGCATTGTCTCTCTGCAGAGAACTTTCAAGACACCAGTATCTATATATTTACTAATTCCTCCACACAAGCAGTATGCAACACAAGGTCAATTTCTTAAGCGGAGTTTAACAGGTTTGAATTCAGAGTTTTCATTCTCCAAGACCAGTTACCTATTCAAGGTTAAAACAACTCGGTCTACCCTACTATTTACTCATAGTTGGAAGGGAGAGTAGTTGGATGCATACCTTTCCCAAGGGTATTAATGCTATGTGAAATGCAAACAGCCTTGTCCAGGATTTGAACTCTGGTCAACACAAAGCACCTCTAGTAGGTATGTATATACTTTCTAGTCCCTCCACACAAGCAGTTTATTTCAATGGTCCCTGAAATGCAATACACATCTTAACACCTTATGCATGCAAAAAATAAATTTGTAAAAAATAAAAAAGTTGGTTTGCAGCAATGAATTTGGGTGGCTTTTCTAGATATTCTTTAATACCATTAATTTCTGAATTCTTTAAAAAAGAAACAATATAGAAAAGAAAATTTGGTTAGTTGGTTGGATTTTACAGCATGTCAATCCATTGGGTTATTTTATGCCAAAAACGTTTTTGTTTTATTTCTTCTTTGTTGGGTATGGCTGTTATATGTGTAGCTACTTAGATATCATTTTAGATTTTGTTTTTATTAATAATTGGGTATAATGATGCATGTTTAGTTATTTGCTGAAATCACCATTTCTGCTAAGGATTTTGTATATCAAGTGTTTACGTGGGTCATTTTTTGTAGGTCTATGAGCCTACATCTTTGATAGGAGGCTGGTTATTTTTTAAAAGTTCAATATGTTTTTAGGATCTATTTTTCCAAATAGTTTGTTGCTTGTGGCAATTATAAATATGTTCAATATCACTTATATTATTGCACTCTTAATAATAAACAAAATTTTTTTTTCTTTTTATTGTCGAGTCTTGTTCATCTTCAAAACAAAAAAAATACAGCATGTGAGCTACATGTAGTATTCAAACTGACAAATTCTAGAATCACCACCAATGAAGTTATAACAAAACTAAGTGCTAAAAATATTTAGAAAAGAAAAAGAAAAATAGTCTTTTTTCAATGTCTTATACTCATGTTGATCCTTGGAAAGTAATTTTTCAAAATTTATGAGAGCAGGTAGATAAAAATGGATTGAAATTCCCTATTCATGTAATGAATAGAATTACACAGAAATTTATTAATATTTTCACAACTTAATTCTTACTGGATTATAGAGGGAAAAAATACAACCTACAAACAACTGAAAATATAAAAAGTAAAGTTGGAAGAGTGGCCTATTGTTGGTGTCAACCAGACAGCAAGCAAGTCTATCTTTTCACTAGCACTAGACCAGAGAGATTGTTTATTTTTGCTGAGGTGGAGCACCACACCTACCGTCAAGTTCCCCACTTTACTGCACAAATCAGGTTATCCAATCTGTGCTACTCATGTGCTGAGTTGGCAGGGACCGGTATTGAACCAGAACCTTGCAATTCCTAGGCGGGCGGTCTAACAACGGAGCTAGACCGGCCCCTAAAATATAACTGAAAATATGATTTGTATTAGACTAAAATCTATAATTTCAAAACTTCTATCCAGGCTGAAAATGAAAGAAAATTAAATTCAGACTTTAACATTTAAATGTCATACAAAAGACAAGGTGGGTTTGGTTTGGTTTGGTTTGTTTTACGGCATATCAACCTCAGTGGGTCATTTAATGCCAACAAAGTTTTGAAATAAATTAATTTTTAATGGATACTCAATTTTTTTATAAACATTTTTCTATTTAACCCATCGATGGACCCTAACAGGTATTACCACTCTGGGTCAGAGTGGACCAGGGAGCAATGGTGATGAAGGGGTGCTCCACATTCCCCAGACCTCCAGAACTGGAACTTCACGATCAGATAGAGTTTAACATCATTCCCAGGACATGAAGACCCTCAGTCACCGCTTTCTAGCACATATGATAAAAGGGTTGGGGTTTGCCATAAAGGCAATAGGGTTGTGGGCAATCATATAGGTGCTAGGGCCAAGGTGGAAGTAAAATAGAAAATAAATCCAATGGTACGTAGAAAATAGGAAAAAAAAAGAACTATAGAGACTGTCTGGATGACCTGTGAAAATTTTCCCCAAGTCATCCAGACAGTCTCCATAATTCAAGCTCTGATGAGGTTTACTAAAACCAAAACATAACATTGACTTTTCCATCAAGAATAAATTCATCTTTTTGGAATACTATTTTTCTATTTTCTACACAAAAGACAAGATAATTTTTAAACACCACAAAAAAAAAAAAAAAAAAAAAAAAAAAAATTTAAATTCAAAAATTTAAAAAAATTAAAAATTAAAAAAAAAAATTTTATTAGCAAAAATTAAGTATACAATTGTATTGTATAAGATCATTTTTCATTCACACCTAGGAGTTGGAAATTGTCCAAAATCTCTCTATACTTTAATTAATGAACATTTACATCCTCATACCATGAACAGTACAATGGTACTGAAGAATAGACCACCAAGACAGAATGGAACGGATGAAAAAAAAAATAAAAATAAAAAATAAAAAAAAATATGGAGGCCCCCAAATGGATTTTTAGAAATAAATTGATAAACTTAAATGTACTGAGGAAAAAAAAATTAAAATGTTCTACAATTCTGCCTTCTTTTTCTTTCCATCCTTACTGAATCCTTTCAACCCATCGGTGCTTTCCTTAGCCAAATATTTGACAAAGTCATCAACTTCACGTCCACCCTGTAAAAGAAAATTGAAAAAGTTTTATAAAATCTAATCCAGGAGACAACTACTTGTAAGGATTATAAAGAATATATAAGCATAATACACAAATTATTATCAACAAAATTTCAGCTTTTAAACATTGATTATTTTAAATATAATTTGATTAAATTTAGGTTTTTTCATAGTGCTTTTCTGTCTCAAGTCAATTTATTTAAGTTATTTTCTTTTTTTTTTTCTTTTTTAAAAACTTTATGCTTAATTACATTTTCGGATTTTATATCCATTTTTCTTCACTCTTAAATATAAAGTTTCTAGTTGTTTTGCAATTTAAGAATACTTGAAGGTTTTAAGCTTACATTTATCCTTTAAAAAACAATAAGACTGAAAATTTAAGGGAAATAATTCGATGTCATTAAATTTCAAACAAATATTTACATTTACAAATATGTATTCAGACAACGTTACTTTTATTCCTTGATAAATATAAGGGGAGGTAAAAATGCTCAGAAATAATTTTAATACTGAATTCAAAATTTCTAAGTTTATAACTAGTAGCATAAAGTAGCAGCTTTTTTCTTTCAAATCTTTCCATGCTCACACACACAAGAGTTTTACTTATCCAATTAAATTAATGAAATTACTAACACTTTCCAAAAATACAAAATTTTATTTTCCTCAAATTTTGTATTAAACCATCTTGTTTGATATATACTTGACACATTTATAGACCAGTATCTACATTATGTTAATATAGAAAATTAAACTAGAACATTAGAGGTTTAAAACCAACAAAAGCATTAATCACATTCACACCATACATACAATTGGAATTTAGTGGTTTTATATATATATATATATATATATATATATATATATATATATATAGGTAAAATTAAGGGTCTACCATGGTTCCTTAGTTCTTAGAAGTAAGAAATTACATCGACTTAGTTAAACGTAGGGTAGGGTCCTGATGAAATCATTTTGATTGAAACCATGGTAGACCCTTAATTTTACCTCTACTATTATTATTTTTATTATTACTGCTCAGTTTTTAATATTTTGAGCACTTTTGGATTATTTACTGATGCCACTGCAACGGAAAAGTTAAAGTGGCAATTGGATTATTTATTTATATAATATATATATATATATATATATATATATATATATATATATATATATATATATATATATCAGTGGCGACTGTAGGTCATCAATGTTTATCAAGCTCAACAACCTTTAACAAATTATACTATCTGTATAAGTTAGCATAAAGTAATAATTTTAGCATCTAACATGTTATTCTGTGTATGAAATTTTTTTTTTTTTAATTTGGTATTATATCAATTGTAATAATTGTATAGATAAACATTTATTCTATAAAAAAAATTAAAAATTCAAGAGTGAGGACAATGTATTTTGTTTGTTTATTGCTCCCTTTCCATTTTTGATTTACCCATTACTTTCTTCATGCCAACTAACCCTAACACCCAGTTAACGACAAGTTAAGGCTCACTTTCTTTGATTTTCACCGACTTGTCCCTAGCTATAGGTCAGGCAAAATTAAATGAACTTTTTTTTTTTTTTAAGTTGATACATACCGCTAAAAAAAAAAAACTGACTGTACAGAAGAAATGGTTTAAAATGGATATTTGAAAATAAATTGAAATAAAAATGTGTTGTTTGAAAAATAGGGCATAAAAATCAGATTTTTAAAAGAATTCTCAAAATTAAATCAAGAAATACATTATTGCCTTAGTATGTCTCTTGATTGGTCGAGCTCTAATCTAACTAGCAACGTTATTCTTATTTTTTCTTCTTTTTTTTTTCTTTCTTTTTTATAAAAAATATCAACAGAGTATTTTGGTTAATATTTTGAAGCACAAAGCTAAAACAATTAATTTTGGATCCAGCTGAAGTCAAGAATGAAAATGATGCATTATGAAAGATTTTTTTGTTGCTTTGATACAGACTTGAATGTTGACTAATTTAAGCTGAACATGACAAACCTGAACCCCAAAGTCACCATTGACAATATATATATATATAAACTGAAACCAATATTTATTTTCAAGAAACATTCATGAAGAATATGAGCTTATATTTTACCTATTTATTGGATTAGTGTAGGATTATTTTACAATAATCTTGTACATTGGACTGGGTTTTTTGTTTTGTTTTTTTTTTAAATGTACAAAGATATATAAATACACTAAGAATCCAATTCCCATTTAGAATGAGATAAACCGTGCAAATAAAAACCTAAATATTTTCAATGAGGAAAAACATTTAAACCTAATTGTCAAAGTAATTTAGAGCAACAATGATCAAGAATTTACAATAATAAATATATTTATCATCAATACTCACATTATATCTTCGTGGAGAATTTTTGGAATTTTTAGGTGAGAAGAAAATAGTTGGAAATCTGAAATGAATATTTGAATAAAGATAAATGGCAATGTCTAAATATTCAATATTAATACATATATAATCTATCTATACTTATATAAAAGGTCAGTTGGTGTGTATGTATGTCTGGATGAAACTATGAAAATAAAACGACAAAGTAAATATACTCATTAAATATCACTAGTTCTTGCTTTTTATGCAAAAATTATGAAGATTTGATTTATATTCAAAGTTATTTGAAAATCAAAATATACATAGAAATAGCATTGAAGTTATACTTAAAAATGTCCAGCATTTGTAAATATCAAAATTAAATCAATACACACCAGGGGTTTTTGTCCCCCCCCCCCTCTACCCAGTTGACACTGGGTAGCTGCTTCTAGTTAGAATATCAATTTTAAATTGTTTACTGCTTTTCAAAATATAAACAATTAAAAAAAAAAAACAGAAATTTGTTTATTTTCAACCAAAGAATATTGTTGAATAATCTAGTAGACTAAGAATGTTTGTTTTTCCACTTTATAAGGGTCAAATATTAATGATAAAAAAAATTAAAAAAATTAAAAAAATTTAAAAAAATTTACCCTGTAACTTCATATGGTTTTGGAACATCATTGGCAGTTGCATCCATCTTAGCAATGGTGACACCAGGTTCATCAGCCAACTGAAAATTAAAATTTTTTAATTAAAAATTACAGTAATTAAAAAGACTAGTAGTAGTACTACAATTATTACTCAATTAGGAGTTTTATTTATTTTATTTCATTTCATTTCATTAAGGAACGATAGTCGAACAAACAGAAAAAGAAACAAACTTTCTATCTTTCTATAGTGAAAGTACAAATATTCATTTCCACTGTTATACTTCTGTTAGTTTCTTCGATATTTAATTTTAATTTCAGTTATAGTACTTCTATTTAAAAAAAATGAAATACCATTATATTACCACTGTAATCATCACAACAACCATTGCTTTTTATATTAGTGTTTAAGCATCATCATCATCAGTAACTGCTACTAATATAATTAAAGATGTAAATGGAACAAATTTACTTATTTGTAAAATGTTCGCTTACAGGCAATAGAGAAATTACAAGTCACAAGTTATTGTTTCCTTAACACAAAAAAGAATATTAACAAAACTTTGGGTAACTCATGTGTATCAAAATTTGCTTCAACATAGAATGTACATATAATGAAATTGAAATGAAATTAATGGCAATTATAAAATATAAAATCCTAGATTTCCATTGTCTTTTATTGTGATAGTGCAAATTATAAGTGAAGTTACAAACTATTCACAAAAAAACATTATGCAACTGATATACAAGTAAATAATAAAAAAACTGATCTTTCAGATTTTAAAATAATACAAAAAGTAGATAAGATAATTGAATAGTAATAGCACAATTTGTAGTGTTTCAGATCAAGTATTTCATATTGAAATTCATAGAATGATATTTTGTTTGCAATAGAATCAATTAATAGTAGAGAACATTTTGAATTTGTTTTGATTAAATAAATTAAATACAAACCTTCTCAGCAAGTTCATTATATTTTGGTTCCAATGATTTGCAATGTCCACACCATGGTGCATAAAATTCAATGAGAACATCTTTTTCTTCATCATTTACAATTTCTTCAAAGTTTTTGGCAACAACCACCTAAAGAAAAGAAAAAATCAAAAAATCAAACAGTGTACTACAAATGAGATTAGAGTTATTAAAATTCATAGATAATCATATCTAATTAGACATTTATTGTTTAACATTAACTGCATAAGTTTTATTCAAAATACTCGTTTGTTTTACGTCAGTGGGTCATTTAATGCCAAAGTTTTGAAATAAATTCTTAATGGATACTCAATTTTTTTTATAAACACATTTTTTTCTATTTCACCCATAGATGGGACCCTAACAGGTACTACCACTCCAAGTCAGTGAAGCTGAGAGCAAAGGCGATGAAGGAGTACTCCACATTACCCAAAGCTCCAGAATTGGAACCTCACCATCAGAGAGTTTAATGTCATACCCAGGACATGAAGATCCTCAGCCACTGCCTTTTAGCACCTGTGTCCCATCCTTAAGCATCACAGGTCGCCACCCATGGCCAACAGGTGACCCCATTGGTGGAGGGTTTTAGTTGATGTATTCTAAAGCCCCAGCTGACAGGGCTAAAATACTCTTGTACTGAAACTATTCAGAAATTTACAAGTTCATTTTATAGGAATTGATTTGTAATGTAGACTTTTTTTAAATTTCATATATTACATTTGCTAATATAATACAAGAGCAAAATTATCAATTCATATAATCAATTGAATTGTATATTTTATGTCTTATTGTAAAATAATCATTTTACATACACCAATGAAAATCATTAAGATTTATATGCAGGTCACTTTAAGAGTTATTCTCAGCAACTTCTTCAAAAATGTTAGGACGTAATACAAATAAGTAAAAAAAAAAAAAAAAAAAAAAAAAAAAAAAAAAAAAAAAAAAAACATACCTTTACTGGTCCTGAATTATCAGCAGGAAGTGCTTCAGATTTTAAGTAAGGTTCTAATTTGTCAGCCATAAAATCAGTCACAAACTCTTCCAAGTTATCCATTCTGCAAAAAATATTTTTCAATGATTAAATGACAAAATATAAAAATAAAAAAATAATCCAATTGTATCATTAATTCCTTTAGGTTTCTTTTAATACATGCTGCTATACATGAAAGAACAATTAAACCTTAATTAAAAAGTTATAAGTAATACTTTATTAAACTGGCCACTCAAGAGAAAGGTTGTTAATGATTACACAATGGTAGATGTCCAGCTAACAGGTATTGTATCCACTTAAACTTGCAGAGTGATGATCACTTACAACACAAGAAAACTCACCTACAAATCAAATTTAGAATTATATATATATATATGCTCCCATAAATTTGGTATGAGCTCTCTAATTGGTAATTTAAATTAACTCTCACTACTAGCATATAAGCAATGATTGTTTCCCCGGAAACATGATCTCTCAGTGACTGTAAAATACATAAAACAAACCTATGTATTTAATAGTTTAAAAACACCAGTCCCACTACAGCTGTCAGTGGACGAGGGGATAAGATATCAGACAGGCAAACAGCCGGTCTGAGTTCGACCCTAGCCAAGGATAGTTGTGTCTAGCCACACTGAAGAGGCATGAAACGCCGAAACACGTGTCTGTGGATGTGTATATATATATATATATATATATATATATATATATATATATATATGTGTGTGTGTGTGTGTTTGGTGATTTATCTCCGGCGAGGCGTGTTTGTTTGGCTTGTCATGTTTTTGCTTGAGCCAGAGAAAGAAAAAGCATAGCAGCCGTGCGGTCTCATTGCTGTCGCGTTTGTGGTGGGAGTATGCAGGACCTGGGAGAAGGAGAGAGCGATGAAGGGACAATTGAAGCGAGCAGCCGACAGTTGGAAAAATGGAGTGAAAGGGATTAGATCGCTAGAGGATTACCGTATTTTTGAGGAACTATTGAAGGATTACTGTGGATAATTACAGAGATTAAATTAACTGGAACAGAGTCAAAATTGTTTGAAGAACAATTTTGCAAAGAATCTTCTAGAAGCTATTTTGGCAATTTATAAAATGAATGGATTTGATATCGAATTGATACCAGAGTTTGATGGCTGGCCCGTCTGTAGTTGAATAGTTTGAAAAGGCTGAACACGTTTGTAGGCTGTGTAAGATAAAGGAGCCAGCAGAGGTTATCCCATTGAGGTTAACGAGAGGAGCTTACGTTGTCTATCAACAACTCAGAGACGAGGCTGATTTAGAGAAAATAAAACATGACCTTTATACAGCATTCGGCATGGCCAAATCTCTGGCGTGGAAGCAGTTTATCGGGCGATGACTGCCCGGCTGAAACTGTTGATGTTTACTTGGCTGATCTATGGAAGCTGTCAGTAGCATTTGGTGGCATCAGTGACCGAGTACTAAAATGTGCATTTGTGGAAGGACTGCCCAATGATTTCAGCCGGCTCCTGCAAGCATCATCAAAACCAGGTGAGATGAGCATCAACCAGCAACTGGCCAGAGCTCACACCATTATAAAAGAAACTGAAAACAGTGTAGCAGCTGCAAGGGCGGTGCAAACACCATGCAAATCGGAGGAGAGTGTTGCTAGCGATTTCCGTGTCTTCAAACCTCATGAGGGCCCCAAATGCTACAATTTTGGTGGCCATAATCACTTTCCACGGGAGTGCCGAAGTGTGAATCTTAACAAACCAGGTTGTTACCCTTGCCCCCTTTCAGACAGTGAATGCGGCTTTACCAGTGGTCAGTGTACGGTGTGTTAAGTTCGGCTCTTGTGGATTCAAGATGTTCTCACACAATAATCAGTGCAAACCTTTTTCGGACCTGGAGTAGGCGACATACATTGATTGGGACAATCGTTAGGACATCCCAAGTGTGTTGTGGAGCCGGAGTTGTTTCAATCATTACTGTGCCAAGATTGACACGCTGGTAGTGCATGACAAACATTTTGGGTACGATATGCTGCTTGGGATTGACGCCATATGTGCACTAGGTGGTGTTGAGATTATGCCCACTGGAGGAGTGCGGCTTGGAGGGAGACGCAAATCATGTGCGGCCATCACGATTGAGGAACAAGACTTTTGTGTTGATTTTGATCACAAGAAGAAGGCTTGGACAGCGAGGTGGAAGTGGACAGGGAACTATATGTATAAGCTAAATAATGGATGATTCTGTTTTTATTATAATGAAAGAGAAGAAAAAGAATATGCTACGCAGATAAAATATAAAGAAAGAAAGAGTGGGGGAAGAGGGAGGAGGTGAGCGTGCGGAAGCGATAATGCTAATCTGTTTCAATCGAACATAATGAAAAGATGAAAAGGAAAGAAAGAAAAAAAATGAAGGAGAGAGTTAAATCAAGATTATACTTTTGACACATTGAACTATTTTTGTAATAGCTCTTAAGTAAACAAATGGAATAATTAATTTATCATACAGTGGTATATTCACAGGTCCAGCTAGTCAAAGATAATATCTAAAGAAAATTTTAAATCAACTTAAAAGAAATTTAAGCCAGTTTTCACTTTTAGAAACACAGCCAAACTTAAAAAGTAATTTATTATTCTCAGTAATTAAATGTATTTGCACTTAAACTGAAAACTGGTTATACAACTTTCCAGAGATTATTCAAACTAAAATCTACAGAAAAAAGAAAAGGAAAAAAGATGACGAAGGAAACAATTCTCTGTGTTAATTGATGGAAATTATTTACACTGCACTAAAACAATAACAATTCCTAAATAAATGCTGTTGATAAAAATGGAAACTTACGAGAATTCTTTCTTCATAATAAATTTTCTTTCTTTATTATCTCTGGCAGTCACCACTGGTTTGGTACCAGTTGCATCAGTAATACCAAATTCACTGAGTTCATAACTGAATTCATCATTATTACTAACAGCAAAATTAATGTCCATACCACCATCTTTCAATTTCTTGGCAACTTTCATTACTCTGTAAAACAATAAAATAGAGATATAAACATTTATATCTAATAAAATAAAGAATGATAATGAATGCTAAATAAAATGAATTAAATAGTAGCAATATTTCATTTCTGAAATGAAAAGTTTAAAACCTTCAAAGTTTGGGAGGGTATAACATTTCATATTCATTAAAAAGTTTTTAAGATTTAAAAAAAAATTAAAATGTGGAGTAAATTCTAAATGTAAACTTTTTCTTAAAGTAGTTTCTAAATCCTTCTTCATAAAACAAAATTTAATGAGACCAGTATATTCAATACATTGACTTTGTAGAAAGTAGAAAACATTTCACATTATTTAATAAGTGATTTAAGCAAGTATATTCATCTTTTGTGTTTAATCAAAATTTTGACCACTGTATTCTTTAGGCCTTCCATAGAAAAATTAATGAATTGTGATCAGTGCGTATTCAATTTGCCAGAAATTGAAAGAAATATTTCAATAAGTAGGTCTTCATTTATTTTCACATAAGTCATCAGTCAATCAATATTATCTAATTTTATAAATTACCTGTAAAACCTAATTTCTGTCTAAATTAATTTAGTTAATTGGTTGGGTTTTACCGCATTTCAACCCATTGGGGCATTTTATGCAAAGACATTTTGTTTGATTCGTTATTGATAGGTAATCAAATTTTTTTTTTAAAACTTTTAAAAACTGTTTTTTTGTTTTTTTTTAACCAATAGACAGGTACTACCACTCCAGGTCTGAATGGACCTGGGAGTAATGGTGATGAAGGGGTACTCCATATTCAGAGCTCCAGAATTGAAACTTCACCAGATAGAGTTTAATGTCATACTAAGGACACTAAGACCCTCAGCCTTCGCTTTCTAGCTTACAATAAGGGCAATAGAGTTGTGATGCTGTCTTAAATTAAAGACTTACTAATTTAGGTGAGTTGAAATAATTTCAATTAAGGTTAAATACAAAGTTTCATCTTACAAAAATTAAGAGACAAACAACAATTAATAAACAAAGATCAGCAATTGTGTTAGGCAATTTCATCTTCCCAAATTATTTGTCACTTTGCTGCACTGAAAGCCAAGTTTGCTAATCAATGTGTCAGCAACAAATGTCTTGACCACAACATTTTGAATGTGATTACAAGCATTTGTGGGGGTGTCATTTCTTATGTTGTAACATTGACAGAATGTAATAAGCTGTAACTCATGTTGATATTGCATTTGAGGATATTATTGCATTTATAGTAGATTTTGAAGCCTATTATAAAAAGACTCAGAAAAGTTCTATTGAATGTGTTAATAGTTACTATGTGTTGAGTTTAGCACATATTTTAAATTTTGTTGGTGAAGTATTTTCACACTGGCCAGCATTTGATAATGTTAGCCAGTTCACTACTTTCAAGTCATTTTTTTTTCTTTTTTTTAAGCCTAGCTGAAAACAGCGATGCTTAAAATGGCGTGAAGGTTCTTTGATCTAAGAAACAAGTGAAACTACCCCCTGTGCTGTTGGCAACCAGATGGAATTCCTGGTTTAATTCTTTGCCTACTTTAAACCACTCACAGCAGCTCTCGTACCACAACCAAGCAAAGTACAAAAACTGATGGTTAGTTCATTATAATTGAGCAGAAGGACTCAGATTACAATAATAACAGTACTATTTAAATGAGTTCAGAGATAGTAAATCTTGAAATATCTCATCATACAGGTAAAGAATACCAGGGAAATTTGTTAGACAAAGGCAAAATTCTAATGCAATCAAATATAACTGATTCTATGTACAGTTTATGAAGGTTTGTTTGTTTTGTTTTACGGCATATCAACCTCAGTGGGTCATTTAATGCCGATAAAGTTTTGAAATAAATCAATTCTTTATAGATAATACAATTTTTTTATAAATACATTTTTCTATTTAACCCATAGATGGGACCCTAACAGGTACTACTACTCCGGGCCAGAGTGGACCAGGGAGCAATGGTGATGAAGGGGTGCTCTACATTCCCCAAACCTCCAGAACTGGAACCTCACCATCAGATAGAGTTTAACGTCATTCCCAGGACATGTAGACCCTCAGTCACCACCTTCTAGCACCCATATGATAAAAAGGGGTTGGGGCTTGCCATAAGGGCAATAGGGTTGGGAAAATCATATAGGTGCTAGGGCTTGACGAGTTTATGAAGGATTCTTTAAGCAAAAAGAGAGTCATGGTCTTGCAGTAGACAGGATTCTAAAATTAAAAGATGATCAACTGCATCATATCATAATTTGCACCTGAATCTGCATTTTATAAATGAGAATTGCACCTATTTAATAACAGCTTTGTAAAGCTTAGTGGAGACTAATTTTCCCACTTGCAGGTGTTGTATATAACAGGGATGATATAAGACAGTATTTGTATACTTGGTACATCAAAATCAACATTTGGCATTTTATAAAGAATGGAAATTTAATAAATTGAAATTTAATGAAGAAAAATAACAAATATGCCCTTTGGTTTAGATACAAGCATGACAAATGAATATATTGAGGTTTACAATCTATTTAGGTTTAAGACAAAATAACTTCAAAAGAAACATTTAATAATTACCTGTTTCGCCAGTAATTGCTTCCTTTAGTATTCTTCACATAATCAACTTGGTAATAAGCAACTACCAATGGTTTTTTAAATTCTTCAGCATTACCTTGAACTCTGTGGCCACACAGACCCAAACTGTAACAGAACAATAGAAAATGAAGTTTTTCTAAGACAATTATGTTTAAAGTGTATGCTTATTTTATGTGAGGACTACATTTAATAAAAAAATATATCAATCCACATCATAGTTAAATGTTAAATTTTCATTATCTGTATCCACAAAGAACTTTAGTTTATTACTATAAAAAAGAAAAGTTATTTACTTATTGTGAGAGATTTTTTTATAGCCACATTGTGAAAAATGGTGAAGAAATAATGAAGTTTTTCTCATTTTCAACCTCTGAAGTAACAACCTTTTATTGGACAATTTAGATTTCACACAGACCCCAATGTTTTAAGTCTTTAACCTCTGCTGATAGGTAAAAAGAGACCAATACAATAAAATAGCTAGTTTGGTGATGGGGGGGGGGAGATATTATTTTATTATGTAATAGTTGAACTTTTTCTTCAAATTTCAAATTGAGCCATCACTAATGATTCAATATTTGGCATATTCTTCTATTCTTCCTTATCTATGCATAATGATTACATTAGATTCATCAGAATTATTTTCCAAACTCGGATCAAGTATCCAATAAGCACCCCAACTCAGACCAGTGGCACAAGAGGCACATGGAAATAAATTTTATAAATTGTGAGATACAATTTCTGAACAACATCCTTTTATTTAGAGAAACAAATATTTTGTAAATAAAAACTATTTTTATTTAAATAAACATATCTGCATTTCTCTTCTGATTAAATAAACACTATTTTAGTATAAAAATGTGTCTTTCATTTAAAGTTTTATAATTAAAAAAATATATTTTGCTATTGTATTTTTAATTTGATTACATGTACCAACTAATTTTTTTTTTAAATCAAGAACTATTTTAATATAAAAACATGTCTGGTTTGTTAATAAACAATAACTTTTTTAAAAAATCTTTGTTAAATTCTAATGTCAAAAAATCGTCTTTTTTTATTTATTTATTTTTTTATTTTTTTTTTTACAAACAACCGGAAATTTGCGGTGAAAAGAAAAACTGTCCTTTTGCTTACTGGTCTGAGTTGGGGTGCTTATTGGTCACTTGATCCAAAAAATTAAGTAGTTAATTCAAACAGTTTTTCTTTTTTAATTTTCACAAATATATAAAATACTGAAGAGTTTGACAAATGTAAGCAATGATTTAATAAAAATAAAAAGCAATATTAGCTTGAAAAGGATTTTTGAAAGACCAACACTTGCATCAATAAAATGTTTAAATTACCACACAAGTTATTTTTATAGAGATGCTAATTTTATCAACAAGTAGATAATTAAAACATACTAAACTATCAAAACACTGTCTAATTTTCTCTCAGCATAAGATTATATTATTTAACAGGAAGTGAACATTGCAACTGAAATTATTAAATCTAAAACATTATCAAAAATACAATTCTATCATAACCATAATGGGGTAATTAATGGACACTTCAAATTTTAGGTAAATGTCACTATGAAATTGTTCAAGTAAATATTTAAATGTAAATAAGCAATATTCTAAAAGAATATTCAAAAATTCAAAATTTTTCAATAAACTGTTGAAAAAGTTATATATATATATGCTTACTTACATACACATATTTTACTTACATGTTTCCTTTAATAAAATTCTTTATCTCATATACTGAAGCATCACCTTTGTATTTCATTACTGCATCTTCAAATTTGCTTTGCAGTCTTTTGGGTTGAAACAAAACTATAGAACTGAAAGAAAATAAATATATTAGTTTATAGTGAGAACAAAAAAAAAGTTGGGGGGGGGTAGTTTTTTTGGGTTTTTTTTAATTGAAAAGGAATAAAGACTTGTAATGGTTCATAAGCAGTATATATTTTTATCAAAAACAGATTTTAACAACAAAAAAAAAAAAAAAAAAAAAAAAAAAAAAAAAAAAGGTAAATAATTAAAAACCCAGCTGTGCCTGGAGAACACAAAGACACAATGATACTAAGACATTGTTGGACAGACACACAAATACACGCACAGAATTTCAAGTCATAATGGACAGAACCTAGAAGCAAGCTAACAAGCTCCAGACCTTCAGAAATCTGACGAAGAGATCTTTATCCCGAAATATTAAGAATAAATCAAAGGTTAACAAATAACATCATAGTTATCTCATTTTTCTTTACACTTGCATTGTGATAGCCTTCAAAACCAACCAACAAACCAAAAAATATAATATTCTAAAATAGACTAAACCAGACTGACCAATGCCAAATTCAAAACCTTTTCAGTTACAGACACACAAGCAAAAGTATCAGTCTAACAGTCTGATCATCAAAGAATATTATTAACTGATAGACAAGCTTTCTAAATTCTGTAAAGACTTTACATCAAAAAAATTCATAAACACTACATCTTTTGTAACTTGTTGCTCATTTAATACAATTAATAATAGATCTCATAATGGAGATTATGTGTTTGTAACCGAAACTATATCAATACTCAAGTCACAATTCCCTTTGTTATTTAAGTCACATTCTCCAATTTTATTTTTATTTAAACCTCAATTATTAATAAAATTGTTTTACATTATTAATAATACTGTTGGCCTTATTTACATACTAATAACATGCAATTTTATTTATATATACAACAAAATAGCGGTTTACAACACGAACGGGAAGGTTAATTTGCATATTGATATTAAAAATTTGATTTTAATTAATATATGCTTAATATTATTGATTTCTAATTGTTTGGTTTTATCTTAATGAATATGAGTAAAAATCTTAGATAATCTTAAAAGAAATCCATTAACAAGAAATAACTAATTTTTCTTCTTTACTTCCTATTTTAACTAAATAGTTGAATTAGGAAAATTTAGCAATGAAAGACTCTAGTGATGGAAAAGTAAGTTTCAGTTCTATTTTTCGATCATACCCTCTTCTGTTTCAAATATTTTTATCTGCATTCTTATTTAGTTTCATTAGCCTTTCTAATCTAATATTTTATTACATTAAAACTTAAATACTTTCACCCGGAGGGTGCATATATTTGCTAGTATATATAAAGAATAATTTTGTAACTACTCAAACCTCTTATTTTTAGTTTACTTGTTTTATTGATACTTAATTCCACTTGAAAATTATCTTTGTTACCTTCCATTACAAAATCTATAAGCATACTCCAACAACAACCTTCAACACACCCTTTACAACAGACTAAATATTTTTGGTATATTTTTTGGTGGATAAGGTAAGTGAATATGTAAAATTTTCACAAAAATTACTCTGGAGAATTTAGTATATGGGTAATTCCATGTCAAATCATCCAGAAAAAAGTAAAAGTCACCCACTTTAATTTTTATGAATTTTTTTCCAGGTGTGAACTATGTTAATGTTAGACAATCCCCAAAATTTGATCTTCCAATTCCAAAAATTGGTGGAGTTATGTCGATTTTTCACTCTCCAAATTTAGGGGGGGGGGGTCACAAAAACTGGTGACATTTTGTAATCTATTTTTGTAAAATGAATTTTAGAGCTTCCTTACTCCTAAAAATTGGTTTATAAAAGCATTTTTGCCCAAGGAATCCAGAAATGCTATCATAAAAGTCAACCAATGTTAAGTTATTGATGATTTCTGATTTTTTCAAAGCAATATCCCAATGTTGCACTGCATCAGACAAAAATCTTTTATTTCACATATATTGAACATTATTTGTACAAAAAAGAACCAAAGTTACAACACCAGTTAAAATTTTGTAAATCAGAAATCCGCCAATTTTTGGAATTGGAAGCTCAAATTTAGGGGATTGTCTAACTTTAACATAATCCACATCTGGACAAAATTTCAGATAAATTGAAGGGGGTGGGTGACATGACCTGGATGATTTGATATGGAATTACCCATATGCTTAAGAGAATAAACTTAAGTTGAAATGTAACTTACTCTTTATGGTCATATTTTTCCAATACTGCACTCTCAAATGTGTGAGCAAATCTAAAATCTGAACTAAGTGTATCTGCAACTTTCTGGAAGACCTTTGCAAGTTCATTTTCAGCACTGAAGAAACCTGAAAAGAAGTTTTGAAAAAAAATAAGAGAATTTAATAGTAAATGGTTTACTGCAACATTTTTTAAGACTTGTGTAATTAAGTTCTTAAACTACATACACACAAACATGTAATTTTATACTTCAGAATATTACTTTATTAAATGGTATTTTACAACATAACATGCTTGTTAAGATTGACTTGCAAGAGTTTGTTGTTGAAAATATACTTATAAATATATGGATTTAATTTCAAAGTTTGAGGCGTGTGGTGTAATGGATAGTCGTAGGAAATGGACTCGTCGACCAGAGTTCAAATCCTGGATGAAGCTACAGTTCACAGTGCCAATATCCTTGGCAAAGGTATGAATCCAACTACTCTCCCTCTAACTATGGGTAAATAGTAGGGCAGACTGGGTTTTTTAACCTTGGTTAGGCAACCAAGTCTAGGAGAAGGAAAACTGAATTCAAACCTATTCAACTCCGCTTGGGGTGGTCACTACTAGAATAGGTGCAGTCCTAATTAGTGATCTATTTCATTACTTTAATTTACTAAAAAGAATCTTTTACATGCTACTAATAAAAGATTCAAGTGTGTAGAAAACGTGAAGTAAATATGGGTTTATTTACATCGATGCTCATTGGTTACTTATATATATTTACCAACCCCCTCCACACAAGTAGGATGCGACACAAGGTCAATTTCTTTAGCGGAGTTTAACAGGTTTGAATTCAGAGTTTCTTCTAGACTGGTCACCTATCCAAAGGTGAAGAGCCCAGTCTGTCCTACTTGTTACTTATTAAATGTTATATATATTTACCAACTCCTCCACACAAGCAGGATATGACACAAGGTAAAATTCTTAAGCAGAGTTCAACAGGTTTGAATTCAGAGTTTTCCTTCTAGACTGGTTACCTAGCCATGGTTAAAGAACCCAGTCTGCCCTGCTATTTACCCATGGAGGGAGAGTAAGATTCATACCTTTCCCAAGGGTATTAGCGCTAAGTGAAATGCAATTACCACGTCCAGGATTGGAACTCGGGGTGACGAGTCCATTACCCCTGACTTTAACCATTATACCACGCGCTTCCTACTTCCAAGAACTTTTCAACATCAGCAACTTATTGAATGTTATAAGCTGGTGGAAAATTGTTGAAAATATACTTACAAATATATAGATTTAATTTCAAAGTATTAAAGAGAATCTTTTTAAATGCTGCTAATATTATATTAAAGTGTGTAGAAAACATTACATAAATATGGATTCATTTACATATGCTTCATTTGTCAATATTCTAGATGTTACTTATGAAATGTTATAAGTTGGTGGAAAATTATCCAAATTGTTACACTTCAGTCATGAGTATCTTTCACTGTATTCAGATGAGTACAAAAATCTCACAAATAGTGAGATTACATCATTAGTGCAATTTTGAATAACAAAAATATAAAATTGTTACACTTCAGTCATGTGTATCTTTCACTGTATTCAGATGAGTACAAAAATCTCACAAATAGTGAGATTACATCATTAGTGCAATTTTGAATAACAAAAATATAAAATTGTTACAGTTCAGTCATGTGTATCTTTCACTGTATTTAGATGAGTACAAAAATCTCACAAATAGTGAGATTACATCATTAGTGCAATTTTGAATAACAAAAATATAAAATTGTTACACTTCAGTCATGTGTATATTTCACTGTATTCAGATGAGTACAAAAATCTCACAAATAGTGAGATTACATCATTAGTGCAATTTTGAATAACAAAAATATAAAATTGTTACACTTCAGTCATGTGTATCTTTCACTGTATTCAGATGAGTACAAAAATCTCACAAATAGTGAGATTACATCATTAGTGCAATTTTGAATAACAAAAATATAAAATTGTTACACTTCAGTCATGTGTATCTTTCACTGTATTCAGATGAGTACAAAAATCTCACAAATAGTGAGATTACATCATTAGTGCAATTTTGAATAACAAAAATATAAAATTGTTACACTTCAGTCATGTGTATCTTTCACTGTAATCAGATGAGTACAAAAATCTCACAAATAGTGAGATTACATCATTAGTGCAATTTTGAATAACAAAAATATAAAATTGTTACACTTCAGTCATGTGTATCTTTCACTGTAATCAGATGAGTAAGAAAAACTCACAAATAGTGACCTTACATCATGTAACATAGTGGGTGTTCGTTGTCACAGTACCAAATCGATATATGTAACGTTATTGGTATTTTACAACGTCTTCCAGTGCCTCAAAATGCACAGCACTATTAAATTCACACAAGTCGCTGGACACTCACAAGGCATGTAAACTTCTGGGGTTGTTTACAACTAACGCATAGCAGTAATCATCTGTAGTCCGCAAATCCTTCCTCACTTCTTGGTCAAGGGATTATCGCCTTACGCACGCCGCGTACCCTTCGTTACAGCCAATTGACTATCTCCACGGATGTCTAGTGGTCGTCCCATTCACGATACTGTCGTAGTATCTTTCATCGTAGTAGAGAAGACTATAATACCGTGTTTATTTTTTAGAAGTTTATTGGAATAAAAACTTCATCTTTTTGAGAGAGATGGTCAGCCTAATAGTATCTATACTTAATAAGTAGTTTCTTTAACTGGTTTCAACTTAAGGTTTCAGTCCTTAGTAAACTTCTCGGTGACGAACTTTTCTTAATAACAGGCCAGAACTTTTGGTCTTCAGCGACTACAGTTCCAAACTTTGTACGGCCTCGACTAATCCCCGATCAACTAACTCTCCGGCCGACTGTCTCACTGGCTCCGATCTCCTCTGACTGACCCCAGGTTCCTAGTACGTGTTATATAGTATGTCAAAAGAATCTTCCAGAAGGATCTTTTCTGGAACCATCCAGAAAAAAAAGAATCTTCAAAAGGTTCCAAATCATTCTGGTCAAATAGAGTTCACGGCCTTTTAGATCAAAGGACAACTGGCCGTCGAAAAGACTGGATTTTCCTTAAAAGCAGACCTAATGTCACCGAAATCTCATTTAAGTTTTTTTATTTCTTTTTCGGTGATTCTTCAAAGGCCACCCAAGTAATATCAGAGAATCGGAAATATATTTTTGTTTTAAGGTTTCTCCGAGTCTGGCACAAGGCCACAAATATAGGTGCTGGGACGGCCATTATGTTACAATCATTAGTGCAATTTTGAATAACAAAAATATAAAATTGTTACACTTCAGTCATGTGTATCTTTCACTGTATTCAGATGAGTACAAAAATCTCACAAATAGTGAGATTACATCATTAGTGCAATTTTGAATAACAAAAATATAAAATTGTTACACTTCAGTCATGTGTATCTTTCACTGTAATCAGATGAGTAAGAAAATCTCACAAATAGTGAGATTACATCATTAGTGCAACTTTGAATAACAAAAATATAGACTTTAATCTCATATAGACACATAAGTAAAGACTTACCAATTATAGAATGGTCCATGTTAGCCAAGAACTTTTCAACATCAGCAACTGAAGTAAGTGTTTTTGATGAAGGTCCAGCTTGAGATTTCATATATTTTACAATGCCATCTAAGAAATAAAAATATTTAGAATTAGAATTTGTGTTCAATTTTAATTTTAGAATAGTTATTAACAATTAAACATAACATTAAACAAATATTTAAATAATGTTAAATATTAAGCAATCTTTTAAATAATATTCTAATTTTAGAATAGTGCTTAAAATAAAAATTGTGTTATTAAATAGGTATTTAAATCATTTTTAATGTTAAATATTAAACTGTTTTAAATATTTCAATTTCAGAATAGTACTTAAATTTTTTTGTTATTAAATGAATTAAAGAAAGATATACATTAAGATCAAAAACAAGTGGAAAAAAACATTTTCCATAGAATCTAAATTCAATATTTGGCATATTCTTTTATCCATCACAATTTATCTAAGCATAAAGATTTTTTTTTTTTTAAATCAGACATAATAGCAAATTATCTATATTTAATGCAATAGATTTTAATATCCTATCACAAAAGTATTCCAGTATTTTTATATCTGATTCTTACCGGCTTCTCTTGGTCCCTCATACTCCTTAGAAAATTCTCCGCCTCGGAAAATTTTCAAAGTAGGATATCCAGTTACTCCATATTCTTTACACGTATCTGCTTCTGCTGTACAATCAACCTGAAGTTAAAGATTGAAGATTAATAAATACTTATAAAGCAAGATTTAAGCTAATATAAATTCTCTAAAATACTATAAAGATTTATCTTGGGAGGGGGGAACTTTATCTAAAGCAAATATTGTGAAAGAATTTTAAAGTTTTAAATTGCCAATCAAGTCATATATATATATATATATATATATATATATTGAAGAAATGGATACAATAGAAACCTACTCGAGTAGGTTTCTATTGTATCCATTTCTTCAATAAATTTGCTCTACTTTGTATTGAGCACTTTGTTTTATCACAGACTTAACCCCTGGATCCTGTGCACCTCCAACGATCATGCCCATATTCACCGGTAAGCCACCCTTTATAATATATATATATACACACACACACACACACACACACACACACACACACACACATATATATTTGAAGGCAATTTCAATGTGTATATCGTATAAGATTCGATAATTATTGAAAATAATCATGACAAGCAAACTCGCTGAATAACGCATGCGACGTGGCTGTACGGTGTTCCACACCGCACACATTATTCACCAAGTTTGCTTGTCATGATTATTTTCAATAATTATCAAATTTTATATGATATACACATTGTAATTACCTTCAAAAATATAAATATACTTAATGCTTCAAAAGCAAATTTTATATATATATATATATATATATATTTTTTGCTTGAAGGCAATTACAATGCGCATATCGCATAAAATTCGATAATTATAGAATATAAATAATATTGACAAGTGAATCTCGCAAAGAATTTCTCAGCGTGTAGAACATCGTACAGCAGCTGTTTCGACTTTATTAAGTCTCATCAGCGATGTATACTAACGATCTCCCTCCGACAGAAATCGAAACCGGGACTTCAGCAGGATAGTCAGAAACTATACTGTCTCAGCCACCGATACAGCACCGAGAAATTCCTGTGAAATTAACTTGTCAATGATACTGGGACGTCTCTACCATATGAGGCAAGCAAAAATATAAATATTAATATATACTTTATTTAACCAATGCTTCTAAAAATAAACAAACATCCCAAAATCTTATTTCCTTCGTCGAAGAGCATAAAGCACCGTGTTTGTTGTTCACTTAGCGTTCCCTTGCCTCATATGGTAGAGACGTCCCAGTATCATTGACAAGTTAATTTCACTTGAATTTCTCGGTGCTGTATCAGTGGCTGAGACAGTATAGTTTCTGACTATCCTGCTGAAGTCCCAGTTTCGATTTCTGTCGGAGGGAGATCGTTAGTATACATCGCTGATGAGACTTAATAAAGTCGAAACAGCTGCTGTACGATGTTCTACACGCCGAGAAATTCTTTGCGAGATTCACTTGTCAATATTATTTATATTCTATAATTATCGAATTTTATGCGATATGCGCATTGTAATTGCCTTCAAGCAAAAATATAAATATTAATATATACTTTATTCACCAATGCTTCTAAAAATAAACAAACATCCTAAAATCTTATATATATATATATATATATATATATATATATATATATATAAGCAATATCAAGTTTCAAAATAATTTTTAATGCAAAGAGTTGATTTTAGTATCACCTGTTCCAACTCCACATCCATTTTAATTAGTCTTGATTTGTTTTAATATGTACAACCCTAACTCCATGTAACTACATAGAGGTACCCTTATAAAAAGTAATAATTTTTATTGTAGCATCATTAGTTCAGGAATTATAACAATTTTGTTATTCCCATTTGATTTTACACAACAATGATCCCAAGGAATCTAAAAAATTAAAGCATATAAGCAGTATCCTCTAAAGTAGGTGGTTTCAAAATTTTCATCCCAACCCTTCAGTAGTCACAAAATAAAAATGGGTTGCTAAAAATAAATAAATGGGTTGCAAAAATGGGAAAATGTTAACCTATTCGTTGCTTCACAGTAGCTCTGAAAATTACCTGTGTTTTTCAAGCAGTCGTAACAAGTGAAAATTCAAGATCACGTAACAAGTGAAATGCTCACTCACGAAATTTTGTAATCTACCTACAGTAGTCAAGTTCATGAAGATTTAGTAAGCTTAACAGGATATTTAAATGGTATCAGATCATCTCGCATTCCTTACGTTTTAAACAAATTCAAGTACCGTCAACGGGCCTGATAAAATGCCTTCACGGGACAAATTCAGCCCACGGGCCATAGTTTGGTGACACCAGCTCTAAAGTAACATTCTATAAATTTTAAGCTAGAGAATAGAACAAAACCCAGAGACACCAACTATAATCTACTAGATGTAAAAGTAAAGGAGTTTTGTCTTAGACAATGGATGCACTTATTAAAAAAATCATTTAGATGAGTAAAAGAATATAAGGGAGAAAGCATTTCGTGAAAGACTCCAGAACAAAGCCAAGATGAAGGAAAATCTATGGTAGTAGAACATATCTGGAGACAGACAGAAAGTTGACAGAGTAACCTATGGTCAGTATCAGCCAAGACATCAAGGAAGTCTATCCCCTTTTCACTAGTACTAGTTGGTTGGTAATTTTGGGCCTGTCAACCCTTTTCGGGTCATTTAATGCCGAATCAAGTCATTTTGATATTCAGTTTACTTATAGTACCTGCTGTTACTTAAATGATCACCTATTTAAGTTTTGAACAGGCTCATCACTAACTTTGGTGATCTAGTAGGAACTGGTGCTTTCAACGTGACTTGACTGTAAGCCACTAGCGCTAGACCAGGGATATTGTTTTTGTGTCTGAGGCGGAGTGACACACCTACCATCTGCTTCCCACTTTATTGGCAAGGACCGGTATCAAACCTGAAACCTTGTGATTCATAGGTAGAAAGAATCATACTAATTTCTGGGATAAGGCCTAAATGATAGGGAACATTGCAAGTAAATGAGAAAATTAAAAGGAACAGTATATTATCAGTCTACCAGACCAATGTATGTATTGTAAAATAGTCCACATTGCTTAGCCGGGAAAAGAATTGGAAGTCATATTTTCATAGAAAAATACAGAATCAACTTAGTTACAGAAAGTGCTGAATAGAGTACCATCTTTTGTGTAGCTCACACATTGATGTAAATGGGTTAATCCAATCAGTATTTTTGCCACCATTCTTTTATATTTTATACCATTTTCTGGATAAAGGACCTACTTTTTCATGATAGATTTTGTACACTTTAAGAAGGTTGGAGAATGAACCAATCAAAACATGGTAACAATAAAAATACAAATATCAATAACGCAAATAAATCTTGGGATGAAAAGGATTTCTCATAATTATAGGTTTGTTTTTTTTCATGTTTGCTACACATAAAATTGTTCCTTTTTGAAATTTTTGGCAATTTAAACCAAGTTGACAAATTTTAATATACTCAATACATCACCAAATGTTAATATAAATTTGTAAATATTTAATTATCATACTTATAACATTTAGATGTGTAATGAATGTATAAAAATTATATTTGATTGGTTTTTGCAATTAAGTTCTGAACTAATTTCTAAATCATATTTGCAGAAATACAAAACTACTCTTTACCCTTCAAGTTAAAAAAAACATTGTATATTCTGAGTGTGATTTTAGCATTTCAAAAAACCTTCAAGAGTAAATCTAATATGTACAAACAAATTAATGATGAATTTACTTTGACAGTTATTTTACCTTTTCAACTATTAGCTTATTAAAATCAATTTACACAAAATTTATACTAAAAGGAGTAAATTTAATTCATTTAACCTAAAAAGGCATTTTTTCACCTTTATCAATATTGCATAGATTAGATTTTGATCCAATATCAAAACCAAACTGATTATTAATAGACATAAATATACCTCATCTTTTTTTTTTTTTTTTCACCAAGTCTAATTGGTGAAATTAAATTTAATAGAATTAAAACATTAAAAACTTTAATTCAAAGTACTACCCCCAAAAAAATGAAACTTGAAATTCAAAGACAAAGATTTTATCAACTCCTGAGATAATGGTTATAAGAAATTTTATATAAAAAATATTAATAGAAAATCTGAAGTATTAATTAAAAAAAAAAAAAGTCATCATGAGGGTGGCCTAAAGTCAGCCAGACAGTGAAGGAATCTATCCCCTTTTCACTAGTGCTAGACCAAGGAGATTGTTTTGTTTTTTTTTTGCATCTGAGATAGAGCACCACACCTACCATCAGCTCCTCACTTTACCACACAGATCCGTGTTACTCAAGCACCGAGTTGGTGAGGGCTGGTATCGAACCAGGAACTCTGGTTCCTACGATGACACTCTACCGACTGAGCTAAACCAGCCCTATTGACAGAGTGGCCTATTTTCGGTATCAGCTGGACAGTGAGGGAGTCTATCCTCTTTTCATTAATGCTAGACCAGAGGGTGCTTTTGCTGAGGTGGAGCACCACACATACTGTCACCTCCCCACTTTATCACACAGATCAGATTAGCCAATCTGTGTTACTCATGCATTGAGTTGGCAGGGACCAGTATCAAACCCAGAATATTGCAATTCCTAGATGGGTGCCCTACCAACTGAGAAAATATTGATAACTAAAAATTTTTAAAATGTTCTTGCAAAATTAAGTTAAGCATCAAAGTGTAACCATAACAAAAATAAAACTTGCTGATCTAGCTGGGTCAATTAAAATATTCTAAAATAGTACAAAATATCAGAATTTTATCTTATTAAATAATGAAAAATTTTTTTTTCTTATAAAATAAGTGGTTAAAAATGAATATACTTAACTCTACATAAAAAAAAACTAATTAGTTTTCTTGTGCCAAAATTAGAAAGAACCACCCAAGAAGTTATTAACTAAGAAGCCAACAAAATTTCAAGTTGTTTTAGGGTTTAATTTAACTATTCAAAAATAAATCAGTCTTCTAAAAAAAAATCAAAATTAAAAATTAAAAAAAAAAAAATCAAAATTAAATTTTATTTTAAATGTTTAAATTTGGTACATAATTTGTTTTAAAATATAAATAAACTGGTATATAAATTTAGTATATACATTTTAATAAAACATCTAACATTAATAATGTTAAGATTGTAGAAATGATAAACATACTTTAGCTAATGGAACTGGAGGATCATTCTTTTTTAATATGGTGGCAGCTTTTTCATATTCAGGTGCTAGCTTTTTGCAATGTCCACACCTGGAATAGAAAATATAGATCAAGGTTAAAAAAAAGATTAAAAAAATAAAAGCATGTCAGGAGAAAATATAGACAACTTATACATTTCTTAGAAATTAATGATTCAATTTTTATATGAAATTATACTTTGCAAAAAAGTACAAAAATTAGGTTTGCAAAAAAGTACAAAAATTAGGTTTGCAAAAAAGTACAAAAATTAGGTTTCCAAAAAAGTACAAAAATTAGGTTTGCAAAAAAGTACAAAAATTAGGTTTGCAAAAAAGTACAAAAATTAGGTTTGCAAAAAAGTACAAAAATGTAACAATTTCTAGTTTCCCCATTTTGTTAGCAAAAAATTACTTTATTAGTTCATAAGAAACTTGAGATTTTAAAACTACATCTTTAAGAACTCTAATAATTATTCACAAAATCTAGAACACTGTAAACAATTCTGCTTTATTATGACAATATCAAGATCAAAATGATTATATACCATCATATGGGCTTTCTTCTTAATTAAATTGATAACAAAAATGCACATTTACATGCTGAATTTTTGTATATTCAAATAAATTATAGTAATTTGGTTTGGTCTGATTCCATACCCAGGACACCAAGACCCTCAGCCACCGACTTCTAGCACATTCATGATAAAAAGGCTTGGGGATTTGCCATGAGGGCAATAGGGCTGGGATAATCATATAGTTACTAGGGCTTGATGTGACCAGCCGATTAATCAGACTCTCCGACTGCCTGTATAGCCTAAGTAAGAGCCAAAGTGAATGTTACACATCATGGATTGCTCAGCCACCAGGATTCCATCCTTAAGTATCACCGATTGCCACCCACAGCCAACAGGTGACCCCATGTCTTACCTCTCTACAGAGGTACAGTCGGTGTAATCTACCGCCCCAGCCGACAGGGTTGTATAATAATTTGCATGATTGCATAAGTCATTAAACTAATGGAAAACAAAAGAGCTATGAATTATTTTGGTGCTAGTGGCAGAATTGCGTCCCAGCCACCTGCCTTAAAAAAACGCTAGGCGGTAATAGCTGAAAAAACAACCCCACCTATGAATGAAGTCCCTAGCTGAAATGGTGCCCGCTGAAAAAAAAAAAAAAAAAAAAAAAAAAAAAAAAAAAACAGCGCTTAAGGCATTTTTCCCGAAAAGTTAATGCGATATTTACCCCCTCAAGTCTTTTTTTGACAAGTAAATGTAAACATTTTAACCCTCCCCTCTTTAAAATATTGGGGTGGGGGCTAAATATTTACATTTAGGTTTTGATAAAAATATGGTTTACTTTTAAAGAACTAAAAAAAATAATTTGTTGATAAAAACGCCTTCAATCTGCTAAAAAAAATTTTTTTCTTCAATATTTTCATTTTATTTTAGTTTTTTTTCCAACAGGCACAGCTTCAGCTCGGGACTTTATTCGTAGGTGGGGTTGTTTTTTCAGCTATCACCGCCTAGCGTTTTTAAGGCAGGAGGCCGGGACAAAATTTTGCGAATAGCACCATTATTTTCTTCAAAGTGAAAACATTTTAGATTGACATTTTTCCAGTATCAAAATAATTCTTTTGATTAGCAGAAAAAAATTGAATTTTCAAAAAGTAAAGCAAAATCTTATTATAATGGAGATTGTGTGTTTTTCTGTCTGTAACCGAAACTATATTCCTACTCAAGTCACAATTCTTGTAGTTTTTGACATCACGTTCTCCAGGATTTTATTTTTATCTAAACCTCAATTATTAATAAAATTGCATTACATTATTAATACTGTTAACTATGTCTCCATACTGGCAACATGCAATTATATTTATATATACAACAAAATAGCGGTTTACAGTGTGAACGGGAAGGCTAATTTGCATATTAATATTAAAAAATCAAATTTAATAAATATGTGCTTAGTATTATTGATTTCTAACTGTTTCGTTTTATTTTAATGAATATAAGCAAAAATCTCTTCAATGAATCTTAAATGAAATCCATTAACAAGATAAAATAACTGTCATTTTATTCTTTACTTCCTCTTTTAACTAAATACTTAAATTAGAAAAAATAACAATGAAAGACGAGAGTGATGGAAGAGTAAGTTTCAGTTGTTCCATTTTTTATTATACTCCCTCTGTTTCGAATCTTTTATTATACTCCCTCCGTTTCAAATATTTTTATATGTATTCTTATTTAGTTTAATTAGCCTAATTTAATACAATATTTTATTACATTAAAACTTAAATACTTGCACCCGGAGGGTGCATATATTTGCTAGTACTTATAAAAAGTCAAAGGGGAAAAATCAGATTCATCCCTTGAATAGTATTAAAAAAAAAAAAAAAAAAAAAAAAACTGTTACAGATAATATAAAATTGTTTTTAAAAATCAATACTGACATATTCCTAACATTAACAATTTGTTTTTTTTTTAGTTAAGAGCCAAAAAGAAACATGAAAAAAAGTTTATAGAAGAATTAGAGATAGGAATCCAAAACTTAAACTTCATTTATCAAATTTTGACTTTAAAAAATAAGTTAATATTCATATATATGAAAGTTATTAAAATTACATCTCCCAAAACATTGATATATGTAATAATTCAAACTCAAATAAAAAAAATATAAGATATAGATAGATAGATATATATATATATATATATATATATATATATATATATATATATATATATATATATATATATATATATATATATATATTGATGGAGTCAGTCTTTTATACAGCTATATCAACTTTTCTATTCAATATCTTTTTTCTTCATGAAAGATTGTAAGTTTTTGTTTTTTTATTCAATAATATTTAATAATTTAATGTATTTAACACTGGGCAATCAAATTTTCCAGATTGTGAAATTAAGAAACCAATTCTTAAATGTCATTTTGTCATTCTTGTAGGATTTTTTCCCCTTATTTCTTTACATTTTTAATTGTTTACTCTTTAAACTAGATTTTGAATATTGATGAAATAAAGATGAAGGAATATGCATTTTGTTTTATATAGCAAGAGTAGACATACCCGCTCAAGGTACAAAATTTAGCAACTTTCACTTTTGCATAGTTTTTAAAAGTACAGAGTGTCTATAAAGTCTGTAAGCAGATTCTATCACAAATACAAATGTTCAAGTGCATACGGACTTTGTGGACACCCTGTATAATTAGTGCTGTTAAAAAACCTACAGTTTATATTTTCTTAACTGAAAGGTTTATCATAGCATTTGCAAGAGGCAAACATTGATTAATTATATATAAGTGTTAAAGATATTTTAGAAGAAATAAAATTGATTTTTTTTTTAATTAAAAAAAAAATAAAATAAAATTAAAAAAATTAAAAAATAAAAGTTAATTCAATTTTTTTTGGTAGTGATTTTTATAATTAACTTAATAAAATTACTTCAATCAAAAAATTCAATTTTTTACAAAAATCATTTTATATGACCAAACAATTCTGGCTATTGAAATAATGTGATTTCATTTATGTAAGAAAAAAAAAAGAAAAAAATGCACAGGTGTTTTCCCATTCTGTCTATCCAAAGAGAATTATTTTATTTATTTGTAATAATTGTTTTTGTTTTGTTTTTTTTTGGGGGGGGGTTGATTGACAATTGCTATATTCCCTAAGATCTAAAAACTTGGGATTATAAAAATACAAATGATTTTTTTTTTTCTTTTGTAATCCAATCATGATTTTTTAAAATTGCATGACTACAAATAATCAGGTGGGACTCTTTAATCAGAATTTTTTTTTTTTTTTTTTTTTTTTTTTACTTTAATATTGTAAAAACTGGAACTGCAAATATTTTTAATTGTTGCAATGATGAAAAATTAGTTTGTCTAGTTGAAAAATTTTCATGGTTTATTCAATAAACCTAACAAGTGTTAACAAAAAAAATCAATAAACTTTATTGAATTTTACGCCATGTCAACACTTGTTAGGTTATTTTATACCTAAGGCATTTTGTCCTATTCAAGCTTGATAGGTATTCAAAAAAAAACTTTTATTAACACTTTTTTAATTGGGAAGCGTGGTGGTGGTGGTGGTGTACTGGTTAGAGTCGTAGGAAATGGAATCGGCGACCAGAGTTCAAATCCTGGACGAAGCTAAAGTTCAGTGTTAATACCCTTAAGAAAGGTATTAATCCAACTATTCTCCCTCCAGCTATGGGTAAATAGTAGGGCAGACTGGGCTCTTTAACCTTGAAAACTGAATTCAAACCTCTTAAATCTCCGCTCGGGGTGATCACTACTAGAATAGGCACAGTCCTACTTACTGATCTATTTCAATTAATAAAAAAAATTTTAAAAACTACCACGGGGGATCAGAGTGAACCTGGGAGTAATGGCGATGAAGGGGTACTCCATATTCCCCAGAGCTCCAAAATTGGAATTTCACCATTAGAAGCAGTTTAACGTCATACTCAAAACACGAAGAATTCAAGAACTACGTTTCCATTGTTGTCATCAGGACTCGCAAATGCCTTGTTAAAGACATTCCTTTGACACAAGTAGCACATTCAATTTTTTTTTAATCATTCAATGATATTTTTTTAATAAATTTAATGTGCTGTTTCTAACAAAGAAAATTCCCTCTTTATTTTCAACAGTTTTTGATTTATTCTATTATGAAATCCCCACCCCACAATTTCTATTTATTTTTGTAATAAAATCGGAGTTCAACTGGGAGGGGCCCATTACCAAGATTATTCCTAATTCAAACTGAGTCATATAAAAACTTTTATACTTCAATTTATGAGTACAATAAATATTTTTAATAAAATATTTCATCAAATATTCAGAAAATCTTTGGCTGTTTTTTCTCCGATTTTAAAATATGAATCATTAATAAATTTAAATTAATAAAAAATTGATTGTAATTGTGTGGAAGCAGACGACAGTTTTCATTTAAGAGAAAACTTTTATATTACAAGACATGAAAAATTATATTTAATAAAAGCAAAAAGTAATTTGAGTTTAATTAAAAATTATCAATATGAATTAAAGAAAGTTTAAATACAATAATTGATTAATTAATTCAATGATAATTGAAGGAAGAAATAATACCATTTTGTTTTAAACAACAGTGAACATTATTCATTTAATTCCTTCAGAATTTAAAATTGAATTCATGAGTTTATTAAAATAACTAAAATTATTTGCACATTTTCATCTACAAAAGAAATCAGATTTCTCTTTAAAACGTGATTATATATATATATATATATATATATATATATATATATATATATATATATATATATATATATATATATATATATACACTTATGTAAATAAGAAAACCTTAAAACTGATTTATGATCGATTATTTAAGAATCTAAGTTCAACATTATTTAATCATTTCATGATGAATTGGTGGAAAGAGAAAAAGACACGTCACTCCAGAATTGCAATCACTTCCCAGGTAAAAATAATTGCCGTAAACAAATAAAATTAAGAAGAAAAAAAATCAAAATTAAAAATAGAGAATCTTATTCAATGTTAAAAAGTTCAAAACTTATGACAGTTAATTTTTTTTGTTCAGTTGAATTTAGAAGAAATGTTCAGTTTTTCACAACGCATTTTTGACCAACTTTTTTTTTTTTCAAACCATGAAAAAAAACCCATAATGAATTTTTATAGAAAGGAAGTAAAACTTATTGTCTTTCTTTGGAGGCAATGATTTTTTTTTTAAAGAGCCGAAACAAAAGTCACAATCTAAAATAAATTGAATTTTTATAACAACTTCAAAATCATGATTAAAACTTCCTTTAAAAATGAATAATTTAAAAAAATAAAAAAAAAGGATGAGGAAGGCGTACGAATGATTTAAAGTACAAAACGGGAAATATTTTATATTAGACATTACTAAAGAAAGAAAAAAAGTAAACGTAGATAGAATACATTTGCTTTTGTTTTGTTATTTTGCTTCTTTTTTTTTTTTTTTTAATTTTTAATTGAAAAAATTTTAATTTCAAACAGGGGACAAAAATTAGCAAACAAAAAGAAAAAAAGTGAATTAAATTTCGTTTCGTCTTTTTCCGACTACAGGGGTTTTAAAAAATCTACTTTTCAATGATAAAATTCAATGCAATCTTATATGCAATATATAAATATATACATATATGGAAACAAATTGAATATTAATGTATACATTGTTCTTACCAAGGTGCAAAAAATTCGATCAAAATAATATCATGGGGCGCCACTTTGCTTTTAAAATTTGAGTCTTTCAAATCGATAACATCACTCGCCCAAGACATGCCGGCCGTACATACCACCACAAACAGAACAGAGGCATGTAACATCATGATGGAGGAGGGTTTGTTTTTTTAAGTACAAAAAAGATGATTTAAATGCAGTTGGTTCTCACAGCAAATCTTGATTTCTTATCTGCTCTGGCTTGACAGATGCAATCGCCCAAAAAGCATTTAACACCGCTCCGCCGTATTAAATAAAAGAAGTGATCGTCTGTAATGGTGGCAACTCCTCCTATTCGCCTCCTTTGCCTTGCTGGCCGCTTCTGATTGGTCCACGTCGGCCATACCGACAAGTACTTCCGGGTCAATCATTCAAAGAGGTCACAATATTTTCCTACTTTTGACGTCACACCGCTTTCTTTTGCAAAGAGCACTAACTTCTTCCATTCTGAAATTTTAATTTAAAAAAAGGAGGGTGGCCGCTATTTTTTCAATAAAAACCTTACAGTTTTTAACTTATTATTAACGTAGGGAATATTAATTGTACATTTTGGTGTTTAAGTAAATATTCACCTGTAGTATTTTGGTATAAAAACTGTCACAAATAAATTAAGACTCATTTTTTTTAAATTCTTAAATAATGAATCTCTAAAGCTTACATAAACAAATAATAAAAACATTTTTAAGTAAAATATATAAATTTTTGTTGAAAAAGAAAAGAATGGAATAAAATCTATCTCTTTTTTCTTTATTTTTTTTCTTTTATTTATTTATTTATTCATTTATTTATTTTGAAATGAATGAAACTTATTCAAATTCAATAAAAGCCTAAACAATTTATATCGTTTGAGAGCGACACAATTTTGTTAAACATAGGCAACTAGATAAGTTAAAATTTAAATCAATAAAATTAATTTAATCAAAAAAAAAAAAATTGTGTAATTTAACTCACAGGAAAAAAAAATCTAACAAAGTTTTAATTACATTACTTTCTAGGTTCAGCGATAACAAAAAGAAAAATAGCTTCAATAAGTAAGTAGTAAAATTTGGAAACGCAAAATTATTTGTAGTGTCATCTTTGCTTTCAACCTGTTCATTTTATATATAGTCCCACTCAAATCCTAATACATTTATTGATTATAAAAATAGTAAAAAGTATCTATTTCATAAGAGATCAATTATTCAAAATGAATTTCTACGGAAATCTGAGTTAACGATTTATCAAACGTAAAAGATCTTAGAGTTATCTACCTTGATAATCTCTTAAAACTTAATTAAAGGTACAATGGTACCTTGACTTACGAGTTTAAATCGTTCCTCTCGTAAGACAGTTACTCGTATATCAAATCAATTTCCCCCATTAAAATAAACTGAAATATCATTAATCCGTTCCAGCCCCAACCAACCAAAAAAAACACTCTAATTTTTTGTCAAAGTTTTTAAATAAGAAAAATAGCACTGTATTGTATAAAAAAAAACATAATAAAATAGATGCAACGAATTATGTTCAATAATATGATTTAATGTTTATTTTGTTTTTTTTTTTTATAAAAAGTATTTTTCTTTGGTGTATTAAATTTGGAAACTTAAATATATTCAGTGAAATTATTAAATTAACATAAGTGTATCTGAAGCTCGCTCGTACCTCAAATTTTAACTCGGAACACAAATCGAAAAATCGACCGGGACAGCTCGTAACTCGGAAAATTCGTAAGCTGAAGTACTCGTAAGTCAAGGTACCACTGTATTATGTCATTCCTTTTTAACAAACTTTTTAAAAAATTAAGTATTTATACTTTCCTCTTTTTACAAGAAACCTCGATGCTTTATATACTATATCACCATAATAGGTCACGTGATCAGTTTAAGCCACACTGAAGGAAGAAACGTAAATATTTTTGAACTTTTTTTTTTTAAATCTCACAAAAAATAAATAACGAACATTATATTACAAAGTAAAAACAGTTAATTCAAAGATCAAATTATCCGATTGGGGAAAAATTACTCACCGTTATCTCGAAAAATAGTAAAACAGTCCGTTTTTTTACAACACGGTCAATTTCTTTACTGATATTTTTTTTAGTTGAATTAATGGTTCTTTTACTAAAAAGCTCTCGCATTGGAACTTATGAAAAAATGAACTGACAAAAAACGTTTTTTTTTTCTTTTTTTCTATAAAGATAAGAGTCTGAATAATTATATCAGAAGATTTTTATATTTCCTAAAAATAAAATAGGGGGGGTAGACCTCGTAAAAAAAGTATTTTCCCTAACATATTTTAGGAAAAAACTATTTCAGATTTACTTTCATCAAAAGGTAAATAATTATGGACATTTTCGGGAAAATCGGACCATTAATTGATTTTTCATAGATTTTTTTTTAAAAGCCTCTAGTCATAACTTGTTTTTGGCTACGTTAAATTTCGGCCGGGAAGAAGATGTTGGTCATTGTCGACAGACGTGTCATTCTGAAGGCTGGAAATATGCTGGTATAGCATTGCAGGCTGGGTAGATGACGTAAGTTGTGGTCGACGGACCGGGCAGGTTATCTGATCCTGTCCAAGCTCCCAACCGTAAACCTTTGCTCTTTTCCAAATTGATCTTTGCCCCAGTAATTCGCTCGTACCTTGCAAGCGCCTTCTTCACCGCAACTATGTCCGAAACACTAGACACGAACACGGTGATATCAGCGTACGTGGATATCTTGGCGATAACGGGGCCAGGAACAGCTATTCCGCGCAGGACCGGGCGCCCCCGCCCCCTTTAAGCCTAAGCAGGGGCTCCAGAGCGAGGACATCGAGAAGGAAACAGGGGGCAACCCTGTCGTACGGACCGCTCAATCGGAAAGACTCCCGAGCGCTTCCCATTCACTTGTACCACTGCCGTAGGAGATTGGTACAGAATCTTGATCCATTTGCGGAACTCCGGTTTGAATCCCGCGGTCTCCAAAACAGCCTCCAGGAATCGGTGGTCCACCCTATCGAATGCCTTGGACTGATCTAAATTGATCAGCGCGGCACATTGGTCGTCTTCTATCCTCTCTAGGACCATGCGAACCAAATGCAAATTGTTTTGGATCGATCTTCCTTTTACAGCGTAGTTCTGTCCCAGTTCGATCAGATCACCGACAACAAATCGCAAATGGTTCGCTAAGACCTGGGCCAAAATCTTTAACTCTGTGTTCATCAGAGTTATGGGCCTGTAATCATCTAAGCCCACGTATGGTAGCAAAAGAAAAAACAGACGAGAAGGGTTCGATTAATCTCGTTTATTTAAAAATAAACAAAAGCTGGAATTGTTGAGATGATAATTCCTTTTCGCTCGGTGAAATGAGGGCAGACGTGGGGTTGAAAGCTTGTTCTGGCTGATGACTGGACTCTGTGTGATGTGGGGTGTAGTGTGGGTCGGATATATGGCGGTTCCTTGATCTCGGCCTGGTGTAGCCACGTTCTCTGGTGGTGGCCCACGGTCAACTGCTTATCGACTTTTAGTCAGCTGTTATATAGCTAGTGAGAGGCTCCAGATACCCTTGAAGGATTTTTTGGGGGGGAAGATTTTTTATTGGTTGAAAAACATTAAATAGAAGATATTTTTAATCGTTTATAGATTTTGTTTTTTCGCCGGAACCTTGCGTGAATTGTTTGTTTTTGTTCATTTCGTTTAAGCTACCGTGGAGTTAACATCCGGTCGGCCAGTAACTTATGTTCTGTTCCGAAGTGTTTTGTTTTGTTTTGTTTTTCTTTTTTAATTTGTTTTGTTGGTGAGTGAATGTATTGTGTTAGTAAAAAATTGTGAATCAAGAGAGATATCTATTTCTGTTATAACAAATAGATTAAAATGAGTTATTAAAGAATTGTAGTTAAAAAAAATTGCATTTGAAAAATAATTGAATACCCAACAAAAATGTATAAGACAAAACGTCTTCAGCATAAAATGACCTAACAAGGGTTAACATGCCGTTACCCCAACCAACTAACTAGACTTATCTATTGAGGTCCATATTGGTAATGGGCGTGGCTTGAGAAACGTCTTGATGGACAGTATTACAAGTGAAATAAAATCGAAAAGAATCCAAATGAACGCCAATCTACAGTAGTGCGTTGATTGGTCCCCTTGACTGCCAAGGGCAAATAATTAATTATATATTTTCCCAATATTACAGGACAGATTCTTCAGAACAAATGATTATCAGAACGCTTTCAATTTACGCCAGATTTGAAACTCGATAAGGCCCTCAAAAAGGCGAGAGGTTATGAACAAATCTGAACACAAAGGGAGAAAAAGACAGACAAAAAATGACGATTAGGTCTGAATAAAAGGAGAGAAAGACAAGATAAACACATCTGTTCATACAAGAACGTTTAACCTTTTATATACATTATATACATACCAATGGTATTAAGAAGAAAGAATACACAAACGTGTCCCAACAGGGTAATTCCATGTCAAATCATCCAGAAAAAAGTAAAATTGTCACCTACCCCCTTCAATTTTTCTGATATGTTGTACAGGTATGTACTATGTTAACGTTAGACAATCCCCAAAATTTGAACTTCCAATTCCAAAAATTGGCGGAGTTATTTCGATTTTTAGCTCTCCAAATGTAGTGGGTTTTCTCGAAAATGGCGAGTTTTTGTAATCTATTTTTATTTATAAAATTAGTTCTAGAGCTTCCCTACTCCTAAAAATTGGTTTATTAAAGCATTTTTGCCCAAGGAATCCAGAAATGCTATCATAAAAGTCAACCAATGTTAAGTTATTGATGATTTCTGATTTTTTCATAGCAAGATCAATATCCTAATGTGGCACTGCATCTATGACAAAAAATCTATTATTATTTCATATATATCATTGTACCAAAAAGATAGTTTGGTTTTTGCTCAGAACCGAAGCTACAACACCAGTTAAAATTTTGCAAATCAGAAATCATTAATAACTTTGAAATAACTTTTGGAATTGAAAGCTCGAATTTTGGGAATTATCAAACTTTAATATAGTCCACATCTGGTCACAATTTCAGAAAGATTAAAGAGGGTGGATGATATGGTCTGGATGATTTGACATACCCAACAGCTAAAAGAATAAACATAATATTTTATTAACTAGTAACAGAAATAATGGGGTGAAATAGTAATTCTGTCGCAAAGGAAAGGAGACAAGGTAATTATAGAGTATATAATTGGGTTAATAGTTTATTGGTGTAATGTGTGAGTGAGTATACAAATGGTGTTTAAATGTCTGTAAGAGATACAAATTGTGTTTAAAGTGTATGCGAGAGTTCGTTAAAGGTTGCCAGAGACGTTCGCTCGGCAGAAATATTAGGTATGTATGGAGGACGAAGAAACTTAGCTCGTGTCGAATTGTCTCTGCAGTTGGTTCTGTGGTTGTTCCTTTAGTTCGTCTGGTCTTACCCTTTAGGTGCCAAGGCAGTGTTTGTTGACCTTATTCGGCTGCTACTTGAAATGTTCTTCCCCCAGTGCCACCCAGTTCTGTTTTCTCTGCCTGTCGGAACTGTTCTGTCGAATTTTAGGGGTCTGCCCCTGGCGTCTGATTCCAGGAACTAATAGGGGCAGATAACCCAATTTCTGATACTAGCAGTATGAGGAAGAGGTAGAAAAATAGAGAAGCATTTACTTGACGAGGAAAAGTAAAATAGTCACGTGGTTTTACCATTTTCTGACAGGACCCGAGACAATGTCTTTCCTGATCAAAGAACAGAAGCAAAAAAAGGCCAAGAATGTATTTCTGAAAACTGTCATGTGACACCCTACGAGGCACCTAACGGGCGCGCCTATTCTCTAAGGGAGATAATTATTTATTGTCTCCCTACAACTGTGCGCAAGTGTTGTACATATTAAGACTTGTCTCTTACTTACCTAGAAGACACCAACTAAATGTGCGAAAATAAAAGGTAGACCTTCGAAAACCTCATTAGTAAAGTGATAGAATGACTGAGCAGCATTACGTGTAGATAATAGTGTAAATATTTTTTGGATAAGTCAGCACAACGCCAGCAGTTATGGAAAATTTGCGGTCCCAAATACCGGTAAGAAAGGAATAAGACAAGGCAAGGGTTGATAATTCAAAAAGGTTTAATGGTGTGCAAAGTTGCTAAAACTTATTGCTTTTAGCAGTCGTAAATCTCGTATATATAAAAGTAACAATTTCATGAACACTTGTCTTTGTGTAGAGTTCTTTCAGCTTCTGTGTCGGTCGTTGTATTTGTAGGCGTTATTCGTTGTTGGAGCTGCTACTATGTTAGTTCAACCAAAGTTGGTGTATGTCTGTGATGAACTGTTGAATCAACTGTGGTACTATACCCACATTGACATCGCTAATTGGTGAGAGTGAGAGTCCTCAGATAAGAGAGTTCTTCAGTAATAGAGAGAGATATTAGAGAGACAGATTGGAGACTTACTTGGTTAGGAGTTGGCCTTACTTTATCACTTGTTGACATCTTTACTCTTCCAGTTGCCATGTTCCTATCTAGTTTTATTCTAGCTGCTTCTTCTTGATTTCCTCTAAGGGCTTCTGTTGGGCTTTGTTGGTGTTTAATTAAATGAACTACAACACATTTTTGTTACTTGATCAAGTTTTTATTTTATCTTTATGCCCATCTCACCGCGCGGGGAGACTAGCCTCATGGCACGTCTTAAATCTTTGACGGCCAGCCTGAATCTCCAAACTCTCACCTCTCATTATTTCTTTCTCCCCTTCGCCACGTATCCTTCTTCGCCCAATCAAAACCATGCCACGCGTCTATGCTGACATCATCATTCAAATTTTTCCGTTCCAATACACACATCACAACTCAAACTTTCCGAAATTAATCACTCAGACCACTGTCATGGTTCCACGTCATTTACATTGTGTCACACAATCTTCTGGCCCGCTGTCTATTTCTGTTCTAAGGATATCCGGAATGTAGTCTCTTCGACTACTTTTTCTGTTCTGAAGATTTCTACGGTCCTTGCCCCTTCCCCTGCTAGTTCCTTACTTCCAGTTCCGTGTCAGGGGAGGATAACCCATATTATCAATACAGTCAATTTCTTATTGGTCCATGGATGTCACATGGCGAAGTGTGGAGGAGAGGTAGTGAGAGGAGAGAATGAAAGATCAGTCTGGACGAAGCTGTTGAAAGGAAGAGACGCAAGATGCGTGTCTGTTCCCCAAGGCATTTTGACTTGAGGATAAGCTCATGAGAAAAACAAAACAAGATTGTCTTGTGTTGTGATTTAAAAACTATGAACGGTACAAAGCAAGATATCCTCAAGCGAATCCCAAGTTGTTCCAGACTTAAAACAACCTGATAACAATGTAGCGATTGTCTGCCCCTGCTGGGATGGACTTGTGTCCAAAAGGGTTATCTTCCCCTACCGCGAGGGTTTCGCCTATAGTTGACACTACTGGCTGAGTATTCAAACAGCAGCCCGGTAATCTCTCTCTCTCTCTTTTTCTCTTGGCCCAGCATCCACAAAACATGGACTAGACACTTGGTGTTTCTGTCCATTAAGTGGAGGGCTTTGCTACCCCCCCAGCCCAACTATCAGTAATTGACTTTCATATTCTTTATGAATTCTTTCTCACTTCCAAAGGACCTTCGTCTATCTGTTTTGTATCTTGTATTGTATTTTATGTGTGTCATTCATCCACGTGCTCAGACAATAAAGTCTGTATTGTTATACTTCTTTGTGCGGATTTATTTATGTATATCTTCACCTACGTTGGAAGGTTACTCTGAGCCTTCTAACGTATTATAAGAACCACACATTCCATTCTTATAACAGCAACTCTGATCCAGGCTCGAGAAGTAAAACATAACAAGAAGATAAGTATATTACGATTACTCACTCCTTCAAATCGAGTACCGCTGTCTTACAGCATCATAAGAGCGAACAACATTCTATTTAATTCAAAAAGGCCGAAAGGGGTTGTAACTGCCATTTTGAGAATGTCTTCCTCCGCTTGTACATGATAGTTACAAATATTTGACGAAATATATTTTGGTTGTCACTTGATTCCTCACCATCCGTAATTCTCATCTACACGCTCCAGCCGTAGAAATTTTCACCAAGAAAAGAATTGTCGTCTTTTATGTGTGCCTTAGTTAGCCATGCAGATTTTCTTCACATCCACGTACAGCATTTTATTAGATCTGAAGCACTAGATAATTTTCATCACTGTGTATAGTACAGACGATTTTGTTCCTCTTGCATCAAGGAGAGAGAGACCATGACTTCTACAAGCTTGGGTGAAATAGTAGACCCTTGTAAGTTTGTAGAGGAATCAATAACATAAAGAACTAGGTAAACGAACTGATGGTGTAATCGTAATTGAGCAGCTAAAATCATTAAGTGGAGTTTGTGGGGAATAAAATAAAATTAAAATAAAAAAAAAATAACAAACTCCCATCACCGGAAGAACCCTGCGTGTATGTGCAAGAAAAGGACCCTCTTCCGACTCCCAAGAGAAGTTCTTGGTTATTCTAGTTTAGGCCTTAACTGTGTCTAGTCGCTACTACTGACCAGGAATATATTCCCCTGCCATGTGGTGGCTATGACCGGTGAATAAAGCCTAAGTAATAAAACCACCTTCTATCTTTGTATTTTTCTTTTCGTTTCATGAATTCCTTCCTTTTCAGAGCGACCACCAAATAAGAGGGGGTTAAAAGCAAAACCCTAGGAACACGCACCAAGAATAACCACAGCCCACCTTTAAACCTTAAAACACAAAACTTCTTGCTACCCCATAAGTTATCCTTGATTATTAATAACTTTTTAAAATTCTAATAATTCTTTACTTCGGCATGTCTTTATATTCATTCTTAGCAAATTTGCTATGTTGTATAAAGTGAACCGGTCACTTTGAGATTTTCATATGGTGTCTAGTTGGTTGCTTGACCGCATCTGTATGTCATAAAAAACGGAGAACGGCTGGATATTGGTGAAGTACGTCTGTGAATTCATTGTTTTTCTTTGTTATGTAGTGATTGTCTTCCCTTGTTGGAAAGGATTTGAAAGCAGAAAAAGATTATCTTCCCTTGCTGCCAGTGTTCGCCACCAGAGGGCGTACACACCCTGGCTATTTAAACACAGTCCGGGAAGCTGTTTGACTCACCTGCCATTAAAGCTGAGAACACTTGTGCCTTCTGAACACTCACATGTCTGTATGGAGGTTACCACTACATAGTCTTGTATGAAGTAATAATAACCTTTCGAGGAAGGACTATTATCTCTTCGTAGAACCCTTAACTCTACAAAAACTCTTTCTTCTTTCCTAAAGACTTTCGTCCTAACTGTTTTGTATTTCTTATGTTGTTAAATGTGCTCAGACAATAAAGTCTGTATTTTGTTATGTACTTCTTTGTTGGATTTTGTTGCATCTATATTCTCCTACATTCATAGGTTTCTCTGAAGCCTCCTAACGTATTATAAGAAGTGGTTTATCCATGGAAATAAAAACCACATTAAACTTTATAGTTTATTTGTCTGTGCTTGTGTTTGCATTTGTATATATCACCAACTTAATCCTGTCCATAAATGAAACAAATAGTTGAATTTTTGTCCTGAAAAGGACAGTTTGAAGTAAAGTCGAATTTATGGCCTGAAAAGGACAGTTTATTTGCTGGGTATGTCGTTGCCTGGGGTGCTGCTTGCTTGTGGTCGTCTGCCAGGTGATTCCTTCGAGGTTAAGGAAGGTGTGTTCTACTTGTTCACATGTAGTTGGATTTTGTCCTGAAAAGGACAGTTTGTAGTATAGTCGAATCTATGTCCTGAAAAGGACAGTTTATTTGCTGGGTATGTTGTTGCCTGGGCTACAGCTAGCTGGTCGTCGTCAGCAGGGTAATTCCTTTGAGGTTAAGGGAGGTATCAACCTCATCTCACAAGGAAAGACGATCATTACTAGTAGAATAAAAAAAAAACACTTTTATCTGTTGTATATTGTACGAGCAAAACAAAGAAAAGATGACAAAAATAACAAAGGACTTTTTCCCGGTAAAACGAACAGAGAAGTTAAAAAAACGGAAGCGAGGCTTTCCGGTTAAAGGAGCAGGTAGAAGATAAAGAAATATATAACAAAGGTCCGTTATCAGATCAGAAGATAAAGATGCGTAGGCGTGTCGTCAATACAAAAGCCAGAGGGTCGAGTCAGTTGGTCAGTCAGACAGCGGACGGCGAGGAGAGCACAAGGAGTCTGATCGTCGACACAGTCGATCGCTGCCAGTGGGCAGTGAGGTTCGTCCACCCCTTCCACGTCACCAACGCTAGTCATCCCAGCAGCAGTAGTAGTCATCGTCAACTCTTGGGCAGTTCCCATTGTCAACGCTCGCCACCCACCGCGTACAGCCGATGAGAGAAATAAAGTCAAAACTCCTACTATACCCATGTGTTGTAGATTTCATTAAGCGACTACTACATATATCGTCTAGGGTTAGTTATGATACCCGCTACGTATGCAGATACACGAAGTAGGGCCGTGAATTTGAAGCCGCTATATAACATATACAATTTGATGCCAGTATACAACATATCCTCTTTCAGTTGATGTCTGAATTTAGATGCTGGATAGATGCTATATTTTAATGGCAATAGATGCTAGTTTGGAAAACTTCTGGTAGCGAATATTAGGTACCGGTTACAACAGTACTATATATGAGGTGCAAACTCCAATTATTTGTAGACTTGTATCATTATCTGTTCCAGTTTCTATGAAACACATTAAAGTAATTTATGAGGAAATGCGTCCCGGTCTCCTGCCTCAAAAATTGCTACCCGGTGACTATTAAAATAATGACCCAGTTAAGTCTATTAAAAACTATCCATCTTCATATCTATCTATCTATCTATCTATCTCAATTTGTTCATATTTATTTATATTACTTTAAATACTAAGATTTTTTTTTTATTCATGTTTGTTTAATGTTTTGTTTTTAGTTTAAATAAACAAGAATTATGACAAAAAAAAAGAAGCACCCCCCCCCCATAATACATTTACTTGTCGAAAATATCTATCTATCTATCTCCATTTGTTCGTATCTATCTATATTGTTTTGTTTGTTTATCTATCTTTCTATCTCAGTCTATTCAAAACTATATATCCATCTTCATATCTAAACAAGAATTACGACAAATTACGATAAATAAACAAGAATTACGATGAGCTGGGGTTGTTATTTTGATAGTCACCGGATAGCAATTTTTGAGGCAGGAGACCGGGACGCACTTCCTCATAAATTACCCACATTAACTAATAATTTAAAATGTAAAAAAATATCCACATCAAGTTTGGGCAATTCTACATTCACTATAATAAAAATCCATGTAAATTATCGTCATAAACCAAGATTAAATGTGATTAACTTTTCACCATAAATAATGTTACAATCTATTCCTCCATTTATTCTAATCATTTATTCTCTCATTCCTTCATTTTCTATATTCCTATATTCATTCAATTCCTTCATTCTCTTTATTCCTTTTTATTTTATTTCTTTGCTTTGCAGTCATTTGTTTCTTTTCTTCTCTTTTCCCTTTATTCATTCTATTTCTACATTCATATTCTTACTTCATTCTCTCTATTCCTTTATTCTTTCTATTCAATCTTTCCTTCTATTCCCCCATTCTTATCCTTCATTCTCTCATTTCTTCATTCTCTCTATTCGTTTATTCTTTCTATTTCATTTCTCTATTCCTCCATTCTAATCTCATTCTCCCATTCATTCTCCTATTCCTTCATTCTCTCATTCCTTCATTCTCTCTATTCATTTATTCTTTCTATTCAAGCTTTCCTTCTATTCCCCCATTCTTATCATTCATTATCTCATTTCTTCATTCTCTCTATTCCTTTATTCTTTCTATTCCATCTCTCTATTCCTCCATTCTAATCTTTCATTCTGTCTATTCCTTCATTCTGTCTATTCCTTCATTCTCTCTATTCATTTATTCTTTCTATTCAAGCTTTCCTTGTATTCCTCCATTCTTATCCTTCATTCTCTCATTACTTCATTCTCTATTCCTTTATTCTTTCTATTCCATCTTTCCTTCTATTCCTCCATTCTAATCTTTCATTCTCTCATTCCTTCATTCTCCCTATTCCTTTATTTTTTCTATTCCATATTCCCTTCTATTCCCCCATTCTATTCCTTTATTGTCTCATTCCTTCAAATCTCATTATGATTCATTATTCATTCAAGTGTTTAAAAAAAAATTGAGTACCCATCAAGAAAAATTCAAATAAAATGTATTCAGCATAAAATAACCCAACAAGGGTTGACATGCCATAAAAACCAACCAACCAACCAACCAACCATAAATCCAGACTTTTCAGAAAACCTACACTCCTATTCTTTTCTTCTGTGGAAAATATCATATAACCTTTTTTTTCTCCAGAGTTTAAAAACTTTATAAAGTTTTATAATTATTCAAATATTTGTTAAAAACCAGGTCAGGGTTAATTTTTTTTCCAATATAAAATTAACATTTTGCGGATAATTTACATTTGGTATTCATTTGTTTCATATTTTTCAGAAAGAGTCTTAGTCGACCACTTCAGTTTTCTTCTTGTTAAATTCTAAATAAATCAAATATGGTAATTTAGGCCACATATATATATTAACCAACCCCTCCGCAAGGAGCAGGATGTGACACAAGGTCAATTTCTTAAGCGGAGTTCAACAGGTTTAAATTCAGAGTTTTCTTTCTCCTATACTGGTTACCTAGCTAAGGTTAAAGAGCCCAGTCTGCCCTACTATTTATCCATAGCTGGAGGGAGAATAGGATTCATACCTTTCCCAAGGGTATTAGCGTTAAGTGAAATGCAGTTAACATGTCCAGGATTTGAACTCGGCATGACGAGTCCATTTCCCATGATTTTAACCATTACACCACGCACTTCCATATAGTGTTAACCTAAGTTGATATCAGGAAGTACATGGACAACTTGATTGAGTTTTACGGCTTGTCAACTCTTGTTGGGTTATTTTATGTCAAAGACATTTTTGTTTTATTTATTCATTCTTAATGAGTAGTCCATTTTTTAACGTTTTTTTTTTTTAATCATTTTTTTCTATTTAACCCATAGATGGGACCCTAACAAGTACTACCACTCTGGGTCAGAGTGAACCTTGGGGTAATGATGATGAAAGGGTACTCCACATTCCCCAGAGCTCCAGAATTGGAACTTCAGCATCAGATAGAGTTTAACCCCATACTCAGTACACTAAGACCCTCAGTCACCACCTTCTAGCACCCATATGATAAAAGGGGTTGGGGTTTGCCATAAGGGCAATAGGATTGGAACAATCATATAGGTACTAGGGCTTGATGTGACCAACTGATTGATCAAAGAGAGCATCTCCGACTGGAGTGTTGTATGTTATGGGCTGCTCAGCCACCAGGATTCCATCCTTAAGCATCATGAGTCACCACCAGCGCCCATCAGGTGGGTCGATTGGGGGGGGGGAATCTTTCCATTGCAAATAAATTGTACTATTTGTGGCTATATTTGCCTCTCAAACCCTCTTTCATGGGAGCTGAAGAGATGAGAGTCTGAAGGCAAACATTATTCTAATAACCATTAACAACATAAGTGTAAATATAAACATACAACATATATCACTCCCTAACTTCAAGGTGTAGTGATTGTCTGCCCTTACTGTGAGGGTTTCACCACTAGGTGGCTCTACTAGATGGGTATTTAAACTCAGCCCGGGTAACACCCCCTCTCTCTCTCTCTCTCTTTTGGCTGGCATCCACTAAGATGGACTAGACAAGTGGTGTCTGTCCATTAACATGGAGGCTCCCCCCCACACACACACACTTTTAGGCTCATACCTAGTGTGTACATAGCCCTGTAGAAAACCTACCATTCACAAGTAAGTGTCTCGTATATTCAGTAAGAACCCTTTCTTACTTCCCAAGGACTTTCATCCTCTGGTTTGTATCTTGTTATATATGTCATGTTCCATGTGCTCAAATAATAAAGTCTGTATTGTAGTTAAATTCTATTTCTTTGTTTGGATTTCATTATGTATGTATTCACTTATGCTGGAAGGTTTCTCTGAAGCCTTTCTAACGTATTATAAGAACCAGTTTTGACCATAAAGCCAAAACTACACATGCAATTCTTATATAGGCATAAAATAATCCCAGACAGGTTGATATGCTTTTAAAATCCATCAATCAACCAACCAACCAACCAACCTACACACACACACACACACACACACACACACACATACATACACACACACACACACACACACAGATTGATAGTAACATGAAATTTATTTTTTTAGCAAATGTGTTTAAGGTACAAATGTATGCGCAGAGGGGTAGTACCTGTTAGAGACTCATCTATAAGTTGAATAGAAAAAAATGAGTTTTAAAAGAATTGAGTTTTTTAAAAATTGAGTTTTTAAAATTTTCAGCTTTAAAAGTTTTGAGTTTGAAAAAAAAAGTTTTAAAAAATGAGTTTAAAAATTGAGTTTTTGAAAAAATAAAGTTTTAAAATATTGAGTTTATAAAAAAATTGAGTTTAAAAAAAAACTGAATACCCATCAAGAATGAATAAAACAAAAACGTGTTCAGCATAAAATAACCCAATGACTTGAGATGCTGTAAAAACCCAACTAACCGACCAGCCAACGAATCTAAGTGTATACAATAAATAAAACATCTTCAGCATTAACTAACCCAAGGATTGATATGCTGTAAACAACCAACCAACCAACCAAATTTATGCAAACCAACAGGGTAAATTTAAAGTTCATATTTTAATATTATAAATGTCACAAGTTAGAATAAAGATGAGATCATTTAAAAATATCTTTTCTGAGTGAATTTAGTATCCGAGAAGATTTAACAAAAGGTGACAATATTGATTAAATCTTTGTAGGACATTTTTATTATTCAATTTCTGCTTTTTGCTTATTTCAAGTAAAACTGGTTTTTACTCATACAAGTTTAAGATTGTAGAAAGATCTTATTGCTTTATAAATATATTTACTTTCCACTAAACTACATTCAATTACCTTTAGTTTGTTTACATTTATGGGGTTTAAGTAAATTAATGGGTATATATATATATATATATATATATATATATATATAAACCAACCCATTGCAAGATGCGACACAAGGTCAATTTCTTAAGCGGAGTTTAACAGGTTTGAATTCAGAGTTTTCATCCTCCTAGACTGGTTACTCGCCATGGTTAAAGAGTCCAGTCTGCCCTGATATTTACCCATAGCTGGAGGGAGAATTAGATTCATACCTTTCCCAAGGGTATTAGCGCCATGTGAAATGCCAACAGCTTTGTTCAGGAATTGAACTCGAGTTGGTGAGTCCATTTCCTACGACTCTAACCATTAGACCACGCACCTCCTTAATAGGTAATATTAACGTTAATGGGTATAATTGGTTTTGGGTGTTTTAAGGTTAAATGAAGATATCTGAATATTCTTGATGCATGTTCCTTGGGTTTGCTTTTTACTCCATATATTTTTGGTGGTCGCGCTAAAAAAAAGGCATTCAAAGAACGAGAAAGGAAATAGACAAAGGCAGAAGGTGGCTTCATGACTTAGGCTTTATTGAGCAGGTCATGGTCGCCTGTAGCAAGGGGATATCCCCTCTGGCTAGTAGGAACGACTACACTCAGTTGCAGTCTAAATTCAAAATGGCTGAAATATTCCTTTGTGGGTAGGGAGTCAGTCCTTTTTGTTGGACTTACGCACAGGATTCTTCCGGTGAAAGGTCCCATGGGAGTTTGTTGTTTTTTTAATTCTTTTTTTATTTTTTATTTTTTTTATCCCCACACATTATAGATTATGATGGGTATTTTGAAGTTGCTTTTTTAAAAATCCTGTCTCCAACTCACAATTTGATTAATCCTGTCCCCTACCCACAATTTTATTTTATAATTATATACATAGTTGATCATTTTTTTATAATTATATATATAACTTTATATATATATATAATTTTTTTATAATCATTTATATGATTTATGGTTTTTTTGTAATCATATATATAATTATAAAATTATATATAATTTTGTTTTATTTATAACTAAGAAGAATATGCATCCTCCAGAAATAAGTATCACACATATCTTAATTATATTTTAATTGGTTTCTATATAAAATCATTCATAGGATTAATTTTAATATGTGGGAGAATAAAACAATAATATTAGAGATCAATAACACCAAGTAATTGTTTATTAAACCCAGCTTTGTTAAAACCTGTATGCAAATTAACCACACCATATATAATGTAAACCTTTATTTCTTAGTGATATATAAGACACATTGTAGGATGTTAAACACATTAATAACATGGGCCCTTCGGGGCCTGTGGGTCTGGTGGCTTCAGCACTAGACCCGTGTTAAATCAACAGCGTGATCCCAAGGGGCCATCCTCCCAGGCAACACCTGCCCCCTTGATTTAAAGGGGCAGGGCTGGGTTTTTTGCCCAGAGCCTGAGGTGCCCTCCTTGAGGGGGAATGCCAATGATTCAACGCATTTTTTGCATCTACCATCCCATGAGTCTTGGCTCATGGGTAGTCTCACATAAAAAAGACCTTGTGTCACACCCACATATGTAAATACCTTAATAACATGGGCTTTGTGGCAAATATCACTCAGATTTTCATAGAGACATAGTTGATAAATAAGATTTATTCTATATATCATTGATTTTGACTATAAATTAAATACTCATTGATAAACTTACGCAATTCCTGGAGGTATTGGGATGTAGTTTCAGTTACAGACAGACACTGAATCTCCATTATAATTAGATATATGTAATTTTATAATTGTACATATAATTTTATCTTATTTATAATTCATAAACAATTCTATTTATATCGCCTCAATATAGATCGATGACACTGTACAAACTATCTTGTCATGAACTTATCAAGGAAATTGTCACTTTCAATCGACAAATATTTTTTCATGTTAATTTTCTGTTGACCAAAAAGAAAGAAAGAAAAAATCAAAACCTTTCCATTCTCAATTTGTTCAACACTTTGGTAACAGCTATGAAGGATTCTAAATAGAAATCAATTAGAATATAATTAAAATAAGTGAAATCCTTTTATATGCGTTCGTATCTAATTTCGTCAGTCTTTCTAATTCAATATATTTCATTACATTAAAACTGAAACACTTATGCCCGGGGGTGCATATTCTTGCTAGTATATATAATAATAATAATGAAATTTATTGTGTACAGTGCTCAGGTGCACCACAACTCATCTATGGGTTAAATAGAAAAACATGAGTTGATAAACAAAATTGTATTATCCATTAAGAATTGATTTATTTCAAAACTTTATCGGCATTAAATGACCCACTGAGGTTGATATGCCGTAAAACAAACCAATCCAAAATCATCAAAGTTTCATGTCAAGTACACAGAATAATGTATTAGTGTCAGTAACATGAACAGTTTACAGTAGTAATATGCATGTATGTGTGCGTGTGTGTGCATATGTGTGTGGAGAGGGGCATCAGATATAGTGTCGGCGGACTACAGAAACCATGGAGACTTTGAAATATAATTCTATTTTATTTATAACTAGAAGCGGCTATCCGGCATCGCTTGGGTAGAAGTGAGGGCAAAAAAAGTTAGTCTCACTGATTCGTTATTACTGAATCAAAAGTTGGATCCTTGCAGGATGCCCCATTAAAATCTCTACATAAAAAAGACCTTGTATTAATCCGGCCTGGTGAGGCATCAGTAAAAAACAAAGTGCACAGACACTCTGAAAAGAAAAATTAATGTTTCCTATTTAAAATATCAAATGCAAAAAAAAAAAAAAAAAAAAAATTCCATGCTGTTACTATTTAAATTTTATTTCTTAATCATCTTCACAAATATAAATCAAATATTCACTATTTTTGCTGAAAAAGCAAGATCTGGTGATAGTGAAAGTATATATATATATTTACTTTGTCATTAATTGTTTTATTTTCGTACTTTCCTCCAGATATACATACATACATACATACATACATACATACACATAACTGCCCTTTATATATATATATATATATATATATATATATATATATATATATATATGTATGTATGTATAGATAGAAATAGATAGATAGATAGATAGATACAAATTTATAAATTCTATTCATATCTCCTCAATATAAATTGATGACACTGTACAAACTATCTTGTCATGAACTTATCAAGGAAATTATCACTTTCAATCGACAAATATTTTTCCATGTTAATTTTCTGTTGACAAAAAAAAAAGCACCTTTCCATTCTCAATTTGTTCAACACTTTGGTAACAGCTTTGTTGTCAACTTGTGTTTTTTTTTTTTCCTCTTCTAATTATTTTACTTTTTCCAATCTGTTATCAAAGGAGTTGAGGAGTAACAGCTTGCATAACTTTCTCTCTTGACCGTTGGCCAGTTATTGTCAGGCACAAACCAATTATACATTACAAAGTTTGAATACAAAAGAAAGAAATAGTCTGTGAGCTTTAATAAATATATCAATGCTCATGTTCCTTAATTGTACAACCGTTATCATCTTGCAACACCCTCTAGTTAAAAATGAAACTGTTGGTCATTTATTGTCAGGTACAAACCAATTACACATCACAAAGTTTAAATATAAAAAAAAAAAAAAGGAAATAGTCTGTGAACTTTTATTTAATAACTAGCAGGACCTGTTGATATATCTGTGGGAATTAAAATAAAATTAAAATTAAAAATGATAAACTCCCATAAGCCCTCACACTGGAAGAACCCTCCGAGCAGGTGTGGGAAAAAGACCCATTTCCGAACCCCAAGATAATCTCTCGGACATTTGGACTTGGGCTTTATCTGGGGCAAGACACGACTACTGGTCAGGAAGGAATTTCCTTACCACGTTGTGGCTATGACCCATGAATAAAGCCTGAATCACAGAACTAGCTTTTGTCTTTGTTTTTGTCTTTTTCTTCCCTTGAATTCCTTTTTAGTGTGACAACCAAATTAGATGGGGTTAAAAGCAAACGAGATAATCAGAATTTACATTTTTTGCATTTCCCCTTGGACAGAATTGGACGGTCTAATTTGAAACCTGAGGGGTGTTGATAGATGATAACGGTTGTACAATTAAGGTACACAAGTATTAATATATATATTATTTTTATTAATATATTTAGTATATGTTAATATGATATATATTAATATATACTATTTTTATTATTATATTTGATTGCGGTAAAGTAAAGAGCTGATGGTAGGTGTGGCGCTCCACCTCACATGCAAAAACAATCTCCTTAATCTAGCGCTAGTGAAGAGGGGATAGACTCCCTTGCTGATTGGCTGATACCGACTTTAGGCCACCCCGACAACTTTTTACTTATATGTTATATGTATTAATATAATATATATTATTTTTATCATTATATTTAATACGTATTAATATATTTTAATATATATTATTTTTATATTATTTTTATCATTATATTTAATACATATTAATATATTTTGATATATATTATTTTTATTATTATATTTAGTATATAAATTATTTTCTTAGAGGTTCATAGACCTTTCAGAGACACTGTTAAATCAAAGGACAAAAAAACCCCACAGCAACACCAAAAAAAAAAACCAAACAAAGAAACAAAGAAACAAAGAAACAAAAAAAAATTGCCAACTTATTTTTGCCAAATGATTTAAAATATCAAGTCTATTAAAATCAAAGCTGAAATGTTGGAACATCTGTTGAAAAAATATCAATATTACAATAGAGGGAGACTACAATATGATAAATACTTTATATCTCCTTCACAATGTGTTAGGATTTCTAAAAGTCATTACAGAGTACAATAAGAGTAGGGGGGAAGAGACAGAGAGAGAGAGAGGGAGGGAGGGAGGTAAGGAGAGGAGGAGAGGGGAAAGAGTGGGCAGGAGAGAGAGGGGAAAGGGGATACGAGAGATTGCATGGAAAGAGGAGAGAGAGAAAGGGGGGGAGAAAGAAGGGGGGGAGAAAGAAGGGGGGAAAGAGAAAGGGGTGGGAGACACAAGAGAGAATGAGCAGGAGAGTAGATAGAGAAAAGGTGGGAGAGAGAGTGTGCAAAAGAGAGAAGTGAGAAAGAAGGTGCAAAGAGAAAGGGGTGGGAGAGAGGAGAGAGAAGAAAGAAAGGGAGTAAGAGAGAAGATGTCAAGGGAAGGGTGAGAGATATAAGAGAGAGTGGGTGGGAGTGAAGAGAAGGGGTGAGTGAGAGGAGAGACAATGGGCAGGAGGGAGGAAAGAGAAAGGGACTGAGACAGAAGAGAGAGAAGGGGCGGGAGAGAGGAGAGAGCGAGAAAGAAGAAAGAGAAAGGAGGTGGGAAGCAGGAAAGAGAGTGTGTGTTCAAGATAGAGGGGAGAAAGGGAAGAAAAAGAGGGTGGGAGAAAGGAGAGAGAGAGAGAGAGAGAGAGAGTGAGAAGCAGGAGAGAGAGGAGAGAAAAAGGGGGTTGGAGAGAGGAGAGAAAAAGGGGGGTTGGAGAGAGGAGAGAAAAAGGGGGTGGTAGAAAGGAGAGAGAGAGTGAGCAGGATAGAGAAAGAGGGTGGGAGAGAGAGGAGAGAGAGATAGAGAGAGGGAGAGAGAGAGATAGAGAGAGGGAGAGAAAGAGATAGAGAGAGAGAAGACAGGAGAGAGAGAGAACAATGGCTGCTACATTGTATTTACCACAAATAGCAAAACCAAAAACAGAGAGAGAAAGAGACTGCTGAGAGAGAGAGAGAGAGAAAGAAAAAGAGAGAGAGGGGGGGGAGAGACAGAAAAGAAAAGAGAGAATAATTCATTATAGAACAGTTGACAAAAAAGAAAAATCAAGGAAAGTCATTTCTTTATGACAATAATGAAAAGGAAAACCTAATTTTTTCGGCTGAACTTGCACAAAGGTGTCAAAATTAGATTGACCCAGAAAAAACAGAACCCAAATTATTTATTTATTTTCCCATTAAACTAACCTTAAACCCCAACCCCAACTCCAACCCCAACCCTAACCCCTAAGCCTAAACCCCCCTAGTTAAAATTAACAGTTTTATTACAAAATTTATGGGTTCTGTTTTTTCTGGGACACCGGTATACAGGGTTACCCAGAAGAAACAGAACCCAAATTATTTATTCATTTTCCTATTAAACTAACTCTAAACCCCAACCCTAACTCTAACCCTAACCCTAAACCCTAACCCTAGACCCCCATAGTTAAAATTAACAGTTTTATTACAAAATTTATGGGTTCTGTTTTTTCTGGGTCACTCTAATTTTGACACCTTTGTGCAAGTTCAGCCATTTGTTTCTATCAATAATTTTATTCTCTTTCTTTGTACAGCTGTTATGTTGATCTTTCTGGGCTGGAATCAGTTATACTTTCTGGCCGAGAAACATACCTAATACTATCAAGTAAGAAGGAATTTGAAAAAAGCAGAGGAGAGGATAAGATGGAAAAAGGACAGAATATTTGTTGGAGGTGTGTGGTGTAATGGTTAGAGTCGTAGGAATTGGACTCGTCGACCAGAGTTCAAATCCTTAACGAAGCTACAGTTCACATAGTGCTAATATCCTTGGGAAAGGTATGAATCCAACTACTCTCCCTCCAGCTATGGGTAAATAGTAGGGCAGACTGGGCTCTTTAACCTTGGTTAGGCAACCAGTCTAGGAGAAGGAAAACTCTGAATTCAAACCTGTTAAAGTAGTGGGGTAGTCACTACTAGAATAGGCTCAGTGATCTATTTTCACTAATTTAATAATTTTTTTAAAATCTTATAAAGCTGAATTCAACTGACCCTACACTAAAGTTGCCAATAAAAATATTTGACATGAAAGATTTTTAAGTAATTTTTAGGTTTTGTAGTCCCAGCCTCCTGCCCTAAATTAAGCTATGTTTTTCTTGGGTGGCATCCGGTGAATTTCGGGACCTAGCTAGCAATTTTCCGACTCATATTTGGTCGCCTTTTTATCAACAAATTAATGTGACAAGAAAGCAATATTTTACCCTTTTTATCATATGGGTGCTAGAAGGCGGTGGCTGAGGGTCCTCATGTCCTGGGGAATGACATTAAACTCTATCTGATGGTGAGGTTCCAGTTCTGGAGAATGTGGAGCACCCCTTCATCACCATTGCTCCCTGGTTCACTCTGACCCAGAGTTCCATTAGTCCTATTTAGGGTCCCATCTAAGGGTTAAATAGAAAAATGTGTTTATAAAAAAAAATTGTGTATCCATTAAGAATGACTTTATCTATCTATCTATCTATCTATCTATCTTTATTTGTATCTACCAATCACTAAAGGGTTAAATAGAAAAATGTGTTTATAAAAAAAAATTGTGTATCCATTAAGAATGACTTTATTTCAAAACTTTGTTGGCATTAAATGACCCACTGAGGTTGATATGCCGTAAAACAAAACAAACCAAACCAAACCTTTCAATCTGTTATTCTATGTTCTAACTACTGAGATGCAACCAGCTGTACATTTCATATTACATAATGTGGAGATAAGAAAATTACAGTTTATATTAGGGAAATGCAAAATATTACTTAATAAATATTCTGAATCTGGTGCTTGAATAACAATACTATTACTACTACTACTACTGTTTTTTTTTTCATTCATAAAATACATCTGTGACATATTTCTCATTCATTGTCAAAAATTCAATTAATTTTGATAGATATGAATGAAGATACAATAGTATTTTGACTTTTGAGTTTAATTCATTCCTCTTGTAACTCAATTTGCTCATATATCAAATCAATTTTCCCCATTAAAATTAACTGAAATGCCATTAATCCGTTCCAGCCCAAAAACACCCTAATTTTTTAATATGTTTTCTTAAATAAGAAAAATAGCCCTGCATTGTATAAAAAACATAACAAAATAGAATGTAATGAATTATGCGCTGTAATACCACATTTCCCATAAAATAAGATAGGGCTTATATTAATTTTCACTCTGAAATATAACACTAGGGTTTATTTTCAGGGGATGTCGACTGTTTGTGTTGCATGATGTGATGGTAAAGAATATTTCTTTCTTTCGTCTGTCTGCCACTCTCAACTAGGGCTTACTTTAAAAGGAGGGCTTATATTAATGCCATCCTAAAAAATCACATTAGGTCTTTATAAAGTTGTCAGGGCGGCCTAAAGTCGGTATCAGCCAGTCAGCGAGGGAGTCTATCCCCTTTTCGATAGCGCTAGACCAAGGAGATTGTTTTAGCATCTGAGGTGGAGCGCCACACCTACCGTCAGCTCCTTACTTTACCGCACAGATCCCGGTCTTTATAGGTAGATCTTATTTTCGGGGGAAACACGGTGTGTTTTAATGTTTATTCTTATATTCTTTTATTCTTATATTAATGTTATCCTAAAAAATCACACTAGGTCTTATTTTATAGCTAGGTCTTATTTTCAGGGAAATACAGTGTGTTTTAATGTTTATTCTTTTTATAAATAATATTTCTCTTTGGCATAATAAATTTGGAAACTTAAATGTTTTTTAGTGAACTTATAAACATAGCCACGGACATTTATACTGTGTAAGGGAGATAAATGCGTTTACACAATATAAAAAAGTAGTATATTTCTGTGTGCAAATAAATAAAAATCTATGGTAGACCATACAGTAAAATTATTTGGCGTTTTTTTTTAGTTCGAGTCATAAAGGGAGAGAACTTTTTTTAATACATTTGGTGATCCATACATGAAAAGGAAATATTTCAAATTCAAAACAAAAATTCTTTTAAAAAAAAAAAAAAAAATTTCCTTTTCTTACAAAAAACTGTTACACCGAATGATGAATGTGACACACACTTTAAAAAAAATAATTTCTTGTTTAAATTTAAGATATTCTCTTTTTCTCTCTTAAAGAATCCAGTAGAAAACAATCACATAAAATGGTCACAATTGTCTTCCTATCAATATGCTCTGAAGAAGATTTTTTTGATAAAAACAAAATATTGCAATATCAGCAATGTAAAGTTAAAGAAATAAATTCAGTTAAACAACATTTGTGGTTTTTCATATCATTTTATGGTTAAATCAAACTTAATGGACCTAAATTCCACCATCTTATGGCATCTCACCAAAAGAAAAAAAATACCAAAAATCAGAGAATTAACCGAATTTAATGAAATTTTCAGTGTTGATATATTAATGAATAAAAGATATAATGCACCAGTTATTTTATTTGAAAACTTTTACATTTTTTCAGGTCAGTTAACTTTGAACCACGTACGTTTGTGAATCTGTGTTACACCTCAAAGTGCTTCAAAGTGCTTCAAAGTTAACTGACCTGAAAAAATGTAAAAGTTTTCAAATAAAATAACATTAATATATCAACACTGAAAATTTCATTAAATTCGGTTAATTCCCTGATTTTTGGTATTTTTTTTCTTTCGGCGGGGTGGCATATGATGGTGGAATTTAGGTCCGTTAAGTTCGATTTAAACCCTTTTATCTATATATACCGTCAGATTCATTTCCTTACTCTTAACTAATGTAAGTATATAAAAAAAATGTAAATATAAACATAGAATGAACATGATTCCCTAACCTCTAGGTATAAAATAACACTCAACAGGTTGACATGCCTTTAAAATCAATCAATCTGAATTCAAACCAGCTGTGCTCAGCTTAGAAAAACTAAAGAAATTGACCTGTGTCGCATTCTGTGGTGGTAAATACAATAAATATGTTTTCTTAGTTTATTGCAACGTTCTCTTTGTTAGTCAATTTATGACTACGAAGAGAAGAGATATGCTAATTAGTATTGATCTCCGCCCACCTCTCACGCCATGCACTAACTAACCTTGTGTTGTCAATTTAAATCTAAAGGTATATACATTGTTGATTTACCTTTACTCATATCTGATCAGATTATTGACCGATCACTGCTTGAAATAGATCTCACAAGTGGAATACTAAGAAGTTATGGCTCAAGGAACAACATTAAGTGATTGGTTGGTTCGATTTTACAGCATGTCAACCCTTGTTGGGATATTTCATCCCTTTTTTTTTTTTTTTTTTTCCCATAGTTTGGTTGGATTTTACAGCATGTCAACTCTTATTGAGTTATTTTTAAAAATTCTATTTTTCATTTTAATTTTTTAAATTTTTTCATAGTTTTGTTGGAATATGTATAGTAACAAACCCGCTCAACGGGGTGGGGGTCTAGTGGCTTCGGCCCTGGATCTTTACAAGTTAATAGCTTCAATCCCAGGGGGCTTTCCCTCCAGGCAATACCTGCCCCCTTGACTTAAAGGGGCAGGGCTGGGTTTATTGCCCAGCGCCTGAGGCACCCCCTTGAGGGGGAATGCCAAAGGGATCGACCCAATTTTTGTTCTTTCCCACCCATGAGCTTTGGCTTGTGGGTGGGCCCACGTTAAAACGAGGCCTTGTGCCTAGCCCATACAAGTGGGGTATGAGGCAAATACCTGTATAGTAACAAACTTCAGAACTTTTCAGAATCCTGGTGGATGAACAGTCTATGACATGGAACACTTCACTTAGGCCCTTACTAGACGGGCAGTTAATTAACTGGTCCCGTCAAGCCCTAGCACCTATACAATTGCCCAACCCTATGGCCCTTATGGTAAGCCCCAACCCTTTTTATCATATGGGTGCTAGAAGGCAGTAGCTGAGGGTCCTCATGTCCTGGAATTACATTAAACTATCTGATGGTGAGGTTCCAGTTCTGGAGGTTTGGGGAATGTGGAGCACCCCTTCATCACCATTGCTCCCTGGTCCACTCTGACCCAAAGTGGTAGTACCTATTAGGGTCCTATCTATGGGTTAAATAGAAAAATGTGTTTATAAAAGAAATTGAGCATCCATTAAGAATGAATTTATTTCAAAACTTTGTTGGCATTAAATGACCCACTGAGGTTGATATGCCATAAAACAAAACAAATCTCACAAGTAGAATACTAAGAAGTCATGGCTCAAGGAACGACATTAAGTGATTGGTTGGTTGGATTTTACAGCATGTCAACCCTTGTTGGGATATTTCCATCTTTCTTTTTTTTTCATAGTTTGGTTGGAATTTATGGCATGTCAACCCTTGTTGAGTTATTTTATGCCAAAGATTTTTTGTTTTATTCATTCTTGATTAGTACTCAATTTAAAAAAAAAATTTTCTAACAGCTCCAGAACTGGAACTTCACTATCAGATAGAGTTTATTGAATTTATGGCATATCAATTTTAACACATTTTTCGATCTATTTAACCCATAGATGGGACCCTAATAGGTTCTATCACGCCGGGTCAGAGCAGACCTAGGAGTAATGGTGATTACGAGGTACTCCACATTTCCCAGAGCTTCAGAACTGGAACTTCACCATCAGACAGAGTTTTAACGTTATACCTAGGACGTTAAAACCCTTAGCCACCACCTTCTAGCACATATCTGACGTGGTAATTGCATTTCACTTAGCGCTAATACCCTTGGGAAAGGTATGAATCCTACTCTCCCTCCAATTATGGATAAATAGTAGGGCAGACTAGGCTCTTTAACCTTGGTTAGGCAACTGGTCTAGAAGGAAAACTGAATTCAAACTTGTTAAACTCCGCTTAAGAAATTGACCTTGTGTCGCATCCTGCTCGTGCGGAGGGGTTGGTAAATAAATAAATATAAATATATATATATATATATATATATATAATGATAAAAGGGGTTGGGGGTTTACCACAAATGCAATTGGGTTGGGACAATCATATAGGTGCTAGAGCTCAAATTGGCCAGCCAATTGATTGGAAGGGGCCTGTCCTACCACCCATCTAGCCTAAGAAAGGGCCAAAGTCGAAGGTGGCATGTCATGGACTGCTCAGCCACCAGGTTGGTTGGTTGGTTGGTTTACAGAATATCAACCCTTTTCAGGTCATTTTGATATTCGGTTTACTTACAGTACCTGCTGTTGCTTAAATGGTCACCCATCTAAGCTTGAACAGGCCCTTCGCTGCTTAACTTCAGTGATCTAGCGGGAACTGGTGCTTTCAATGTGACTTGAATGTAAACTCAGCCACTAGGGTTCCATCCTTAACATCATTGGCCACCACCCACTGCCAACAGGCAGCCCCATTGGTATGTATGTATGTGTGTGTGTGTGTGGGGGGTCTTGCTCCTGCAGAGGTGCAGTCGGTATATTCTAAAGCCCCAGCTGACAGGGCTCTTAAATGATTGGATACAAGACTCATTGTTCAATTCAATAAAAAACACACTTGAAAACTGTTTTTTTTTTTTAAGAAAGATTTATTTCTTTGGGGATTTTAACATATTTACAATCAATGAAATTGAAACAAATTGACTTTTTTGACAATGTACAAAAAATGATTGCCTTACAATTCAAGCAAAAGTTTTTTTTGTTTTTTTTTTTTGTTTTTATTTTAATTAAAAAGCTGAGAAAACAAATTGTAATCGCATTTCAAAATCCAATTTTTTTTATTTTTTTTATTTTTTAAAAAGAATTGAAAATGCAAAAGACAGAAAATAAAAAAACAAGACAAATTTAATATAAAATTGTCAGTTTGATATAAATAACTTTTATATTTATAAATTTCATGGTGAAAATTTTTGAATACAGTTTATTATTTCACCCCTTCTTTAAGCATAACAATGTTTTTTTTTCTACAATTATTACAAAACTGAAATAGCACAATATCATCATCATCATCATTATCAATAAAATAAAATTTAAAAAAAAGTAAAGTTGGCAGAGTGGCCTATTGTTGGTATCAGCCGAACAGTGAGAGAGTCTATCCCCTTTTCGCTAGCACTAGGACGGAGATTGTTTTTACTGAAGTGGAGCACTACACCTACCGTCAGCTCTTCACCGCACATATCAGATTACCCAATCTGTGCTACTCACACGCCAAGTTAGTAGGGACAGGTATCGAACCAGGAACCTTGCAATTCTTAGGTGGGTGCTCTACTGACTGAGCTAAACCGCCCCCCTTTCCTCACTTCTAAATGATAGTAAACGTTATTTCAATAATTCAGATTTTTTTACAAACTTGCTACTGCATAAGTAATAGGTTTTTGTTCAGAAAATAAATATTTAGGAAAAACTAGTCTTTGCCTACATACTAGCCCTTTGGGGCTTGTGTCCATGAGCCATTGGACCGGTAAGGAATATGATATTAGCATGATCCCAGGCAGCTATCCCCCCAGGCAATACCTGCCCCCTCGATCCAAAGTGGCAGGGCTGGGTTTATTGCCCAGTGCCTGAGGTGCCTCAAAAGGGAAATGCTGAAGGGATACACACAATTTTTAAACACTAGCCAGGAATGAGCTTCAGTTTGTGCATGGTTCCTCACTATAATGATCCTTGTGTTCAACTGATATGGTGGTATGTAAGTAAATAAACTTAACTCTTTGCCTACTTAAATCCACTTACAGCAGCTCTCACCCTACTGCAATCCTACCATAAACCACTGGCAGCAACTCTCACACATGTCACTTGTATACACCTGAAAAATCACTTCATGAACACCCCTGTAAGAGCAAATAATTATTTATTAAACCCAGTTTTGTTAAAATCATTATGCAAATTATTCCCACCATATACTATGTAAATATTTATTTCTTAAAGATATATAACATATATTTCAGGATTTTAAATGCATTAATAATATGGGCAGTTTTGCGACAAATCTAACTCAGCTAGACTTTAATAGAGACATCATCAATAAATAAGATGCTAATTAAGATTAAATAATGTATATTTCGTAATCGTTGAGAATATAACTTAAATAACTAAGGAAATCGTGACGTTAGTGGTCACATAGTTTCAGTTACAGACAGACAGTTACATATTCTCCATTATAATAAGATATATAACTTTACCTCTTTCTTAGCTCTCCATTTATGGTAGGAAAGTTGTTATTTCATAATTGTTGAGAATATAATTAAGATAATTAAAGAAATCCTGATGTAGTTTCAGTTACAGACAAAGTTACACAATCTCCATTATAATAAGATATCAGATCTAGGTAATATTTAACTGTGATCTTGCTCGGCAGAGTGTAGAAAGAAAATGAAAATGAAAAAAAAAACAAACAAAAAAAAAACAGACTGACCACCAATTTGCATTAGTGAAAGCAAAGAATTTTCAATAGTACCATAATTTTTTAATTAAAAGATTAACAAAATTAATTTGTATTTTTGAGCTGATTTCATGGTTAAGTTATCTAAAACATTGGGTGTCAAAATTAAGTAATATTTAATTGTATATAAAAGAATGACATATTCCACTATCGTATAATTTCTCAATCTCAAAAATTCAATAAAAGTCTGAACAGTTAAGTTTCTTATTGATGGTTTTTTTAAAAAGTTACAATTGTGAATAGGAAAGAAAAAAAAACTCATATTCTTATCAAGTGTTGAAAATAAAATTTACTTTTTGCTATTTATATTTTTTAATAATAATAATAATAATAATAATAATAATCACTTAATCCCGGCTAAGAAACTAGATCTAGTGTTAATTAAGAAGAAGTAAACTTATCACCTCGTCGATCACAGAGTTAAGGTTGAAAGAAAATGAAGAGATAGACAAATACTTGGACCTTGCCAGAGAACTGAAAAAACTGTGGAACATAAAGGTAAAGGTCATACCAATTGTAATTGGAGCACTAGGAATGGTCCCTAAGTGTTTGGAAAAGGGTCTGGAGGAATTGAAAATCTGAGGAAGAATGAACACCATCCAAACAACAACATTGTTAAGATCAGCTAGAATACTCAGAGTCCTGGAGACATGAGTAGACTTGCTGTCACATGAAAATAACTATTAACACTTGTTGATTGTTCTTCAAAATAATGTTTACTAATAATAAATAAAACAACTTTCATGGTGTCTTTAAGAAAAATTTTTTTTATTTTATTTCCTTTCGGGTTATATTAGAAATTAGAAGATATAAAATATGCAAATGAAAGTTTTTATTTTGAAGGTTTAAATTTGATGCTTCCTTAAAGAAAAAAAAAAAATAAATAAATAAATAAAAAAAAAAAACTAAAAAAAACTCAGATCCACAAATATATTGAAGATTATTTTAAGATTTTAATTTTAATTTTAATATCTAATTAGATTTCCTGCCAGATAATACACTTTAATCCTAAACAAGGCTCAGATACTACATTGATCCCACCAAAACTTATGCCCCCCCCCCCAAAAAAAATCATTATATACGTACATATGATTTGCATACAATACAATTTTTATCATTTGTTTTGGTCAATCTATCTTTCCTTTTATCATTATTTATTTAAGTAACATATTTTTTTAATCTAATTTTAATCAAATTTTTAAAAGCTACAAGTAAACTTTTTAAAGTCAATATTTTGTCATTTTATTTTGAAGATTTCTGTATCTTTCATTCTTATAAAATATTTTGTATGATTATTGTATTTCTTTTTTTTATAATTTCATTTTTTTTATTCCTAAATTTTTTAAAATTTATTTTAGTAATTAATTTTTATTGTATATCATTTTTTTAAAATAAAAATCTTATATTTTATTTTGTATTTCCTTACTGTGGTGATGAAGTTTGAGTAGTAAAAACAAAAAAAAAACTGACAATACCAGGTAAGTTTTATACTAAGGTGTCAGAATAAAATCACTCCACCCATGTCATGGGCCAGTGTAGCAGGCTAAGGCCAATCATTCCACATGTCTTATTGGTACTTCCTTCTGGATCAATGAATTTGAATTAAAACAAAGTCAAATTGCTTGCATAGTGGAATGAGGGGGGGGTCGTAGTGCGTGGAGGGGGGTGACATGCTCTAAAAATGACAAGAATAACCGTTTCAAAAACAGCACCAAAAAGACATCTACATTATTACCTACAATATGACAGAAGTTTTTCTAAAGAAAATGTGTTTAAAGAAATGCATATATAAACAGGTTTAAAGAAATATATCTAATTATGTTTAAAGAAAAATATCTAAGCAAATTTGAAAGTGAAATTATAAACATCAAATGGAACATAATTGAAATCAGCGAAATGAGGAGAAAAGAGTAAAGGTGATTTAAAAACTAAAAATCTTTACACCAGCTGAAGTGGAAAAAAAGAAAGAAAAGAACCCCCCCCAAAAAAAAACCCAATTTAGATTTAGTTTTCTTGTCATTCACAGTGATAAAAACAATTGTGGTAGGAATCTATTTCCACTTACACAGTCAGTCGAACTCTCAAAAGAAACACTAATTAAACTTTTTCTTTAAACTTCCACTCAAACTGAGGCACAGGATCGAAAAAAAGAAAATGGCTGACAACCATAAAAAAGGAAAATGTCTGACAACAAAAAATGGCTGATGAAAATGATGGCAAAGTAAATCAATGAGATTTGCTGATTGGAAAGATTCAAGAAAATTAATAAATCATTTATTAAAGTTTTTTTGTTTTTTTTAAATCCTTAGATACAAATTTTAATGTTTTTTGTTTTTTTTGTTTTACTAGATGCTTGTAAGTTTACTGTATGAGGGATTTCCTCTAAATATTTATACATTAAAAAATACCTGAGAAAAAGAATTTATTATATTTTAATGTATTTCTGTGATCAACATTTAAGAATTCAGTTGGTTTAATATCTGTACTGTCTTTTATTATATCAATAATTCACTCTTTTGTTATGTTTATCATTAAGAGCAGAATTCAGTTGGTTTAATATCTGTACTGTCTTTTATTATATCAATAATTCACTCTTTTGTTATGTTTATCATTAAGAGCAGAATTCAGTTGGTTTAATATCTGTACTGTCTTTTATTATATCAATAATTCACTCTTTTGTTATGTTTATCATTAAGAGCAGAATTCAGTTGGTTTAATATCTGTACTGTCTTTTATTATATCAATAATTCACTCTTTTGTTATGTTTATCATTAAAAGAAACTTAAAATAATTCCAATTCTAAGTTTGTTTCCCCCACCCCTTCACAAATACAATGAAAACTTAAAACACAAAATTTTATATTCTAATTAGTCGTAATTTGCAATTAAGTAAAAAATGATTTGTCTCTTACTTCACATTTTGCCTGTCACTTTCCCACTATATATATATTATATATATATATATATATATATATATATATCTTGATTAACCACTCCTAACATATGTTAGTTTCTCTGTGAGTGTAAAGAGAGATTAGAGTTGAGAGTGTGAGAAGGCAGAATATAAAGTAAGAGACGGGTCAGTTTTTGACTTAATTGCAAATTTTAGCAAAATGATTTTAATGTTTTTTTTAAATATTTTTTTAAAAAATTCTGTCCGTATTTATTTATTAAAATTTAATTTGCTTTGCAAACTCACTTTTTTCCTGATCATAATTATCTACTCAGAGCTCAATGGATGACCTAACACGTCACATATTTTTCTAGTAGATTTATGATGATGCTTCATTTGAAAAAAAAAAAAAAAGAAAGAAGGTTGGAGGCAAGATAGCCCACGTTTTAATTCTTGTAATTCAGGTGGGTTAGAAAGTGATGATCTCATTTCCCAACATAATGAACTGATTTGGTTTTTTTTAAGATCATTTGCTTAAAATGACCAATAAAATCTATGAAAAAACAATCACCATTTTAGATAATAGCTTTCAAATAAATTGCTTTTGTCTTTTCCTTGTACATTATCTTTCATTTCTTCTTCACGTTGTCCGAAGTTTTCGAGGCCATGCTATATTTGCTGCTTTTCGCTTAAATGCAAACACACAATCTTTTCCAGCATTCATTGTCTCCATCTTTAAATTCTGTGGGCAAACCGTTTCATTCAAGGCTTTTTCTGCAAAATACAAAGAAGAAAAAAAAAAAAAAAAAAATAGAATTACAAATACTACTTTCATTTAAACCAGGGTTTCTTAAAGTGGTCTACATAGACCCCCCTTGTGTCTATACAACAACTCAGGGGGTCTGTAAGTATTTGGGGGTCTAGAAGGGGTCTATGGAAACTACTAAACTTTCTTAATAATTAGAAGAAATGAATTCCACAAGAATCCTAGACAACATGCTTATGTTGATATATTTTCAAAAGTTTAAGCCAAGGTTTCTCAAAGTGGCCTAGATAAACCCCCTGGGGTCTATACAACATATACATGGGGTCTGTAAGTATTTGGGGGTCTATGGAAACTACTAAACTTTCTTAATAATTAGAAGAAATTAATTCCACAAGAATCCTGGACAACATACTCATGTTGATATATTTTCAAACATTTAAGCCCAATATTCATGAAATTATCAAAAGTCATCAGCTTCACCCATCACATTAGGAAAAGTGCTTCCTTTGTAAGTTATTAAGTTACTATTAAATATTTGCAGCTCTTTTTTACATGTTATGCTTACTTTACTGTTTATTTTACAATTAACAGTTTTACATAAACGTTTGTGCAGGATTCATTAATTACATAATTGGTTGCAACAAAACAACTGCAAGGTGAACTGGGGTAGATAAGGATGAGGGGTCCATGATAGGTCAATCAATTTTTTTTAGGTGTATACGGATTTAAAAGTTTGAGAACCCCTGATTTAAATAGTAATTACTACAACATTGATGTTTGTTTATTGAATAAACAATTTTTAAGTGAAAAATATTTATGAAAAAAATAATCATGAAATTATTCCAACAAAAAATATTCAGCTTTTTTTTTCATCATTTTTAAAAAAATAATTGATTTTACATCAAAAGTTTTATTTTATTGTTCAATCGATAAAAATTAGTAACTTTAAAATTGAATTTGGAAATACTTCTAATAAAGAACAAAAAGGAATTAATATATTTTATATTTAAGACATTAGCAGAGCTACCTAGTGTTGCCTGGGATTTAAAAAGTTAAAAATAACTCTTATCTATATTAATATATAGATTAATATAAAAAAATTTAAAAAATCTTTTGCAATATATTTTTTTATTATCTTCTATTCTTTATATATTCTTGCTTTCGATTTGTTTATTTTTATTCTTTTTTGTATTTTTCTTTTATCCTTTATTGATTTTTATTCTTTAAATTAATTTTTTAATATATCATTCATTATCATATTTTTATTCAGCTTTTCTTGTGAAAATGAAGGGTAACATTTTTTGTAATTTCCTCTTGGATAAAAATAGGGTGGGGGTATTTTATTGAACTTCAATCTTTGCTGGTCTTAACCAATTTTCCTTTATAAAAGGATAATGTGCTTGGTCATTGTACAAACAAACAAACAGACAGACATAATCTTTATTTATATATATATATATATATATATATATATATATACATACACACACACACATATATACATTGTCTAAATCTAATCGTCAGTATCATGATGAGTGGCCATTAGAAAAAAAAAAAAACACTGAAAGATTTGTCAAAGTTAAATATGCAAAAAGTGCTCCATACACTAATTAGAGCACCTGATGAGCCATTAGGTGAAACCTAGGTAGGTAGTTTCTGACTCCTTAGGTCTTATATATATATATATATATACATATACACACACACACACACACTTGTAAAAAATTATCAATTACCAATTGTTTAGTAACAAATAGCAGATAAGATAAAATGAAGTAGAAATTGAAATCTAAAAAAAAAAACAATATTATATTCTCACCTTGACCATTAATTAGAATATAGAGATCATAATCTTGTGGGTTAGTAATCCGGAATTTATGAGCAATCATGGCACCTGCAGAAAAAACAAACAAGAATTTTACAAACTCATATTTAAATAGATAGAGATCAAACATTTAAAAAAGCTTAAAATGGATAAGAATAAGTTTATGAAAACACAAACATATAAACATATATGTCAATTAAAATGAACGTTTAATTTTGCAGATCACTTTGATAAAAAAAATGTATAGTTAAAGTCATATGTGTTGTAATGTGAATAATTTCTTAGAAGCGTATCAACTAAAACCAACTGTTTAAATACTTAAGAGTTATCTCCCTTACACTGAATAAATCATTCTTTGCTTCTTCAAGTTAGATTTGAAGTTTTGATGAAATTAACTATTATAGTTAAAAAACAAAACAAAAAAACAAAACAAAAAAACAAAAAGAGGGATCAAATTGGTATAGTGGTACCTTGAATTACGAGTTTAATTATTTCCGCTCGTAAATAAATTTTCTCGTATATCAAATCAATTTTCCCAATTGAAATAAATTAATATATACCATTAATCCGTTCCAGCCACATATTGTTTTTTTTTTAGGGGGGGGGCCAAAAAAAAAAAAAACAATATTTTTTTTGTTATATTTTCTTAAATAAGAAATAAAGCAGTGTATTGTATAAAAACATAATAAAATAGAATGTAATGAATTATGTACTGTAATATGTTTTAATGTTTATTTTCTTATAAATAATATTTTTCTTTGGTATAATAAATTTAGAAACTTAAATGTTTTTAGTGGACTTTCACATGTACTTCAAATTTTAGCTCACAATACAAAACAAAAAAAAAATCAACAGTGACAGTTTATAACTTTGAAAACCTTTAAGTTTGAACACTTGTAAGTCAAGGTTGGTTGGTTGGACTTTACAGCATGTTAATCCATGTTAGGTTATTTTATGCCAAAGACATTTTGTCTTATTCTTGATGAGTATTGAAATTTTTTAAAACTCATGTTTTTCTATAGATAACCCATAGATGGGATCCTAACAGATACTACCACTCCAGGTCAGAGTGGACCTTGAAGTAATGGTGATGAAGGGCACTTCACATTACCCACAGATCCAGAATTGGAACTACAGCATCAGATAGAGTTTAATGTCATACCTAAGACACTAAGACCCACTGCCATCACCTTCTAGCACATACAAGGTGTGTCAAAAAAGTATTGAGATTTTTTGTACTTTTTGACACCTTGTATTCTGACCCCCCCCCAAAAAAAAAAAAATTAACATTCCATTCATTCTTATCTTGGTAAATACAGCCTTGAAATTGGTACTTTTATGATACCTTGTATTCTGAAAAAAATTAATGAATGGAACTTTTTTTTTCTTCAGAATACAAAGTGTCAAAAAGTACAAAAAAATCTTGATACTTTTTTGACACACCTTGTATATGATAAAAAGGGTTGGAGGGTTGCCATAAGGGCAATAGGGTCTTTCTTTTTTTTTCTTTTTTTTTGGTAAGTAGAAATAAAACATTTCAGTTAAATTTAAAACATGATTTAGAAAAAAAAAAGAAAAGAAAAAAAAAGAAAAGAAAAAAAAAGAAAAAAAGAAAAAGAAAAAAAAAGAAAAAAAAAAAAGAAAAAGAAAAGAAAAAGAAAAGAAAAAAGAAAAGAAAAAAAAAAAGAAAAGCAAACCTGTGTATTTTGTAAAAATGTCAAAAGTTTTGATCTACTTACACACATCTCGTGTTGTCATGTTGGGTCTAACAGGCAACGTTTTCCAGATGATACTGTCACGGATTTCATCTGGGAAAGCTACTTTTAAAAACCCTTGCATATCACTGATGCTTGGTAGTCGGCCCTGTGTATGTTGGAGAGAAACAAATAGAAAAAAACATAACCATCAGTTTCATTTAGACAATAAAATTTTATAATCTAAAAATTTAATCAATAGATTTCCTTTAAGAACCAAATTTTTTTCTTCTTTTTATATTGACCCAATAATTTGAACCTTAATTTTGGCAATGATGTTTTTTAGTGCTTTTATATAATTTTTCTAACATTTAAAGGATCTATTAAATTTTTCAATGTAATTAATAACCATTTTTATAAAATTAAATAATACCAAATAAAATCTTAAGATAAAAAAAATCAGACATTTCATATATAATGCTACCTTACCTAACAAGTTTAATTCATTCTATTTGTAACTCAAATTCCTCATATATCACATCAATTGAAATAAACTGAAATGCCATTAATTCATTCCAGTAACCCAAAAAACACCCAAATTTAAATAAGAAAAATATTACTGTATTGTATAAAAACATAATAAAATAGAATGTAATGAATTATTTGCTGCAATGTTTTAATGTTTATTTTTTATAAATAATATTTTTATAAATAAAACAATTAACAAAGCAAATATATATACACATTTACTATCACTAGATCTTGCTTTTTGAGCAAAAATAATGAAAATTTCATTTATATTCATGAAGATAGTTAAAAAAAATGAAATTTAAATAGTAACAGCATAGTTTTATTTTGCATTTGATATTTTAAATATGAGACACTGATTTTTACTTTTCAGAGTGTCTGTGTTTTTTTTTTTTTTTTTTTTGGGGGGGGGGGTCGTCCACCTGACCGAATTAATACAAGGTCTTTTTTTTACATATGGATTTTTAATGGGGTATACTACAAGTAACCAACTCGCAATTCAGTAATAATGGATCTGCGAGACTAATTTTATGCCCTACCCCCCCCCCTCTACCCAGGTGACACTGGGTAGCCGCTTCTAGTTCTTTTAATAAAGATAAGAAAAGGATTAGAATGTATTAAAGAAAACAAATATTGTGCTTACAAAATGTCCTGATTGGTTCTGTTGCATCGTTTTGAAGTTCTTGAGCAAAAGTACAGCACTACTGAGTGTTGATAAATAGTAGTTGGCCTCAGCACTCACTTGGGACGTATGTAACAGGCCCCACATATAATCAGCTTCAATCTCAGCAGATACCAACCCAGTATTTACAATGACGTAGGTCAACATTGGTAAAAAATCTGAAAAATTCAAGGAAGAAAAAAAAAAAAAATCTATTATAACAAAAAGGACAATAAATTCATTACAAATCTTTTTCTTATAAAGTATAATTTGTTTAAAAAAATAAAGTTGATGGAGTGACCTATTGTCAGTATCGGCCAGACTGTAAGGGAGTCTATCTCCTTTTTGCTAATGCTAGACCAGGGAGATTGTTTGCCACACCTACCGTCAGCTCCCCACTTTATCATACAGATCAGATTATCCAATTTGTGCAACTCATGCGCAAAGTTGGTGGAGGTTGATATCAAATCAGGAATCTAGTGATTCCTAGCTTAGTGTTCTCCTGACTGAGCTAGGAATCTAGTGATTCCTAGCTTAGTGTTCTCCTGACTGAGCTAAACCGGACCCAATTGCTAGTTTACTAAAACTAATCCTTTGGATCAGTTTTCATTTACAAATTCACTGATATTCAAGGGGAGTTTTTATATATACAAAGTCTGTTTCTATTTGACTCAAATATTTGTGTGTGTGTGTGTGTGATTGAGATTTATCTGGGACGTATTTAGACACTTTGAATTTTTCAAGAATCACTTGCAAAGCCTTGATATAACAACCAATCAAAATATATTAATATTCTGTTTGAATTTTTGAGATGAGGCTTGATAATTTGTCGCTAAATTAATGAAGATATGTTAAAAATATCTTCATTAATTTAGCGACAAATTATCAAGCCTCATCTCACACCTCAGATTTTATTGGCAAATCAATGTAGATATTTTACAAACCCCCCTTTAAAGATTTTTTTTTTTTGATTGAATTTGTACAAATTTCAAATCACTTAAATCCAGAACTACAGTAAGAAAATTGTTTTAAATTAGAACAGTTGAAAATTATGCAGAGACATAAAAAAAAAAAAAAAAAAAAAAAAAAAGAAGAGCTGAAATAATAAATTACCATCAGTTTGTACTGAACAGCTTGCTCTTCCATTTCTGTTATGACCATTCAACTGGAAATACAAAGAAATTCTCAGTGAGACAAATCATTTTTATTTTTTTCAGGTTTAAAAAAAAAAAGAGGAGATTCTTGATTAATAGATAAACAAAACATTTGAAGGGATTAGTTGTTTGTTTTCTTTGTTTAAAATGGTATATCTTTCCTTTTTTTTCTCTTTCTTTTTTTGATTTTACAGCATGTCAACCCTTGTTGGGTTATTTTATGCCAAAGACATTTTGTTCCTTCTTGATGGGTATTGAAAATTCTTTTTTATAAACTCAATTAATTTTAAATACATTTTTGAGAACTCATTTTCTTCTATTTAACCCATAAATAGGACTAACAGGAACTGCTACTCGAGGTCAGGGTGGACCTGGGAGTAATGGCAATAAAAGAGTACTCCAAACTCCTCAGAGTTCCAGAATTAGAACTTCACCATTAGATGCAGTTTAATGTTAATGGCATATCAACCATTGTCAAAGCCATAATTTTAGAAAAACAGTGTTGGTGTATAAATGTAAATAATTGGTTTAAAGAATGGAAATGGGAAGAAAGAAAGGAAAGAAATAAAGAAAAGAAGAAAGAAAGAAAAAAAAATAGAAAAAAATAGAAAGAAAATAAAAGAAAGAAAAAAAGAAAAAGGAAAATAAAGAAAAAAAGAAAAAGGAAAATAAAGAAAGAAAAGAAAAAAGAAAGAAAAAAGGAAAAAAAAAGAAAAAAAGAAAAGGAAAAAAAGAAAAGAAAAAAAGAAAAAAGAAAAGAAGAAAAAAGAAAAGAAAAAAAAGAAAAAAAAGAAAAAAAAAGAAAAAAGAAAGAAAAAAGAAAGAAAAAAGAAAAAAAAAAAAGAAAGAAAAAAGAAAAAAAGAAAAAAAGAAAGAAAAAAAAGAAAAAGAAAAAAGAAAGAAAAAAAAAAAGAAAGAAAGAAATAACTTACACAATTTGTAATACAAAAAGAAGCTTTTAATAGATTATCCAATTTCTTAATTGGTGAATATGCTTGTTGAATTTGTCCAAGATATTCTCTGATTTCTTCTAAATCATCTTTATCAGGTGGATGGAGATGACCCTACAAATCAATAAAAGAAAAAGGTTTCATTTTATGCAAATTAAGTGGATAAATATAAAAAATGAGGCACAAAGTTTCTTTAAATGATTCATACTTTATCATAATGACAAATTCTAACATTTCAATTATTAATTTTAATTTTATTTTGAAAATCTCTGGTTTATTTGATGGCTAAACTCAAAATACTTTTTTCATCCTTGGAGTCTAAAAGACATTTGAAGCAGTAAATAAAAGAATTTACAAAAATTATAGATGAAAAAAAAAAAAAAAAAAAAAAAAAAAAATCAACCCAATTTTAAATGAAATTCAAAATTCCTGACCCTTTGTGAGTGGTTATTATAAGCGTGTCAATTATTTTTACAAGCAAAACTATGATCTCTGGGTACAAGTATTTAATCTTTAATATAATTAAACATTATATTGAATTAGAAAGACTAATGAAATTAAATAAGAACACAAAAAAGATTACTTATTTTAACTTTATTCTAATTGATTTCAATATAAAATTATAGATAAGGATTACTTTTAATACATTTGCGAATAAAACAATATTAGAAATCCATAACACCAAGTAATTATTTATTAAACACGGTTTTGTTAAAACCGGTATACAAATTATTCACACCATATACTATGTAAATCTTTATATCTTAATGATATATAACACACATTGTAGGATTTCAAACACTATGTGATTCTTTAAGGCAAATCTCTTAGCTAAACCTTAATAGAGACATTATTAATAAATAAGATGCTAATTAAGATTAAATAATGATTATTTAATAACCATTGAGTATATAACATAAATAACTAAGGGAATTGTGACATAGTTTTAGTTACAGACACAGAGTCTCCATTATAATAAGATTAAGTTCAGAAAGATGAATAAACCCCAAAGAAAAAAATTATTTTCAATTAGATATGTTGAATTAATATTTTTTTAAATAAAGAAATAAAAGTGCCAGGATTTTATGTGAATTTTATCGTCTTTGCAACATTAATAAAAGAGAAATATGAATAGATATGTTCAAATCTGTTTTATTTTCAATTCAATATCAAGTGGATGATGTAAGATAAAAATCAAAAATGTTATTACTTACTCTAAGTCCCAAATCACTTAAAGGTCTCGTTCTGGCATAAACAATATTGTCATACAATGTTGATACACTTCCATTCCTAAAAATCAAGAAAAATTAAATAGTTAACATTCAATTTTTAAGAATATAGTGGAAACATTAAGAGCATGTTATGTAGTATTGAAAAAAAAAAAAAAAGAAGATATATTTAAAAATTCCAATAAAAAAATTAAAAAAACATTTGAAAAATGTATAAATTATTTTAATCAGTGCAAAGAATTTTGCACAAAATATATTTTTCCTAGAATTAAAAATATATCTAAACTAAAATAATTAATTTGGGCATTTCAAAATCAGATATTAAATATTTTTAAAAAAATTCTGCGCTTAAACAAACATTTACATAAAAAGAAAAAAATAAATTGGTCAAATTAATATAATACAAATTATTTTTAAAGTGAACTATTTAACCCATAAATGGAACCCTAACTTCTTGCCTGCCAAATTTTCTTGGTATTTTTTTACCTGTATGATGGGATATTTCAAAGTTCAATATCTATTCACTACAGAACTAATTCTATTCAAATAAAGTCCTATTATTATTGTAATCCGAGTCCTTCTACTCAATTATAAAGATATGTTCATTACAAGGTCTGTATGAAAGAATGAAAATAAAGATTTTAGAAGTAATTTATTCATTTGTATCATTGGTTGGTTGAATTTTATGGCATGTCAACCCTTGTTGGGTTATTTTATGCTGAAGATGTTTTGTTTTATTCATTCTTCATGGTTATTCAACATTTTTATATCTCAATCTTTTTAAACACATTTTTTTCTATATAAACCCATAGGTGGGACCCAAACAGGTACTACCACTCCAGTTCAGAGTGGACCTGAGATTAATGGTGATAAAGGGGGTTCTCCAAAAAGATCCAAAATTGGAACTTCACCATTTGATGCAGTTTAACGTCATACCCAGGATACAAGTCCCATTGAAACAGAAACCACAAGATAACAAAATGGAAAAAAGATCTGGTCTAGATAATCAATGTGAAAAATAGATGGAAATTAATCTGAAAGTATGAAATTTAACATTTTTGAAAAAACAAATGATGTTATGTAATTGCTGACAGAAATCTGTTTCGACCAAATAGATAAATTGGTCTTCTTCACGAGCAACATAGACGGGAAAAGAAAAATATCTTATTTTAATAGCTGAAATATATCCTAAACAATTTTGATACCCACTGTACACTTTTTATATAATTTTACAACAAACTCTTTTGAGTTTTACTAATAACTATAATGCTTCTGATTTTTAAAAATTAAAAATTAAAATTTTATTTTTAAAACAGAACACGCATTTTTAAAAAATTTTCAGCATTTGAATATAGCATTCGTTTGTTAACAGTCTTCTAACGGATATTTGTCATAACATCATTTGTTTTTTTAAAAATGTTAAATTTCATAACCAATGTATATTGAGAGAGAGAAAGAAAGGGAAGTAACTCTGTATGAACTAACCTTGTGTAGTCGGTGGCTAATAACTGGTAGACATGTTCTTTTAATGGTAGAATCACACATTCATGCAAAGCACTTTCAATGATTGCATCAATATTCAGAATCTCATTAGTTCCAAGCTACAAAATAAAAATAACATGACAGAAATGCAGAAAATTGTCATAAATTAATAGCAAAACATGATACATTCATCATTTTGCAAATAAAGAACCTATAAGAATTAAAGTTGGTTTTGTCTTTAAAGGGATTTTAACTTCCATGGCTATAACCACTTCTTATAATATGTTAGGAGGCCTCAGAGAAGCCTCCAAACTGTTATGTATTAGAAATACATTAACGAGAAGATTGCGAGTGGTTGTAATAATAGTTTATTATTACAATAAATACAAATAAGAAAAATGGCCCCTGGCCGGCAAGGTAAAAAGTCTCTGAGCGTAAAAGAGGATTTGGTAAAGATTACTTATCTTCTGAAGAGTTGTAGCACCTGTGTTTACATCCGAGAATACAAAACAACCTTCGTGGGTGGAGCTCACCTCACATCACGCTGAGCTAATCTACCTGTTGTGCTTTTATATGTATTCATTTGCATACGTGAGGGATTATCCGGTTACTTCCCTTTATAACACAAACGCAGGTGAATTTCCACATCATATACAACAAATTCCAACAAAGAGGTACTTAGCAAAATACAGACTTTATTGTCTGAGCACATTTAACAACAATACATAAGAGTTAGGAAGAAATTCCTAAGGAAGGAAGAAAGAGTTAAGAGTTCAACAAAGAGATGAAAGTCCTACCTTGAAATGTTATCTATCACTTCGTACAGGAGCCATGTGGTAAGGGTCTCTCCATGAAGACATAGGAGTGTTATTAGGCACGTGTGCTCACAGCTATAACATGGCAGGTAAGCCTAAAACCTCTACAGGGAGTCCAAATGAACAGAGACACAACTAGCGCATGCCTGGATATCCAAGATGAGAAAGAGAAAGAGCTTTCTCAGGCTGAGTTTAAATAGCCGGGCTGTAACGCCCTCTAGTGGCAAACCCTGGCAGCAAGGGAAGATAACCCTTTTACAATCTTGACCCCATCCCAACAAGGGAAGACAATCGCTACAAACCTATTACTTGAATGAGACAAAAGATTTGCATTATTTTGGTAATATAAGGCACAATTCGGCAGCTACAGATAGCTTTTTGATCTAGTGCATCCTGGGATGCTTTGAATGAGTCCCTGGGAAAATGTATGGGTCCTAACTAAAGCTGTCTAACTCCTATCTTGTAAACTATCCTGTGTAATTCATTTCTAAGAAACTATTGAAATGTATTTATAGTTAGCTTGAAATGGTGAAGGAAGAAAAAAGAAAAACACTGGATTCTGCGATTAAGCGACACCAGATAATTTGGAGTTACATTTTTTCATTTCTTGTTGGATGATTTGGACGGTCTCATTTTTAAACAGAGGGTGTTGCAGGATGATAACAGGTGGAAGATTAAGGAATAAGTGTTTAATATACATTGATGCTGATAGCTTTTTAATTTAGTGCATGTATTTGATTTGAATGACTCCCCGGGAAATTTGATGGATCCCAACTAAAGTTTCATAATGAATTATAAAGTCTTTATCTATGAATAACTAAAGCCGTCTAACCCCTACCTTATACCCCATAGCATGTAATTCATTTCCAAGAAAGTTGAAATGTATTTACAGTTAGTTGGAAATGGTGGGGGAAGAAAAAAATAAACAGTGGGACACATAGATACAATTTTTCTGCATCCTTTTAGATTTTTATGCGTCAGTGATGCAGGACGCGTACCTTTCAACATTTCTGGATATATAGATACACAATAATTTTGAAAAAAAAAAAACCAAATAATACAAATTATCAAGCCTCATCTAAAAAATTCAGACAAGTAACAAAGATATTTGAATAAAAATTCTGAATTTCAAAAAACAATTTTTTATTCCTCAAAATTTAAAACTATCTCCAAGAATTTTTTCAGCAAATCTTGGGAATTATTAAAGATAAGTCAGATTTGCCAAAGTCAAACGTTTTCTCCTGGAATCTCCAGCCTTCAAAACAACACACAAGTTGTGTCTTCATCCATTTGAACTGGAAGGAGGGCTAGCCCCCCACCCCAAGCTACAGGCTTATACGTATCTGTATGTGGCCCCTTTTATACTCTATGGCTTCATAAAGATTTTAGCTCACCAGCTACCAGTATTCCCATGTAGGGCACATGTGCCTGATAATATACTCTATGCTTTCGTGGCATTCATTATGGAGTGCACAGTAAGTCACAACCTTTATTCTTCATTTTATAGCCTCAAACTATCTTGAAAGACTCTTTTCTTTAGGACATTTATCTATCTTTTTTTGTATTCTTTCTGTTGGAGTCTGCTTCTTTGCTTAGACAATAAAGTCAGTTTGTTATAACTGTTTGTTGGGATAAGAAACGGGTGTTAGCTATTGAGATAATGACTAATTCTTATAAAATAAAATCAACTTACACGACTAGATTCACGTTCTATCAACATATTAAGACCTTCCTGACTGTTGTGAAGCAGATAATTCTTAATTCCAGTCATGAATTGTCGCATCTAGAAAAAAGAAAAAAAAAATGTCTTCAGATAATTCAAATTAAACGTTCTAAAATAATTTCAGGCACACAAATAGAAATCATTACAAAAAAAATTTTTTTTTTAAATTTAAAAAATAAAAAATAAAAAAAAATAATAAATAAAAAAAAAATAAATAAAATAAATAAAAAAAAAAAAAAAAAATTAAAAATTAAATTAAAAAATAACTAAAAAAAAAATTTTTTAAATAATAAATATAAAGAAAAAATTATTAAAAATAGATAAATAAAAGATAAAACTAAAAAAAAAAATTACTGGATGTCTAGAAAAATTCGACATCTGCTTATGGTTTCAATTCTCAAATTAAAAATATAAATATCTGATAAATTTAGTGAAACTTTTACTAACATTGCTCATCACAGACCGAGGATTCTGTTCTTGGCTTTCCCACGTACATTGTACAAAATTCTTCACTGCTAATCCAAATGTATAATTTGGATCCTCAGCCAACCTGGAAAAAAAAAACAACAGAACAATGGAAGATAAAAGTTGGGTAAATAAAATCATTCAACAACTGTTTTAATTTTTCTTCTAAGGATGTCTAGAAGTGATATAAATTAGTTTATCAGATGATTTTTCAACATATCTATACTTTTCGTATTGCTCTTTAATGAAAAGAATATTTTTAAAAAGCAATAATACACATTCAGCCTCAACTTTTGGGAAGCTCACAACAAGAGTGTGGGACAACAGCAAGCTCACTATCCGTACAAAGGTACAAGTGTATAGGGCATGTGTTATCAGCACCCTCATGTATGGAAGTGAAATATGGACCTTATACTCCCACCAAGAGCGGCAGCTAAATAACTTCTACCTTCGCTGCCTTAGACATGTCCTGGGCATCACCTGGAGGGACAGGATCACTAACACAGCAGTCCTAGAGAGAGCTCAACTCCCCAGCCTGTACTCTCTACTGAGACAACGTCGTCTCCGATGGTTGGGTCATGTACGTCGGATGGATGATGGACGAATCCCGAAAGACATCCTGTATGGAGAGCTAACATCTGGTAAAAGACAGATTGGTCCCCCCTACTGCGATTCAAGGATGTCTGCAAAAATGATCTCAGGTGCTTTGGCATTGTCCCTTCCAGCTGGGAAAATTTGGTTCAAGATTGCCCTCGGTGGCAGCAGAATCTCCATAGAGGACTATACATGTCAGAAGTCACCCTGATACAACATCATGAAGCTAAGAGGTCCATAAGAAAGCAACGGCAACAAAGCATCGGAACATCATCATCTACAGGGACAACCTACAAATGCAAAATCTGTGGTCGAGAATGTTTCTCAAACATAGGACTTCATAGTCACAGGAGACGCTGCAACTTCAGGGGCACACAAAAACTTTTATCATAGTCTTTCGAGACTGAATTGCCAATGAAAGAATGACATTCAGCTTTAAAACACCTCTTTTCAAAATAGTTAAAAAAATGAATTAAATTTAAAAAAATAAATACGACCAGAGAATTAAAAAAAAAAACAAAAAAAAAACATCATTAAAATCATTTTACTAAAATTTGCAATAAAGTAAAAAACTGAGCCATCTTATATATGAGCCAGTCGTTAACTGCTCAAAAATTAACACATGAATAAGTTCATGTACCACTCATATTCTCCAATCTCTCTCTTTACTCTCACAGAGAAAACTAACATATATAGGGAGTAGTTAATCAAGATATATACAGAGAGGGGGAAAGTGACCAACAGAATGGAGGTGAGTGGTCTAAGTTGGAGGCACATGTTCTAATGGTTAGAGTCGTAGGAAATGGACTCGTTGACCGGAGTTCAAATCCTGGACGAAGCTACAGTTCACATAGCACTAATACCCTTGGGAAAGGTATGAATCCAACTACTCTCCCTCCAGCTATGGGTAAATAGTAGGACAGACTGGGCTCTTTAACCTTGGTTAGACAACCAGTATAGGAGAAGGAAAACTCTAAATTCAAACTTGTTAAACTCCACTTGGGGTGATCACTACTAAATTAGGCTCAGTCCTAATTAGTGATCTATTTCACTAATCTAATTTTATTTCTAGAGACTTTTATGCAGTTTAACTTTTTAACAGAATATTTGATATTTGTTTTCTGAAGAATATTTAAAAAATAAATTACATTTGTATCTTTTCATAAAAATGAAGAAACAAAATAATTTGCTTAACCTGATGCAGGTATAAAGTAAAATTTGTGCTCTTAATCACGGTGTAAAGGGGTAAAAAAAAAAACAGGCCCTACAGATCAATTATCCCTGAGTAATGAATTCAATCCTCACTGAGTGCCCATTATTTGTGGCCTTGTGTCAAATCTAACCTATGCTTAGTAAAAAATTGTTTGCTTTGTTTTTTTACGGCATATCAACCACGGTGGGTCATTTAATGCCGGCAAAGTTTTGAAAGATTCATAACGATAGTTTAGAAGAAAATGTTTTAAAACTCAATTTTTTTGGGAAACAAATTTTGTATTTAACCTATAGATGGGACCTTAACAGGTACTACCACTCCGAGTCAAAGCAGACCTGGAAGCAATGGTGATGAAGAGGTGTTCCACATTCCCCAGAACTGGAACCTCATCATTAGTTTAACATCATTCCCAGGACATGAAGACCCTCAGCCACCGCTTTCTAGCACATATATTATAAAAAGGGTTGGGAGGGTTGCCATAAGGGCAATAAGGTCAGGACAATCATATAGGTGCTAGGGCTTGACGTGAAAATCTGATTGATCAGAGGCGGCCTCTCCGACTGCCCATCTAGCCTGAGTAAGGGCCAAAGGTAAAAAATAGTTAAATTATTAGTTCTAAGAATGCATTTCATTATGCTAAAAACAACTTTCATAACATTTGTTTTTTTAGTAAACCCTGAAAATATTTTACAAAAAATATATAAAATAAACAGGATAAATAACAGACAGAAGTAATAAAAGAGGAAATTGTGCTAAATGTCAAAAAGTCTGAGGAGGGAAAGAAAGAAAATTTGAATAAAAATGAAATAAAATAAAAATAAAAATTCATTGCAAACCTAAGGAATAGGAACAGGTAAAATTGTTTTCTTCACATATTATGTTATGCCTGGTGGAATTAAGAGAAATTAACAGGTGCAAAATATAAAATTGTTTTTGTGCGCAAAGCACTGGTTGGAATTTACTTGAGGGCCTTGAGTATGGATAGTTCTAATTTGTTATAATATATATATATATATATATATATGAGTATAGATAAAAGGATATGAAAACAACACAATATGCTGTTAAAGTGAAAACATTTTATATCATATTCATAGCTAATATTGAACAATATTTCGATTTATAAAAATCATCTTCAGAGCTTGTTTTTTACTCTGGACTTACGATAAGTCCGGAGTAAAAAACAAGCTCTGAAGATGATTTTTATAAATCGAAATATTGTTCAATATGAATATGATATAAAATGTTTTCACTTTAACAGCATATTGTGTTGTTTTCATATCCTTTTATCTATACTCATACCGTTGGATTCATTTCCTTTCTCTTAACTTATATATATATTGTAAAGTGTGCTCATGCAATGGAATGTTATAACACAAGAATTTTTAAAAAACTAAACATGTTTAGGTCTTAATTGCATGCTATACATGAAACTGCAGTTATGGAATATTAACACCATAACATTTAATCTGATCTGAAATCTGCTCTGTTATTCTAGCATTGAGCACCTTCATATGCTAATACTTTCAGACTTTCATCTCACCTGAGAATAAATTCTTTAAGATTTTCTCCTGGACTTTTACAGGAATTGAGGTGTTCTTCAACTGTAAATGAAAAGAGCAAAAATCTGATATGAAATTTTCTGAATAAAAGTGTTTGTATAAAACAGAAAAGAAACAAATTCTAATTGAAGATAAAAGCATATTATAATTAGTATAGAAAATAATGAAAAATTGTAAAATATATTAAAAAAAGGCTCCCGAGTTCAACAAGAAGTACATGAAGAAGGTTGGAGGGCGAATAAGCCAAAACGTTGTGTAGATAACAAAGATGAGGACAATAGTCTAGATAATACAAATAATACAAAGCCTTAACTCAAAAATTTAGAGAAAAAATGATTTATTATTGAAATGTTTAAAAAATGGGGGTTGAAACCAATGATAAAATAAGGTTTATCATTAACTTTTTATTATGATACAGATTCTTTAAAAACGAAAAAAACATTAAGCTTTTTTTTTTTTTTTTTCTAAATGATTGTGATTCTTCTCATGACACATGTTGGAATGAAAGGTCTTCAAAAACAATGACGTCATTATTTCAAAAGGGTCTTCAACACCAGTTTGGTTAACAGTGAAATTATTAAAAATGATTTCCCAGATTGGGTGATTACTATGCTCGGATACACAAGGAACACCTGAGGAAGCTTGAAGGATACAGTGGCTGAAACATTGTGTTTATACATATCACAATAAAGATGAGGACAAGAGTCCAAAACATCAAAATTATTCACTTCAAGTCTCATCTCAAAAATTCAGACAAATTAAGCTGATTGATAATGATTTTTTTTTAATAAATATTTCTCATTTGCTCAGAAAACTGAATAAAAATATCTTTTAAATTCTTATGTACATTAAAACATTTTTTAATTAAAAAATTACTAATAATATTATTCCTAGAGTTTGTGCAAACTTATTTTCTTACGTATTTACCCAACCCTTCCACTTGAGTAGGATGCAGTATAAGGTCAATTTTTAAGTGGAGGTTAACAGGTTTTAATTCAGTTTTCTTTCTCTTAGACCAGTTGCCATACCAAGATTAAAGAACCCTGTCTGCCCTACTATTTACCCATAGATGGAGGGAGAATAATTGAATAGACACCTTTCCCAAGGGTGTTAGTGGTATGTGAAATGCAAACAGTGAATTCAAACCTGTTAAAATCAGCTTGAGAAATTGACCGAGTCACTTCCTGGTCATACGGAAGGGTTGGTACATTTTATACATACATACATACATACATATATATATACATATATATATATATATACATATATATATATATATATATATGTTTAAACGGATTTTATTTATGTTTGTATATTTCTGTCATTTTCAAAAAGTTGTTTGTACTAATTTCATTCTCTGTATTTCAGCCAATCCATTCTACAGCCTTCCTCAGAGTGTTATATTTTGGGCTGAAAATTAATAATAAACCTAGTGTTATATTTTGGACTGAAAATTAATAATAATCCTAGTGTTATATTTTGGACTGAAAATTAATAATAAACCTAGTGTTATATTTTGGACTGAAAATTAATAATAAACCTAGTGTTATATTTTGGACTGAAAATTAATAATAACCCTAGTGTTATATTTTGGACTGAAAATTAATAATAAACCTAGTGTTATATTTTGGACTGAAAATTAATAATAACCCTAGTGTTATATTTTGGACTGAAAATTAATAATAAACCTAGTGTTATATTTTGGACTGAAAATTAATAATAACCCTGTCTTAGTTTCAAGAAAACACATTAACTTTTTTTTTCAATCAACAATAAAACCCAAACATTAATAAGACAAAAACTTACAAAGTTTTGAATGTGTTTGAGAAAATGCATGTTTTTCTGGGTCATCAACTCCAGCAAGAATCTCCTGCATGACTTTTTGTTCAAGTCTTTGTGCTTTCACCGATGCTGGGAGACCTGAAACATCCGATGTTGCCTGGGAAAGCTGACTAAACCTTTGACTTGACTCATAGTCTTGACTGGACTCCCTCCACAAATGGATACGTTCCAGTGGGTTTATGGCAGGCAACAACTTCGGATCATCACAGCTCAGTAAATTGTCCCACTTTGTGCTATCCCAAGGTTTGGAGAATACAGTACCAGTATCACTTATCATAGAAACGGCACGACACTGGAGATTGTCATATTCGGAAGCTCTTAAAGTGTTCACAGAGTCACCCTGAGGCATCGGCCCCAAAGTCAGTTCCGGGGACATACGACGGACCATATCTCCGAGAGTCGAACAATCGGTCTCGGATCCTTTAGAATTCAAAGTTGTTTTATCATAAACTGGGAATTTTCTTAACGTATGTATTGGTTTACTATCACAATGGTCGATGACTTCAAAGATTTTTTCAGTGAATTTGGGATTGAGATGCAACGTTTCTCCTTCGGAATATTTTTTCTCGTTTTTATTTTGTTTATCGTTTTCTGGAATTTGGACTTTATTGTGCGCATGTTGTTTGTCGTTATTATTCACATCATT
>CM042139.1:15080241-15302890 GCA_023376005.1 Doryteuthis pealeii
GTCAAGTGAATTTTTATTGTTTTTGTTTTTTGAGAGTGGGGGGCAAAATTTACCCAAGGATTTATTTAAATATGTGAAATGGACTTTTATACACATCTGATTTGATATATCAAGGGCAGTTTGTATGTAACTATGTACGTTTAGATAAAATGACAAAACATAAAACAATTAATGACAAAGTATATATATATATATATATATATATATATATTACACACAGATTAAACGTCACCAGTTCTTGCTTTCTGAGCCACAATTGTGAAGATTTGATTTATATTCAAAGATATTTAAAAATTAAAATATACATTGAAATAGCATTTAAATTCTACTTAAAAATGTCCAGCATTTGTAAATCTCAAAAACAAACAAATCAATACACCAGGTATTTTTTGCCTCTCCCATCTACCCAGGTGATATTGGGTAGCCACTTCTAGTCTAAAATACATTTCATATGAACTAACAAATTCTTTAGAAAAATGCAACTCTACGGAGTTATTTTTAGAGGACAGCATTTTAAATTTATAAAAGTTTCCCTGAAGTTGATTTTTAATACACACTTGCCCACACTTTAAATCCAACATTTTATATCCATTATCTTCAATTGATTTTAAAATATCAAAAAAAAAAAAAAAAAAAAAAAAATCACAGATTTTGTCAGGCTATATAAAATACAAAATGAATGGTGGATATTACTTACCCCAGGTAAACCATCTTTTAGAAGGTGTACAGCACCAATTCTCCCAATAGAAGGTAAATACCATATTGGATAGCTTTTATTAAGACGTTCCCGAAAGTCAATGGGTCTTGCTTCTAAGTCAGCTAATAATGGCATGATTACCTTTAGACAAAGAAAAAAAGATTAGGTTTATTAAATTATCATTAAATGTGATAATTCATTTTCCATTATAAAACTACAGATATTTAAATAATATAATCAACAAGTTTTAGCAATTCATCTTTTACCCTACAGTGAAAAAAAAAAAAACAACCTTTCAACGGCTTATATAAGTTTTTGTATTATTTGGACTATTGTCCTCATCTTTATTGTTATATACACAACATTTTCAGCTGATGTGCTCTCCAGCCTTCTTCAGGTGTTTCTTTTTGAACTCAGGAACCTTCAAATTGAAGGAACTTCAAATTGAATCCTTTATTCAATCAACGAGGGTATACTGTCCTTATTCTGCTGACCATGACCGAGTACAGTGTTAAGCTATGTTATCGCCCTTGGCCAGGATTGAACCTGTAACCTAGAGATGATTGTCACTTAGAACTGAATTAACTCAACCCGTTATATCCGTTGCACCAGGTGTCCAACTGGACAAGAAAGTTGCTGAGTTCAAAGAGAAGGCTCCTGAGTCCAACAAGAAACACCTGAAGAAGGCCAGAGGGCACATCATCCGAAATGTTATGTATATAAACAATAAAGATGAGGACAATAGTCCAAATAATAAAAACCATAAATCTGTATCTCAAAAATTCAGACAAAAAAGTTTTTGTATTTGAAATTTACAAAATTCCTTAATATTATCCAAAAGAGATGAATGCAAATAAGATACAATATTTCAATTAGAGTACAGGGTGGACCGAATGTCTTGTCACTCCCTACATATTTCAATTAGAGTACAGGGTGGACCGAATGTCTTGTCACTCCCTACATATTTCAATTAGAGTACAGGGTGGACGAATGTCTTGTCACTCCCTACATATTTCAATTAGAGTATAGGGTGGACCGAATGTCTTGTCACTCCCTACATATTTCAATTAGAGTACAGGGTGGACCGAATGTCTTGTCACTCCCTACATATTTTTAAGACGTAAAATAATTACTTAATACAACCCAAAATTCTAAAAAAAATAATTTCATTTTTTAAAGATTTTTAGAGGTAAAATGATTACATAATTTATATATTACATGATTAAAACAAAAAATAGTGAAAGTTAGAATAATATGTAGGGGATGACAAAACTTTCAGACTATCCTGTATCATACTTATCTACACAGATGAATATAACAGTCTCATAACAACTTAATCCTATTTCAAATTTTTATTATATATATATATATATATATATATATATATATGAGAGTAAACAAACAATGTGTTTATTTGATATGGCTTTTTTAGCCGACAATTTTTGGAGGATATGTGCTTAATTGAAGTCATACCTAATTTTGAAAATGAATTAGTTAATAATTAATGAATTTAGGCAGGCACATATGTTCAAATGTAAGGCTAAACAAATCAAGAAAATGCCAATCCCTGAATGAATAGGTCGAAATGTACATTCAGGGATTGACATTTTCTCGATTTGTTTAGCCTTACATTTGAACATATATGCCTACCTAAATTCATTAATTATTAACTAATTAATTTTCAAAATTAGGTATGACTTCAATTAAGCACATATCCTAAAAATATATATATATATATATATATATATATATATATATATATATATATATATATATATATATATATATATATAAATTATTTTCTGAATTTAAGGTGATTTAAACTCTTTATGAATGCCTATGAAAATTACATTTATTACATAAAAACATAAAATTAATTCAATTCTAAAGTAATACTAAAAATGCTCTTATCTCAGAATACATTTTTATCTTTTTAAATTTTTATTTTCATTAACTCTTTAATGTAGACATTTAATTTTCATGAAAAAAGTTTGTTTTTTTTTCTCCAAATGTGGCAAATGAAAAACAATATCCAAGAAATACATTTTGTTTATTGATAAGCAGATTCTATAAAACTTAAAAATTTATACAAGTCAATATATTCAACTACCCTATCATAAACTGTTTAAAAAAACAGAAAACCCTGTCTGAAATATTACTGTGGAATTATTCTGTATTAAGATAAATTTGGAAAATATTTTTAAAATTATGTTCATTTTAATGGAGATTATGTGTTTGTCTGTAACTGAAACTATGTCACCAACGACGTCACAATTCTCTTAGTTATTTACGCTATATTCCCAATCATTATTTAATAATCTTAATTAACATCTTATTTAATCTTAATCTATTACATTCTAGCAGAGTTAGATTTGCTTCAAAACACCCCAGGCTATTTATACATTTAAAATTCTGCAATGTGTATAATATCTTATTATAATGGAGATTGTGGGTTTGTATGTCTGTAACCGAAACTATATCACTAATCAAGTCACTATACATTTAGTTATTATGCATCACATTCTCCATGAATCATTTTTATTTAAGCCTCAATTATTAATAAAATTGTTTTTCATTATTAATACTGCTGGTCATATCTACGTACTAATAACATGCAATTGTATTTATATGTACAACAAAAAGTGGTTTACTGTGTGAACGGGAAGGCTAATTTGCATATTGATATTTAAAATTTGATTTTAATAAATATGTGCTTGGTATTGTTGATTTCTAATTATTTTATTTTATCTTAATGAATATGAGCAAAAATCTCGGAGATACACCTTAAAAGAAATCTATTAACAAGAAGAAATAACTGAAATTTTATTTACTTTCTTATTTAACTGAATAGTTAAATTAGAAAAGTTTAGCAAGGAAAGACAGGGGGTGGAAGAGGAAGCTACAGCTGTTTTATATTTCGATTATACCCCTCTCTGTTTCAAATCATTTTATCTGCATTCTTATTTAGTTTATTTAGACTTTCTAATTTAATATGATATTTTATAACATTAATACTTGCACCCGGAGGGTGCATATATTTGCTAGTATGAATAAGAAATAAAGATTTATATAGTATATAGTGTTGATACTAGTTTTAACAAAACCTTGTATAATAAATAATTACTGTGTTATTGATTTTTAATATTATTGTTTTTATTCACAAATTTATCAAAAGCAATCATATATATAATTCTATAAAGAAATGAATTAAAATAAAATGAAACTAAGTGTAATCTTTTTATATGCGTTTTGTTAGACTTTCTAATTATTAAATTAGAAAGACTTACTAAATGTATATAAAAGGATTATACTTATCTTTATTAATGTTTTATCTATTAAAATGTAAATATCTGTGCCTGAAGGCTGCATGTTTTTTGTTAGTAACAATTAAAAATTCACTAAAGAGATACTCAAACAAGTTTTAATTAAATTTAACAAAATCTACATAGAAACTGATAAATTATAAAATTATCAAAATTCAAATAAAAAGTTTTCAATGCTCATGGGGTTAATTGAAATGGAAATTGGATTTGAGGGATGAAATTTGTATAAATTCACAAATAAAAAAAAGAGTAGGAAAATAAGAAAAACATTTGTTTATTAGAAAAAATAAAATTAAAATAAATAACTGAACATACAAGGTGTGTCAAAAAAGTATCGAGATTGAAGCTGTATTTACCAAGATAGAAATGAACAATAAATGTAACATTAATTTTTTTCAGAATACAAAGTGTGTCAAAAAGAAGATTTTAAAGCTGTATTTACCAAGATAGAAATTAACAATAAATGTAACGTTAATTTTTTTTTTTTTTTAGAATACAAGGTGTGTCAAAAAGTACAGATTTTAAAGCTGTATTTACCAAGATAGAAATGAAGGATGAATGGAATGTTAATTTTTCAGAATACAAGGTGTGTCAAAAAGTACCGAAAATCTTGATACTTTTTTGACGCACCTCATATATACAAAAAGTGAAAAGGGAAGAAAAAATGTGAATAGAAAAAAAAAAAATATTTAACCTGAATGTTCAAGAGAATCAACATAGTAGGTAAGATTCCTGGCTTAGCTTCAGGGGGTCCATATCCCCACCCCTAATAGCACTAAAAAGGTTAGGGTCAATCCCTAATGCTAGAGGGGAATGCTATTTTTGGCACCACTAATCCATATGACAGTAGATTCCCCTACTTTAAAAAAAGAAAGACTACTGAACCTGCTTTTAGCAGGTAGACTAAATAAATAAAACTATTTCTATTTAATAAAACGTGATTAATAAATAAATAAACAAAAAAACAAAAAACTTTTCATTATTAAACATAGTCAATATTTAATTTTTTTTTCTTTTTTAATATTGCCTTTGATTTGATATAAAATTTTCTTTTCTAAACAAAACAAGAGAATGTGAATATTTTATTTAAATGAGACATTATTTCCTCTATTCACAATTCATAAACTGGGACCTTTTCCACATACACAAAATAATTTAGACAGTTTTGTTCTCTCTTTTTTTTTTCTGTGTTCCTCAACAGCTTGGTTAAATTCTATTGGTCGATTCTTCTGTGTAAACAAATTCAAACTATTTTAATTATAAGTAGAATCAGTCTACTCTGAATTTCAGAGAAAGATACTTTATGGTGTAGCATCTGCTATTTTCTTCTTTTTTTTTATAAAAAAGAAAACACATAACTGATATACATATTATATACTTATATAATACATTTAGCATATGTTCACATATCTAAAAATGAAATATTAATTATCAAAAAAATTATTCTATTTGGATATTAATGAATGTGTTAATAGAATTAATATTAGTTTGATCTTCTGGTGTTAACAAACAATAAAATATAAAATGAATATTGAAATGACCATTAACTATCAACTACTGTATTTGACGGCATATAAGACGCACTCCCATTTCAGCAGGTCAGATTCAGAAAAAAAGTTTTTAGTTTATTTAAGCATATATTGTTGAAAACAGTCTAGCTGTGCATTACACAAGCAGAAATATAGCTGTATAAAAGCAATTTGGCAGTACAGGCAAGCAATAAGCATACACAAGACATCTCAATAGCAGGAAATAAAATTATTAATAATAATAATGATAATAATAGTAGTATAATTCTATTTGGATATTAATGAATGTGTTAATAGAATTAATATTAGTTTGATCTTCTGGTGTTAACAAACAATAAAATATAAAATGAATATTGAAATGACCATTAAATATCAACTACTGTATTTGACGGCATATAAGACCCCCCCCCCATTTCAGCAGGTCAGATTCAGGAAAAAAAATATTTTAGTGTATTTAAGCATATATTGTTGAAAACAGTCTAGCTGTGCATTACACAAGCAGAAACATAGCTGTATAAAAGCAATTTGGCAGTACAGGGTAGGTAAAAGTACTGAGTGTAAGCTGAGTTAGTGATCATCATAGAGAAGGTTAGCCTAGGCCTACGGCAGGTCTCAAACTTCACCTACGATGTATAAGACATAGGGCAATTTTTTTTTAGCCAAAATTTTGTGAAAAGTATGCGTTCTATATGCTGTCAAATACGGTACTTTTGATGGACAGGATATATTTTTCCAAATGGACAACAAAATATCCCAGTAATAAATCCTATTTCAAACTCAGTAAAGGAACAAAGGGGAATGGGATCTAGGAATCAAAGAAAATGATCCTATGATCAACAAAGTTAATGCTAATCTCCATAATCTCCATTATAATAAGATATACATATTATATACTTATATAATACATTTAGCATATGTTCACATATCTAAAAATGAAATATTAATTATCAAAAAAATTATTCTATTTGGATATTAATGAATGTGTTAATAGAATTGATATTAGTCTGATTTTCCGGTGTTAATAAAATGTAAAATGAGTATTGAAAATTTTGACCATACAACAAAATGATATATGCATAAACCAGAATATGTTCTTGAGAATGAAACCCATAAAATTCCCTGGGAAATTCAGATAAAGACGGATCGCCTTATCCCAGCCAGAAGACTAGACCTAGTATTGATTTTTAAAAAAAGAGAGAGAGAGAGAGAGAGAGAGAGAGAGAGAGAGAGAGAGAGAGAGAGAGAGAGAGAGAGAGAGAGAGAGAGAGAGAGAGAGAGCTTGTCAACTGGTAGATTTTGCAGTTCCACCAGATCACAGAAGATGAAAGATCACAGAAAGATAGACAAATACCTAGACAATGCTAGAGAATTGAAAAAATAGGAATATGAGGGTGAACATGATACCAATTGATAGCTTTTGATAGGATATTTTTTCCAAATGTTTGGTTGGCTGGTTGGTTGGATTTTACAGCATGTCACCGCCTATTTTTGGGTTCTTTTATGCTGAAGGCATTTTGTTTTATTCATTCAATTTTTTTTAAATACACATTTTTTAGGCTCATTTTTTTCTATTTAACCCATAGATGGGAGTCTAACAGGTACTACCACTCCAGGTCAGAGTGGACCTGGGAGTAATGGTGATCAAGGGATACTCCACATTCCTCAGAGCTTCCGAATTAGAACTTTACTATCAAATAGAGTTTAACATCATACCCAGGACACTAAAACCCTCAGCCACCAACTTCTAAACACATATATGATAAAAAGGGTTGGAGTTTGTTAAAGGGCAATAGGGTTGGGACAATCATATAGGTACTAGGGCTTGACATGATCGCCCGATTGATCAGAAGGAGTCTCTCAAACCGCCAGTCTAGCCTAAATAAGGGCCAAAGTAGAGTGTTGCATGTCATGGAATGCTCAGCTACAAGGGTTCCAACCTTAAGCATTACGGGTCGCCACCCATGGCTAACACGTGGCCCCAATGTGGGGGGGGGAGTCTTACCCCTCAGCAGAGATGCAACCAGTGTATTCTAAAGCCCCACCAGAGAGAGAGAGAGAGAGAGAGAGAGAGAGAGAGAGAGAGAGAGTGAGAGTGTGTGTGTGTGTGTGTGTGTGTGTGTGTGTGTGTGTGTGTGTGAATCAACTGTTTAATAGAATCAATGTATTGTATATACTCATTTATAAATTGATCTCATGTCCAACTCGACCTTTGATCACAAAATCATTATTTCATGGAATTGATTTTCAAAAGCCAAACATTTTGTTCCAGTCATTTTTTTTCAACCTCACAAAATTATTAGTCATTTAAAAGTCGACACCAATTTCTGCCTAAAAATTGGGTCATCATAATTCAACCTATACACAAATATATACAAGTTTCGTTTTTTTTTTGGTTTCTTTGTTTAATGACATATCAATTTTCATGGGTCATTTAATGCCAAAGCCATTCTTGTAAAAGAACACTAGAGGTGCTAATTAAAACATGGCTTGGGGTATGAATAGGTTTATACATTTCCCAAGAATATTAGTTTGAAAGTGAATTTAATGGTGCAAATGGAATTTAAATCCATTTACTAGGCTGTAACAGTCTGGTACCATTAAGGTACAGGGACTCTCCATCACAATTATTTACAGTAAAACTTTTAAAAGCCACATCATTTTACACACGATTGTAAATTTTCTCATATCAATAGTTTTACCTAACTTATTAAAAGTGATAAAATAAAATTAGGATTTGTTTGTTTGTTTTGTTTTACGGCATATCAACCTCAGTGAGTAATTTAATGCTGGCAAAGTTTTTAAATAAATTCATTCTTAATGGATAATCAATTTTTTTTTTATAAACTCATATCTTACTATTTAACCCATAGATGGGACCCTAACAGGTACTACCACTCCAGGTCAGAGTGAACCAGGGAACAGTGGTGATAAAGGAGTGCTCCACATTCCTCAAACTTCCAGAACTGGAACCTCACCATCAGATAGAGTTTAACATCATTCCCAGGACATGAAGATCCTCAGCCACTGCTTTCGAGTACTAAAATGATAAAGAGGGTTGGCACTTGCCATAAGGGTAATAGGATTGGGGCAATCATATAGGTGCAAGGGCTTGACATGACTAGCCGACCACCTGTCTAGCCCATGTAAGAGACTAAGTGGAGTGTTGCAGGTCATGGACTGCTCAGCCACCAGGATTCTATCCTTAAGCATCACGGGTCGCCACCGACAATCAACAGGTGGTCCCATTTGGGTGTGGTTTACTTTGAGCTCAGTCGGTAGAGCGTTCGGCTAGAAACCACAAGGTTCCTAGTTCGATACCGGTCCCCGCCAACTCAGCGTATGAGTAGCACAGGGATCTGTGCGGTAAAGTAAGGAGCTGATGGTAGGTGTGGCGCTCCACCTCGACTTTTTTTTATGGCTTTAATTGGAGGCATTTGTAGTGTAATGGTTATGCATGGGATGTAATGAGTAGGAAACAGACTTGGCAATCAGAATTCAAATTCTGGACAAGGCTGTTTGCATTTCATATAGTGCTAATACTCTTGGGAAAAAGGTATGTATCCAACATTTCTCCCTCCAGTTATGGGCAAATAGTAGGGCAGACTGAGCTCTCTAACTTTCGATTGGCAACCAGTCTAGGGGAAAGGAAAACTCTGAATTCAAACCTGTTAAGCTCCACTTAAGAAATGTATGTGGTGTCACATCCTGTTTGTGCAGAGGGGTTGGTAAATACGTATATATTTTTGGTGATGAGGATCATTCCATGTGGGATTCAATCTCAATAGTGAGAACTCGATGTGTCTAGTACAAGTATGTGGATGGACAGAGCAATATAGTGAATAAAATGAAGGGAAAAACTTTAAATCCACTTCATGTAATAATTTATTTCAACTGCAGAAATCTAAAAACCTAGCCCTGCTCCCTCCTACCCTCCCAAGCCAAAAACACCCTTACCCCCCTAGATTAGATATTTAAACACAGGAAAATATTTAGAAAAAAATCAGGTTTTTGCTGATGCCTGATGATGCTGCATTTTTGCAGTTGAAATAAATTATTACAATGAAGCAAATTTTAATTTTTTTTCCTTTATTTATACAATATATATATATATATATATATGGTTATTTCCTAATTGAGTAACATGATATTACAGGGTTACCCAGAAAAAACAGAACCCACAAATTTTGTAATAAAACTGTTAATTTTCATTTTTTTTAAAGTTTAAACGTGGTTAGGGTTTAGGGTTGGGTTCTGTTTTTTTGGGGTCAATAACCCTAAACCCCAACCCCGTTTAAACTTCAAAAAGAATAGAAATTAAAATTAACAGTTTTATTACAAAATTTGTTGGTTCTGTTTTTTCTGGGTCACCTTGTAATATCATATTACTCAACTAGGAAATTATATATATATATATATATATATATAATTTCCTAGTTGAGTAATATGATATTATTTCCTCAGTATATAATATGTAGAATACATTATATTCACTCCTTTTTTTAAGATGATATTCCCATTGTGCTTAATAATTCCTAGAACAGAGTGTTTCTCTTTGTTTTTCTACCAAACAATATGACTCTTTATATGTCAAGGAGGCACATGATGTAATGGTTATCATCACAGGAAATGAACTTGATGACCAGATTTCAAATCCTGGACTGTTTGCATTTGACATAGCGCTAATACCCTTGGCATGTATGTATGTAGGTATGTATCCAACTATTCTCCCTCCAGCTATGGGTAAATAGTAGGACAGAAAGGGTTCTTTAACCTTGGTTGGGCAACCAATCTAAGGAGGAAAACTCTGAATTCAAACCTGCTACACTCCGTTTAAGAAATTGACCAAGTGTCACATCCTACTCATGCAGAGGTGTTGGCAAATATATATATATATATATATATATATATATATAAATATATACACTATTATTATTTATTTTACAGATGCTACCGCTGTCAATAACAACAAAGACAAAGGATCCGTTGAACAGGAGCGACATTTATTTGAAAAAGGGAATCTAACGATCCCGAAAATTTATGATAACAAATAATAAAAAATAATTGAATCCATTACTCCATAACATCGAGTTCCTTCATTTATTTTTAAATGCTTCATAATAACGCCCAACTTCAACATATATATATATATAAAATGAAAAATCAATGAATCTATTCATTTATCTATTTTTAGATTTTTTTTTTAAGATGAAGGTCTGTCAATCCCTAGTATCATTATTAATATTATTATTAATTCTAACAACTAGTATTTTTTGTTTTGTCTTTTTAATTTTAGTTACTTTTCATCACAATTCACCTGGATTGTTATTTTTACAATTTGACACATATGCACGTTGGAAATGATATTAAGTTAATTGATTTTAATGGCATGTCAACCTATGTAGGATTATTTTATGCCAAGAGATTCAAGAAAAATTGTATGTTCATGTTTACATTTTTTTGTGAAGTTGATTTTTATTTATTTTTTAATATGAATCATTTTTAAACAGATGTATTTGACCCATAGATGGGTCCCTAACAGGTTGTTGATTGGTTGGGTTTTATGGCATGTCAACCCTTATTGGATTATTTTATGCCAAAGATGTTTTTATATTCATTCTTGATTGGTACTCAATTTTTTTTTAACTCATTTTTTCTATTTAACCTATAGATGAGACCCTAACAGGTACTACCATTCAAAGTCAGAGTGGAACTGGGAGTAATGTTGATGAAGGGGCACTCCACATTTCCTAGAGTTCCAGAATTGGAACTTCACTATTAGATAGTTTAACATCATACCCAGGATACTAAGACCCTCAGCCACTGCCTTCTAGCACATATATGATAAAAAAATAGAATATAATGAAATATGTGCCATAATGTTTTAATGTTTATACATTTTATAAATAACATTTTTCTTTTGCTTAATAAATCTAGAAACTTAAGTGTTTTTAGTGAACTTATCAACATAAGCATATCTGAAGCTTACTTTTAACTTTCAACACAAAGCAAAATATTGACCGATTGGCAGCTCGTAACTCGGAAAACTTTTAAGTTTGGGTACTCGTAAGTAAAGTCTCTCTCTTTCAAAGGTTTTTAATAAACTTATTCACATAAGTATATCTGAAGCTTACTTCTAACTCAAATTTTATCTCTCAACACAAAGCAAAAAAGTCAACCAAGAGACGGCTTCTATCTTGAAAAACTCGTAAGTTGAGGCAAGATATGACTGAATTGAAAAAAAAATGTAATTTAGCTTTTATAAAACCTAATAGAAAGCAAACTTTAGAATTTTAAAAAATATTTTTAAAATAAGTCATTTTTTTCCCATTTTATTTTTTCTATATTTAATTGCATTTTTATCAACAAGTCTTGTCAAAATTTCTTCAGTAAAAATCTATTAAATTAAAAAAAGAATTTCTGTTTTAAAATAAGTCATTTTTTTCCCATTTTATTTTTTCTATATTTAATTGCATTTTTATCAATAAGTCTTGTCAAAATTTCTTCAGTAAAAATCTATTAAATTAAAAAAAGAATTTCTGTTTTAAAATAAGTCATTTTTTTCCATTTTATTTTTTCTATATTTAATTGCATTTTTATCAATAAGTTTTGTCAAAATTTCTTCAGTAAAAATCTATTAAATTAAAAAAAGAATTTCTGTTTTAAAATAAGTCATTTTTTTCCCCATTTTATTTTTTCTATATTTAATTGCATTTTTATCAATAAGTCTTGTCAAAATTTCTTCAGTAAAAATCTATTAAATTAAAAAAAGAATTTCTGTTTTAAAATAAGTCATTTTTTTCCCATTTTATTTTTTCTATATTTAATTGCATTTTTATCAATAAGTTTTGTCAAAATTTCTTCAGTAAAAATCTATTAAATTAAAAAAAGAATTTCTGTTTTAAAATAAGTCATTTTTTTCCCCATTTTATTTTTCTATATTTAATTGCATTTTTATCAATAAGTCTTGTCAAAATTTCTTCAGTAAAAATCTATTAAATTAAAAAAAGAATTTCTGTTTTAAAATAAGTCATTTTTTTCCCATTTTATTTTTCTATATTTAATTGCATTTTTATCAATAAGTCTTGTCAAAATTTCTTCAGTAAAAATCTATTAAATTAAAAAAAGAATTTCTGTTTTAAAATAAGTCATTTTTTTTCCATTTTATTTCTTCTATATTTAATTGCATTTTTATCAATAAGTCTTGTCAAAATTTCTTCAGTAAAAATCTATTAAATTAAAAAAAGAATTTCTGTTTTAAAATAAGTCATTTTTTTTTCTATATCTAATTGCATTTCTGTTCAATAAGTGGTGGTATTTATGCTGCTTGGAGTGCTCCCTTGAACTAGTGATAATGATTTCAGCTTTGAAACTGTTTGAATTCATGGGTAATCATCTGAAGATGACTTTATTTTAAGGTAATTAAAAAAAAAAACCCACCTAAACAGAGCCCAAGGTTACAGTGGCCTGAACATTGTATTTATACACAATAAAGATGTTTGGTTTGTTTGTTTTACGGCATATCAACCACAGTGGGTCATTTAATGCCGGCAAAGTTTTTAAAGATTTGTAGAGATAGTTTGGAACTCGATTTTTTTTGTAAAGAAATTTTCTATTTAACCCATGGATGGGACCCTAACACGTACTACCACTCCGACACAATAAAGATGAGGACAACAGTCTGAAATATCATAATTATTCAGACTTTTGAAGTTTTTAAATATTTGTCAAAATTTCTTCAGTAAAAATCTATTAAATCAAAAAAAGAATTTCTATTTTAGAATAAGTAACTTCTTCCATTTTATCTTTTCTACATCTAATCACATTTTTATCAATAAATCTTGTCAAAATTTCTTCAGTAAAAATCTATTAAATCAAAAAAAGAAAGAAAAAAATCTCACCATTTTCCCTGTTGAATAATTTCCAGCGTTCCCCAACGAAAATCTTTGGGGAAATTGAAAATACACTTTCATGGTAGATAGTAAAAGTTTAAAATAATTTTTAACAACAGCAACATTTTCCCATCCCACAAAGTAAGCTAAAGTGTTTCCCCAATTTTCTCTTTCATGTCCCCACACATCAATTTATCCTGAGAAACTATTTATAAATGAATTAATGATTGTCATACAAGAGACTATTTCCTTTACAAATAGTTATTAGAACATAAAATAAAAAGATATGCAACACTAAGCCTGAATACAAATAAGAGGAAATAAAATTTGGTCTATAACTTTTTTGGGGGGGAAAAAGTTATTATCATTCAAAGAGATTTTTGAACAATTGAACTCATTCTTTTTTGTTTGTTTGTTTGTTTTAATTGTTGTTCCCCCACATTTCAGCAGTTTCATTCTATGGCCTTCTTTTAGTGTTTAATCCATATGGAAAGAGATTGGTTTGGTTTGTTTTGTTTTACGGCATATCAACCTCAGTGTGTCATTTAATGTCGATAAAGTTTTGAAATAAATCAATTCTTAATGGATAATACAATTTTTTTTATAAATACATTTTTCTATTTAACCCATAGATGGGATCCTAACAGGTACTACCACTCTGGGTCAGAGTGGACCAGGGAGCAATGGTGATGAAGGGGTGCTCCACATTCCTCAAACCTCCAAAACTGGAACCTCATCATCAGATAGAGTTTAATGTCATTCCCAGGACATGTAGACCCGCAGCCACCGCCTTCTAGCACCCATATGATAAAAAGGGGTTGGGGTTTGCCATAATGGCAATAGGGTTGGGAAAATCATATAGGTGCTAGGGCTTGACGATGGAAAGAGAGTCTCTATATTTGTTAATACACAAAGCAAAATAATAACAGGAAATGAATGAGTTAAACATTAACAACAATACATTCGATACAGCTTGGTTGGTTGGTTGGATTTTACGGCATGTCAACCCTTGTTGAGTTATTTTATGCTGAAGACACCCTGTTCCACTCATTCTTGTTCGGTATTATATTCTTTCTTCAAACTCATTTTTTTAAAACACATTTTTTCAATATTCATCTTTTATCTATTAAACCCATAGATGGGACCCAAATAGACAATACTTCACTGGGTCAGAGTGGACCTGGGAGTAATGGTGATTAAAGGGTACTCCACATTCCCCAGAGCTACAAAATTGGAAATTCACCATTAGATGCAGTTTAACATCATACCCAGGACAATAAGACCCTCAGCCACCACCTTCTTGCATATATATGATAAAACAGTATTGGGGGGGGGGCTTGCCATGAGAGAAATAAGGTCAGGACAATCCTATAGGTGATAGGGCTTGACATGACCAGCCCCTCTTACCACTCATCTAACCTATGTGAAGGCCTAAGTGGAGTGTTACATGTCAGTCTGCTCAGCCACCAGGATTCTGTACTTAAGCATCATGGGTCACCACCCAGGGCCAACAGGTGGCCCCCATTAGGGGGATTTTACCTCTCTGTAGAGGTAGTGTCTATGTATTCTACAGTCCCATTGGGGGAGCTGGAACAGATTAATGGCATTTCAGTTTATTCCTATGGAAAAAATTGATTTGATATACAATAAAATTGAGTTATGAGCAGAACAAATTAAACTCTTAAATCAAGGTACCACTGTGTGTGTGTGTGTGTGTGTGTGTGTATATATACATATACATATGTATGTAAAGGGAATAATTGCAAAACTGTTTTCAACTGTCATAATTACAATATGAACTACCGCAGTTAACTGTAATTAATCAATATCTTGATTAATTCAGTGGATTTAACCCTGAAGATCCTTATGGTGAAACTCTAGTAGGTTATTTATATATATATATATATATATATATATATATATATATATATATATATATATATATATATAGAGAGAGAGAGAGAGATAGATAGATTAGAGAGGGAGAGAGAGAGAGAGATAGATATAGAGAGGGAGAGATAGATAGATAGATAGATAGATATAGAGAGGGAGAGATAGATAGATAGATATAGAGAGGAGAGATATAGATAGATATAGAGAGGGAGAGATAGATAGATAGATATAGAGAGAGATAGATAGATAGAGATAGATAGAGAGAGTGATAGATAGAGAGAGATTACATCCACAGAGAGGTAATCTAGATTTGCAGACCATTGTTAGTGAGTTAGATTCTCATTGGGCGCCCAATAATTCTGGCCTTGTGTCACAGCTAAGCTTAGTAAATAACTATATAGGCACCTCATATGATGTAATGGCTAGCAAGCTAGATTCGCAGATCATTGTTAGTGAATTTGATTCTTATTGAGTGCCTGATACTTCTGGCTTTGAGCCACATCTAAGCTAAGCTTAGTAAATAACTATAAGAAAAAAAAGAAAAAAAAAGAAAAAAAAGAAAAAGAAAGATTGATTTTAATGTCAACCAGTCTACAGTTATTTTATGCCTAGAGGTTAAGGAATCACATTCATATTTTTTGTTTGGTTATTAGTTTTACTAGCAAATATATGCACCCTCCGGGTGCAAGTATTTAAGTTTTAATATAATAAAATATCATGTTAAATTAGAAAGGCTAATGAAACTGAATAAGAATTCAGATAAAAATATTTGGAACAGAGGGGGTATAATCGGAAAATAGAACAACTTTGAAACTAACTCTTCCATCATTTTCCATTACTCCCGTCTTTCAGTGGTAAATTTTCCTAATTTAACTATTTAGTTAAAATAGGAAGTAAAGAATAATATTACAGTTATTTCTTCTTGTTAATGGATTTCTTTTAAGATTTATCCCCGAGATTTTTGCTCATATTCAATAAGATAAAACCAAACAATTAGAAATCAATAATACTAAGCGTATATTTATTAAAATCAAATTTTTAAGATCAATATGCAAATTAGCCTTCCCATTCACACAGACAAACCCACAATCTCCATTATAATAAGATTAGGGTTTTTTGTCCAGGGTGCTACTGAATGCAAATAATTCTTAAACAGATCTATTTGGCTCCTAGATAGGTTCGTTACAAGTACTGCCACTCCAAGTCAGAGTGGAACTGGGAATAATGACAATGAAGTTGTACTCTACACTTCCCAGATCTTCAGAACTGGAGCCTCACCATCAGATGCAATTTAGTGTCATACCCAAGTGTCATACCCTTTGTTGGAGGAGTATTACCTCTCTGTAGGGAATACAAGTTACTGTATTTTGGGCAATAAGAAGAAAAAAAGAAAATGTTTAATTGTAAGAAAAGATATGTTGATTTAATTTCTACCAATTTCAGTTTAATATTCTGTTTTATCAAATTAGAAATTCCCTATCAGATACTTATATAAAAGGGCAGTTGGTAGTGTTACATACGCCTATCGTTCAACGCTATACAGCGCTTTTCATCAGAGAGACCAAAGAAAATTGAGGGACATATATGCAAAAACTTGGCAACAAACAATAAAGCACAATATTATTTTAAACACAACATTTAATTCAAGTTTGTAGTCTTTGGGAATCATAATACGAACGCCGACAGGCTAGAGTTTATAATGTCATTTTGGTGGAATTTCTTCTTCAAAATCAATTTAGAAAGGTTCATAATGAAAGGACTTTGCACTTAACTTTGTTTTATGGGTGATTCGTTTTCCGTGATAATGATTATTCCGGTATTAGTTCTTTATCTGACATTTTCAATTGTGATAACTTTCTTCTTGGGAGACATTCTTTGTCTTCCCTCCCCCACGAGATATTCACTGACCGGCCCCGAGTACCAACTGCTGAAACTGACTACCAGGGATCGCTTTCCCTTCCTTCCAACTCATGACGTCACCTGTATCGGTACGTTTTGCATACGTGGGTAAAGCAACAAGTGTAGTATCAGTCGTTCGTTTTGTGTGCCTTCCTCTCCACAAGGTCGGCTACGGCCATGACTAAACAGTTTTTCTTCTTCCGGTGAGCTTTTAGGGTCAAATTCTGTGACTCCCCCCCCTCTCCAGGCGTCAGCCAGTCTCTCAGAATATTCCAAAAGTTCTAAACTGCTTATCATTTGATTGAACGTAACAGTAGCTATGTATGTCTGGAGGAAACTACGAAAATAAAACAATTAATGACAAAGTAAATACATATAATAATGAAATTTATTCTGTACAGTGCTCAGGTGCACCACAACACATCAAAGTCTCATGTCAAGTACACAGAATAATGTATTAATGTCAGGAACATGAACAGTTTACAGTAGTAACAGGCATGTATGTGTGCGCGTATATTCACTATCACCAGATCTTGCTTTTTGAGAAAAAAATAATGAAAATTTGCTTTATATTCATGAAGATAATTACAAAATGGAATTTAAATAGTAACAGCATGAAATTCTTTTTTCTACATTGAATATTTTAAAAAAGAGACATCAATATTTCTTTTCAGAGAGTCTGTGCACTTTTTTCCCCAATGCCCCACCAGGCTGGATCAATGGAAGGTGTTTTTTTTTTTTTTTTTTTACATATGGATTTTAATCTGGCATTCAGCGAGGATCCAACTCGCGATTAGTGATAATGGATCTGTGAGACTAACTTTTTTTGTCCCCCTTTAACCCAGGCGCCGCCAGGTAGCCACTTCTAATTCTACAATAAAGTACATTTATAGATACTAACTGAATCTGTGAAAATTCCACAAGTGTTAACAACTATAATTATTATCACATTTCTCTGTCTTTCCCTTTTCTTTTATCTGTATCTTCCTATTATTTCCCTTATCCAGTCTATCTTCATTGCCCATCCATAGTTTTTTTTTAATCTAACCTTGAGCACCTTTTTGATCTCCATCTTTCTAACGCACGTGGGCATGCCTACAAAGTCAGAAAACAGCACTGCTCATGTGACTTTCGGAAACATTTTTTCACGCTCAGAATTGCGGAAACATGGAATAAACTGCCCGCGTCTGTTGTAGGCTGCCGAAGCACTGAATCTTTCAAAGCCTCCATGCTTCCTGTAGTCCGCCGACACTATACCTGATGCTACTCTCCACATACATATGCAAACATACATGCATATTACTACTGTAAACTGTTCATGTTCCTGACACCAATACATTATTCTGTGTACTTGACATGAGACTTTGATGAGTTGTGGTGCACCAGAGCACTGTACACAATAAATTTCATTATTATTTAAATATCTCTAAACACCAATTAATTTCATAGTTAAAAATAGACAAAAATAGAATATGGAATGCACAAATATGTTCTACTGCATCCACCCCCCCCTTATTTCCTTTATGCACTTCCTTCCTTGTTTTTTTTTCATTTAACCCCCATTTTCCTTGTTTTCCTTCCTGACATTCCTTCATTCATTCATGATCTCTTTTACTATTTCCTTTTTATCATTCATTCTGACCATTACTCCTTTATTCACTCTCTCCTTCTCATCCCTTTCTTCTTTCATTCATTCCCTCCCTGTTTCTTCTTTCCCGATTTTCTTTTTTGAAATTTCCTTCTTTTCTCTCTTTTTTTTTTTTTTGAAATTTCTTTTTGTTTATTTTTCATTCCTTTTTCTTTTAAATTTCTTTCTTTTTTCATTTTTTGTAATTTTATTATTTTCCCTAAATTTTTGATTTTTTTCTCTTTTCTTTTCTTTTTTTTGGGGGGGGGGGGGGATTTCTTTTAGCACCTTTTTGATTTCCATGTTTCTAACACACGTGCGCATGCCTACAAAGTCAGAAAACAGCACTGCTCATGTGATTTTCGGAAACATTTTTTCACGCTCAGAATTGCAGAGACATGGAATAAACTGCCCGCGTCTGTTGTAGGCTGCCGAAACACTAAATCTTTCAAAGCCTCCATGCTTCCTGTAGCCCGCCGACACTATACCTGATGCTACTCTCCACATACATATGCACACACGCGCACACATACATGCATATTACTACTGTAAACTGTTCATGTTCCTGACACTAATACATTATTCTGTGTACTTGACATGAGACTTTGATGAGTTGTGGTGCACCTGAGCACTGTACACAATAAATTTCATTATTATTATTATTATTATTAAATTTTTTTTTTTACTGTATCTCCCAACCTTATTCATCTTAAACATTTTATATCTCTGCAAAATTCCCTCCTTCTTTTTTTGCTTGCTTAATTTTTTTTTTTTTTTTTTTTTTTTTTTACACATTTCTATCTCTACCTGCTTTTAATCTTTCAAATACATAGACACCAAACCTTTCTCTATAACCCCCATGCTCCACACATGCATATATATTTTTCCCTTTTCTGTTATTTTCCTGTTTTCTCCCCTTCCTCCTCTTCACTTTTCCTGATTCCTTCCTACTTAATATCATTATGTGGGTTTCTTACTCTGAAAAGAATCAAGCAGATACTACACCCTGATCTTAAGTAGAAAAGCATAACAGCTATACATACAAACAAGTAGAATATTTCTATAAAGTTTATGACAGACAAAAGAGAGCATCAGTACATTTATTAACTTAACAAGCAAAACTAAGCACACTCCGGTGGGTACAAGTATCTAAGTTTTAATGCAATAAAATATTAAATTGAATAAGGAAGACTAACAAAACTAAATAAGAATACATCTAAAAAGATTACACTTATTTGTATTTTAATTGATTTCTATATAAAATTATATATAGGAATGATTTTAATATTTGTGAGAATAAAATAATATTAGAAATCAATAATACCAAGTAATTATTTAATTAAACCCGGTTTTGTTAAAAGCACTATGCAAATTAACCACACCATATACTATGTAAGCCTTTATTTCTCAGTGATATAGAACACACATTGCAATATATTAAACACATTAATAACATGGGCTGTTTTGAGGCAAATCTGACTCTGCTAGACTTTAATAAAGACATTGTTAATAAATATGATGCCGATTAAGATTAAATGATGATTATTTAATAATCATTGAGAACAATGTAAATAAATAAGGGAATTGTGACGTTGATGACAGTTACACAATCTCCATTATAAGTTGTCTTAAAGTTGGTATCAACCAGACAACAAGGGAGTCTATCCCCTTTTCCCTAATGCTAGACCAAGGAGATCGTTTTTGAATCTGTGGTGGAGCGCCACACCTACCATCAGCTTCTTACTTTACCACACAGATCCCTGTGCTACTCATATGCTGAGTTGGTGAGGGCTGGTATCGAACCAAGAAGCTTGTGATTCCTAGGCGACACTCTACCGACTGAGCTAAACTGGCCCTAAATGTTAATGTGGATTTAATCAAACAAAACTACCTGAAAAAAAAAAAATAAATAAATAAAAAAATAATACTCTTGAACCCGGTCATCACCAGGTAACCTTGCTATAAAATAAAAATTTCAAAAGTTTGTTTTGTTTAATAAAACCTGATCAAGAGTAGAAATTCACTAGAATATTCAATGACTCGTTATCTCACCTGTGTCTGATTGCTTTTTTCCCCCAGACCTGAAATATCTCCATGATTGTAAGGCCCAGGACTGCCACTTCCAGACTCTCTGAAAGAAAACAAAAAAAATGAAATCATTAATATATATATTTATTACCCCCTAATGAAAAATATTAACACACTTTATCTTATTTCATTATGACACAAAAATCTAACAATGATCACTAAGATCATATTAAAAACAAACAAATAAATTACCAATATAAATACACATATTCACTCAATTAAAAAACAAATTTCAATCATATATTAACAGAATCTTAACTTTTCTTTGCACAAGTCAATAATATTACATATGAAATAAAAAATCCCCCCTTTTTTAAAAAGTCACTCTCCAACAGATATTCTTTATTCTCTAACCGTCACAAAACATCACTGTTTTCTCCAGCTGGGGAGCATCTCTCAAATAATTTTTTTTTTTTAATTATTTTTTTCGACCACTTCAAAATTCTCTGTATTTTGACAGTTTTAACTTCAAATATCAAACATTTTACCCTGATGAAGGCCGTTATTCTTTGTATGCTTAAATATTTTATAATTTTAATTTATATTTAAAATAATAATAAATAGAATACATGAGTGCATGAACAAACTCCTGTCCGAAACAAGTGTTGGTAAACTCATAATTAAATCAATTTTATCCATTCAACATTTTCTTTCCTTTATCCTTTCAACAAATAATAATAATTATATATATATATATATATATATATATATATATATATATATATATATATATATATATATATATATATATACACACACACACACACACACAATCATGATAGGAAAAAAAGTGCTTAGTTGTCAAGAATGATTGCAAAACCTGTAAAGAGTTGGTTTAGTTTGGTTGGTTGGATTTTACGGCATGTCAACCCTCGTTGGATTATTTTATCTCAAAGATGCTTTGCTCTATTCATGCTTGATATGTATTCAGAATCTTTTTTTTAATTCAATTTCTTTAAACTCATTTTTTTTCTTCTATTTAACCCATAGATGGGACCCTAACAGGTACTACCACTCCATTTAATAGTGGACCTTGGAGTAATGGCAATGAAGGGTCACCAGAGCTCCAGAACTGGAACCTCACCACTAGATGCAGTTTAATATGACACCCAGGACATGTGAAGAGTTGAATCTTCTGACTAGTATTGCAATTACATCTAAATTATCAAGAATATTTTGGGTAGGTTGGATTTTATGGCATGTCAATCCTTGTTGGGTTACTTTATGCTGAAGACATTTTGTTTTACTCATTCTTGGTGGTTAAAACATTTTTTAAACTCCTTTTTTTTTTAAATATTTAATCCATAGATGGGGTCCTGACAGGTACTACCACCCAGAGTGAACCTGAGAGTAATGGTGATGAAGGGGTACTCCACACTCTCCAGATCTCCAGGATTGGAACTTCACCACTAGATGCAGTTTAACATCATACCCAGGACACGTAAAAAAGTTGGATCTTCTGACTGTTGCAATTACATCTAAATTATCAAGAATATTTTGGATAACCACAAAACCAGACATTCTCCAGAGAATCTTGGTAAATTCAGTGAGGAACAAGAGAAGTTTTTGAAAAAAAAAAGTAGGAGGGGGGGGGGGGGTAGAGGAAATATATCAGAGCAGATTGGACATCTTATTATAATGGAGATTGTGTGTTTTTCAGTCTGTAACCGAAACTATATTACTACTCAAGTCACAATTCCCTTAATTATTTACGTCAAATTCTCCATGATTTCATTCTTTTAAACCTTCAGTTATTAATAAAAATTGTTTTACATTTTTAATACTGTTGACCATATCTACGTACTAATAACATGCAATTGTATTTATATATACAACAAAATAACGGTTTACAGTTTGAACGAGAAGGCTAATTTGCATATTGATATTTAAAATTTTATTTTAATAAATATGTGCTTGGTATTATTGATTTCTAATTGTTTGGTTTTATCTTAAGAAATATAAACAAAAATCTCGTGGATAAATCTTAAAAGAAATTTATTTACAAGAAGAAATAACTGTAATATTATCCTTTACTTCCTATTTTAACTAAATAGTTAAATTAGGAAAATTTACCAATGAAAGAGGGGAGTAATGGAAAATGATGGAATAGTTAGTTTCAAAGTTATTCTATTTTTCGATTATACCCCCTCTGTTGCAGATCTTTTTATCTGTATTCTTAATCAGTTTCATTAGCCTTTCTAATTTAATATGATATTTTATTATATCAAAACTTAAATACTTGCACCCGGAGGGTGCATATATTTGCTAGTACATATGATGGAGCCTCAAACATGATTTATTTGCTGATCTACGCAAAAGAAAATCAGAGTATCTTTTTTCTAGAATTTAAAAAAATAAAGTGTTGTAAAATTAAAGATCTTTTAAAAATCACTAATGCTTTAATGCTAGGCAGGTGAGACTCATTAACACAAATCACAGCTGTGAATTTACTCATCAAAATTTAGCAATGTTGTACCAAGTCAGTACCAATAAATGTTATCTGCTATTAAAATGCCAAAATTGGTCAACAGATTTACCTACATACATATATAACAGGCAATTGATGTGTATGTATGTATTTCTGTATGTCAGGATAAAATTATAAAAATAAAACAATTAATGACAAAGTAAATATATATACACATTAAATATCACCGGTTCTTGCTTCTTGTGCAAAAATTATGAAGATTTTATTTATATTCGAGGATATTTAAAAATTAAAATATACATAGAAATAGCATTGAAATTCTAATTAAAAATGTCCAGCATTTGTAAATTATGAAGATTTGATTTATATTCAAGGATATTTAAAAATTAAAATATACATAGAAATAGCATTGAAATTCTAATTAAAAAATGTCCAGCATTTGTAAATTATGAAGATTTGATTTATATTCAAGGATATTTAAAAATTAAAATATACATAGAAATAGCATTGAAATTCTAATTAAAAATGTCCAGCATTTGTAAATTATGAAGATTTGATTTATATTCAAGGATATTTAAAAATTAAAATATACATAGAAATAGCATTGAAATTCTAATTAAAAATGTCCAGTATTTGTAAATTATGAAGATTTGATTTATATTCAAGGATATTTAAAAATTAAAATATACATAGAAATAGCATTGAAATTCTAATTAAAAATGTCCAGCATTTGTAAATTATGAAGATTTGATTTATATTCAAGGATATTTAAAAATTAAAATATACATAGAAATAGCATTGAAATTCTAATTAAAAATGTCCAGCATTTGTAAATTATGAAGATTTGATTTATATTCAAGGATATTTAAAAATTAAAATATACATAGAAATAGCATTGAAATTCTAATTAAAAATGTCCAGTATTTGTAAATCTCAAAAGTAAACAAATCAATACACAAGGTTTTCGTCCCTTTACCAAGATGACGCTGGGGGTTAGCTGCTTCTAGTATGCCTCATAAAGGTTCCCTAACTGAACAACTGCTATACATGGGTCATGACGTTTTAAAAAAATATACTGCTTTCACTAAAATGCAAAGATAGAAATATTCATATTACAAGAAAATCTCACTTGTTTATCTTAAAATCTTATACAATGCAGTTAATCTTTAGAGATTCTGTTGATATGAAAACTAGAAGAAACAAATCCTTTAGTGATAAAACAAAAACAAACAAAAAAACTTAAATGTTTAGACTGCAAATTTGCAGAATAAACACAGTAACAGTTGCCTCCCCTTACCAGATATTTTCTGACTTCAGAAAAGAAAAAGAAAAAAAAATCAGCTGTCGCAACGAAATATAAAGGAAGTCATCACATATAATGATGATGTCACAGAAATCGACACTTATTTACATTACATTCTGTAAATCATTCTAAATATTTAGGCAAAAAAGAACACTTCAGGATAACAAAATCTAATATGTAACTAAAATTTTCAAAAGTGACGAAATCTAATATATTTAAGATTCAGAAGGCAATTGAAAAAAAATTCTTTATCAAAATAAAGAAATGAGTGAGAATCTAATCACCGAATCAGCAGTTGAATATATATATATATATATAATCCAAAAGTCCAGAGAAGAAATCTTCCTTACAACACAAGAGTTTTATTTAAAAAAAAAAAAAACAAGTCGCAGTTTGAGAGCTCAATGTGTGCTCTTAATGTTAGAGTCACAGAGCAAATATATAAATAAAGAAATAACAAAAGACTTAGAGATTTAGCATTATAGTCTATTTCAGGGAGCTAAATAATATATAATATATTAATAATTTGAAGGCAATTACAATGCGTGTAAAAAATAAAAACAAAAAGATGTTATTTTATGTTTATTTTGATGTTATTTAGACAAAAAATAACATCTTTTTCATCTTTTTGTTTTTATAAGCATTGTAATTGCCTTCAAATTATTAATATATTATAACATACTTAACAATGCTTCAAGCAAATTACCAATTACTTATATATATATATATATATATATATATATTAGACAAAACGTGATCAGTTTGGTCACCCATTCAGCTCTGGGTAGATAATTGAGATTAGGGAAAACTGAGTGTATTCTCCCTCCAGCTATGGATAAATAATAGGACAGGCTGGGCTCTTGGTTAGACAACCAATCTAGAAGGAAAACTGAATTCAAACCTGGTAAAACTCTGCTTAAGAAATTGACCTTTTGTCACATCCGACTCATGTAGAGGGGTTGGTAAATATCTATTCAGAGATACTGGCCATCAGTCAACAACAATATGGATGTCATTTTCAAAATAGAAAGAACCCCTTAACTACTATATTTGATGGCATATAAGACCCCTCTCTATAAAAAACTCAGAAAAATATCTTCAGGGTCTTATATTTAAAGTATCTTGTAGGCTAAAGAGACTGTAGATTCTAAGTAATTGTGTCTAGCATAACTCTATAAAACTGTAATCTATCTATATCTATACATATATAAAGGGCAGTTGGTGTGTATGTATGTATGTCCAGATGAAACTACGAAACTAAAACAATTAACAATAAAGTAAATATATATACACATTGAATATGACCAGTTCTTGCTTTTTGTGCAAAAATTGTGAAGATTTGATTCATATTCGAAGATATTCAAAAAATAAAATATACATAGAAATAGCATTGAAATTCTACTTGAAAATTTCCAGCATTTGTAAATCTCAAAAGTAAACAAACCAATATACCAGGGTGATGCTGGGTAGCCGCTTCTAGTATTAAATATAGATGGAAGAGGTAGTCTTATATACCATCAAATGTAGTAGTTAATTTTCATAGTAAAGCAGAATACCTCCCCCCTCCACATACACAAGATCATTTACCTTCACCACCTGTGTGTTTTAAGATCAGAAGTTTCTTTGCAATTGAGGTGTGCCCTATCACAAAGAAAAAATCTTGCACAGCAAAAATGAAAAAAATGCCTGTTTAAAATATATAGAACACTTTTATGTCACCAGGTTTATAAAAATCTTATTAACCCTTCCCCAACTGAGATGATGCAACTTCTTATGATATTCGGTCGGTTTGTTTTTTCAAATGGATTCTTTTTTTGTGAAGGTAATTTGGTTGGTTTTCACGGCACATGAACCCTTGTTGGGTTATTTTATGCCAAAAACAAATTGTTTTATTGTTTGTTTGAAATACGCTAGACTTAGCGCAGGATGGCGTCGTCAGTTATGTTATTGGCTGGCTTCATAGGGGGGTTTCGGGTCTTCCAACATAATACCCCCCTCAGCCAGCCAGACCCCGTTGGAGAGGGTCAAACTCCAACACGCCACCCTTGTGCAACGCCAACAAAAAAAAAAAACTGACTACGTCAACGCGATTCTCGGACTCTTTATATCTGAATGGCCAATTCTACAGCCAATCATTGATAAGAGTAATTGTTATAAACAGGATCACGCGACTCAGACATTTTCTTTTTAATAAATGCATTGGCATGGCTAGGATATTACTAAGAAGAAAAACGCGTTGGATATATATGATTCATTCTTCTTGGGTACTCAATTTTTTTTTTTTTAACACATTTTTCAAACTCATTTTTTTTCTACTTAACTCATAGATAGGATCCTAACAGATACTACCACTCCGGGTCAGAGTGAACCTGGGAGCAATGGTGACCAAGGGGTACTCCACATTCCCCAGAGCTCCAGAATTGGAACTTCACCATCAGATAGAGTTTAACGTCATACCCAGGACATTAAGATCCTCAACCACTACCTTCTAGCACATATATAATAAAAATGGTTGGGACAATCATATAGGTGCTACGGCTTGATGTAATCAGCTGATTGATCAGAGGGGGCCTCTCCAACCACCCATCTAGCCTAAGTAAGGGCCAAAGTGGAGTGTTGTATGTTATGCACAGCTCGGCCACCAGGGTTCCATCCTTAAGCATGAAGAAAATGAATGATTTTCCTTACATTTGAAACATCTTCACCTGATGAATGCATAGCATGAAACCAATATGATTGTGAATGTTCCTTTGTCACCTAATAAATAGATATGTAAAACCTTTATATATAATCATGAAGTTAATTAAAAAATAAATTTTAAATAGTAACAGCATGGAATTTTTCTTAGCATTTAATATTTTAAATAGGAGACATTACTTTTTCTTTTCAGAGTGTCACCCAGGGCTCGTCATTAATGTCGTCCCGAGGACGATAAAAAATACATCCGGGATGATCAATACATCATCCAGGACAGTTTGCCGGGGACGGTAAAATTTTTTCCTAAAAGTTAGTACTACATTCCAATATTGGCCGTCCAGTGATTGCCCGAATGCTGACCTCAAAAAACGGTCTAGTTCTAGACTTAAAATTATTAATGGCAACAACACTGAAGAAATAGACACAGTCACACAGTATATATTTTTATGATTGGAAAATGTCCGCATAAAGATGGAAATAGAATAAATTTTAGTTTATGAAATTTTTATTTTATTATTCTTGATTATAAATAAATGTTTCTGTCAGCTGCTTCAGCTTTTCTTAATGTTTTATTACATGTTATTATGCTACTGATGACTGACAAGTATAGATGATGCTAATGAATTAAACAAAAATATTTTGATTTCGGGACGGTCCAAACCCCATTTAGATGGTCCAAACCCCATTCGGGACGGTTGATAATTTTTGTTAGGGACAGTCATGAAAAAAGTTAGTGTCGGGTCCTGGTGTCACCTTACTTTTTTTTTTTACAGACCAGGCCGGAACAACACAAGGTCTTTTATACATAGGTATTTTAATGAGGAATTCTGCAAGGATCCAACATGTGATTCAGTATTAATGGAACTGTGCGACTAACATTTTTGTCCCCACTCTACCCGGGCAACTCCGGGTAGACATTTCTAGTGATCCATTAGTCAGAATCAATCCCTCCCTCACAATATTCCTCTATGCAAAAAAAAAAAAAAAAAAATTTGACAAATTCAATACACTTCCTAATTTCAGAGGTTCAAGTTTCTTTATTACTATTACTTACAAAGGAGTGACATCATCTGATAATCGACCTCAATCAATCTATAACCCATGGCTAAAATTCCTTTACCTATAGATTTCCTTATGTAAATAGAATTGAATCAATAATGTTTGATGTATTTACCAACCCCTCCACACAAGCAGGATGTGACACAAGGTCAATTTTTAAGCAGAGTTCAACAGGTTGGAATTCAGAGTTTTCCTTCTTCTAGACAAAGTTAAAGAGCCCAGTCTGCCCTACTATTTACCCATAGCTGGAGGGAGAATAGTTAGATTCATACCTTTCCCAAAGGTATTAAAGCTATATGAAATGCAACCAGCCTCGTCCAGGATTTTTTTTTTTTTTTGTTTTTTTTTCTTGTGTGTATGTCCTATTAAATACAAATAATTTATAAATAGATCTATTCAAACCATAGATAGATTTGGTTTGGTCTTTTGGATTTTACGGCATGTCAATCCTTGTTGGGTTATTTTATGCCGAAGACATTTTGTTCTATTCATGCTTGATGGGTATTTAAAAAAATAAAATAATAAAATAAATTATTTAATTCAATTTTTTTTTAACACATTTTTAAAAACTCATTTCTTTTTCTATTTAACCCATAGCTGGGATGATAACAGGTACTACCACTCTGGGTCAGAGTGGACCTGGGAGTAATGGCAATGAAGAAGTACTTCACACACCCAAGATCTCCAGAACTGGAGCCTCACAATAAGATTCAGTTTAGTGTCTTACCCAAGTCACCCCTTGTGTGTGTGGGGGGGGAGGGGGTCTTACCCCTCTTCAGGAGGTACAGTCCATGTATTCTAAGTTCCACTGACATGGCAGTGTAAGAGAAAAAGTTTCTTTTTAAGAAAACAAACAGAACAAAAGTTATTTGTCCATATTTTTGAGATGAGGCTTGAAGTGAAAAATTTTTTTTATTTCGGACTGTTGTCCTCATCTTTATTGTGGCATGTATAAACACAATGTTTCATCCGTTGTCTCCTCTGGCTTTCCTCACATGTTCCTGGTATATCCGAGTATAGTAATGACCCAACCTTGAAAATATATTTTTTTTATAAATGATCCTGATTTTTCTCATGACACATGTCGGAATGATAAGAATGCAAAAACAATGATGTCATTATTTGAATAAGTGTAACGTTCTAATAGCGATATATGTTGTATAGCGGGTCTTGTCAACGTGCCTCCAAATTCACGACATTAAAAAGGTGTTCGGCACGTGGCGATCATCTTGTTGACAAAAAAGTACAACGCGAGAAATATATCGTCACAAGCTGCTTAGCTTTTATTTCCAGGGCTAGTCTCATGGGCTGTGTCAGAGAGGAGGAAAGGCAATGAGAAAAAGAGAGAGAACACTGTTAAATTATTGTATCCCACACTAGGGACCAGAGGTCCGTCCGTTCCCCTAGGCCTCGGAAAACAAAAAGCGAGCAGGATTTTTCTTCGTCATTCTACGTCACCACGTGACTTTCGGTTCCGGTCAACACCCGAAACTTCCGGTTGACATTCAATTCTCCCTTCGGGGGGGTCACGTCCCGGTCAAACTCATGACAACCGTTTTGTGCTCATCACTTTTTTTTTAAACCTTTACTATCTCTTATTTCTTCTTCCTCTCTTTTCTAATAGTAGTTCTCGCAAAACTCAGGAAAATCACCATCTCGTTACATAAGATCTTCAAAAGTTATTTGATGCCTGAGTGTTTGATCAACATTCAAACGATTAAAAATGATTTTCTGGGTTGGGTGATTACTATGCTCGGATAGACAGGGAACACCTGAGGAAGGCTGGAGGATACAGTAGCTGAAACATTAACAATCATAAAAATATTTATGATTATAAATTATAGATGATTATAATTATATATTGTATATATAAATATAGACCAGAAAGTTATATATTGCGTGCGACTTGGAACATCAACTTGTTTTTTTCCAACTGAAATAACGTTAACGGCCCAGCGTCCTGATATTGTCATTTGGTCTGTTAATCAAAAGCAAGTTTTTATTGTTGAAATGACAGTTCCATTTGAAGAAAATCTTGATTGGGTCCATCAGCGTAAGTTGGAAAAATATGAAGACCTACGTGAACAATGCGTCAGAAACGGATGGATAACAGATGTATTTCCTATCGAAGTTGGATGCCGGGGATTTATTACCAACTCAACCTTGACTTTTTTGTCTAAACTTGGACTTTCTCCACCAGACAAGAGGAAATACATAAAAAAGATCCAGGAGAAAGCTCTAACCGCATCAGCGTGGATATGGCAGTTCTATATAGTGACATCAAACCGACAAAGTCTGGTGGTATCGTGAGATACTGCTGGGACGCTATGGGTCAAAAACCATGCCTGAACCCAGAGTCATCATCTGATGAAGGCTTTGTTGGTTGCAATGCTACTGTGTAAATAGCAGTCATTGTATGAAGATTAGATGATTATAATTATATATTGTATATATAAATATAGACCAGAAAGTTATACAGATGATTATAAATTATAAATATATAATACAAGAAACAATCATAACATAACAATAACATAAACAACAATACCTGAGGAAGGCTGGAGGATACAGCAGCTGAAACATTATGTTTATACATATCACAATAAAGATGAGGACAAGAGTCCGAAACATCAAAATTATTCACTTCAAGCCTCATCTAAAAAATTCAGACAAATTAAGCTGATTGATAATGATTTTTTTTTAATAAATATTTCTCATTTGCTCAGAAAACTGAATAAAAATATCTTTTAAATTCTTATGTACATTAAAACATTTTTTAATTAAAAAATTACTAATAATATTATTACTAGAGTTTGTGAAAACGTATTTTCTTACATATTTACCCAACCCTTCCACTTGAGTAGGATGCAGTACAAGGTCAATTTTTAAGTGGAGGTTAACAGGTTTTAATTCAGTTTTCCTTCTCTTAGACCAGTTGCCATACCAAGGTTAAAGAACCCTGTCTGCCCTACAATTTACCCATAGCTGGAGGGAGAATAATTGAATAGATACCTTTCCCAAGGGTGTCAATGAAATTCAAACTCTGAATTCAAACTTGTTAAACACCTGAGGAAGGCCAGAGGATACAGTGACCAAACGTTGTGTGTTATACATACCACAATAAACAAGAGGACAACAGTCCGAAACATGAAAATCATTCAGAACAAAAGTTTATAAAAATAAAACCCGAGATTTCAAATGCTGAGGAAATAGCTGTTGTGGTTACCTAATTCTTGTTAAGGATGGGCAAAACATTTTGGAGTTATCTAAAGTTTAAAATATTTGACAATTAATTTAGGAATGAACAAGTAAGGAAAGGAAATAGATTAAAAGTCTCCACAAAACTGGTTAGAAATTGCATTTATTTATATCAGTTACATTCACACAAATCATACAAAATGTTATGTGACCATTAAAGTCTACAAGTTACAACTAGGACACACACACACACACACACCCTACATGACATTAGTGATAATGATACCTGATTTTACAGTCATTATCAGAGAAAAACAATTTGTTGAGAGTACCTTTGTAGATATTATAGTTCAGCAATGTACCGAAGTGTCTATCTCTAATTATATATATATATATGTCATATACATAACGTACTGTTTCTCCGTATCACAACTTTTCAGTGAAACTATACTTTACAGGCTGCCTCAGACTGGGATCAAAACTGAACCAATTTTTTGTCAGTCAAAATATATATATATATATATATATATATATATATATATATATATATTGGTTTGCTGATTGGTTTTAAAGGCTATCACAATGCAAGTGTAAAGAAAAATGAGGTAACTATGATGTTGTTTGTTTACCTTTGATTTATTCTTAATATTTCGGGATAAAGATCTTTGTCAGAAGATTTCTGAAAGTCTGGAGCTGTTACTAGAAATTGTCCATTCTATTTTTATGCCTGGGGGAATATCTTCCAAATTCTCTGCATGTGTATGTGTGTCCAACAATGTTTTAGTATCATTCCAGGTTTGGCCAACCCATATACACTACTGTTTCTACATATCACGGATTTTTAGTGCAACTATACTTTACAGGCTGCCTCAGACTAGGATCGGAACTTGACAGATTTTTCGTCAGTTAGTATATATCAGTGCATGAGTAGCACAGATTGGGTAATCCGATCAGTGCGGTACAGTGGAGAGCTGACGGTAGGTGTGGCGCTCCACCTCAGTAAAAAAAAAAAAAAAACTCCCTGGTCTAGAGCTAACGAAAAAGGGATAGACTCCCTTGCCATTCAGCTGATACTGACAATAGGCCACTCTGCCAACTTTACCTTTTACTTAATTTTCTTTTGATGCAATATGTTCCAAGAAGGAAAGAAAAGAAGAAGGAAAGAAAAGGTGGGGGAGGGGTATGTAGAAAGCAAACAAGGTCAGGTCTTTTGATCTCCAATTGCAGACAGACATCTGTCTATATATACACACGAGGTGTGTCTGAAAAGTAATGAGACTTGTCACAAACAATTCATTTAAAATACAAACAACAAACTAAATCTTTTCTCCTTCAAAGTAGTCCCCTTTTGAATCTAATGCTCTTTCCGATCCTTCTCTGTCATGCTTCTCTGCCCTGCTGAAAGGATTCTTCTGGTATGTCTCTCAGGTCTGTCATTACAGACCTCTTGATGGCCTCAACGCATTCAAAACGAGTCCCCTTGATGATCCCCTTCAGCTTGGGAAGTGTGCAAGAAGGGATGATAGTTGTGGCGGGATGATAGTTGTGGCAGGAAAAAGTGTGACTTTTTTCTTTTTCCCAAGCTGAAGGGGATCATCAAGGGGATTATCAAGAGGACCCGTTTTGAATGCGTTGAGGCCATCAAGAGGTCTGTAACGACTCCAATCAAAAAGAAATATTTCAAAGCAAATAATATGAGGGATCTATTTGAGAATACGAACATGGATGACATTTTATGACATGGAATAAGCTGCCTGCATCCGTTGTTGGCTGCCAAAATACTGCATCTTTCAAAGCCTCCATGCTTCCTGTAATTCGACAACATTATACCCGATATCCCCCCTCGATACAAATATGCTGCCATACACATATACATACATATATATTATGACAATACACTATTCATTTTCCTGACACTAGTACATTATTCTATGTACTATACATGAGACTTTGATCAATTGTGGTGAATCTGAACACTGTACATAATAAATTTCAGTATTATTAATCCTTCTTGAGAGAAATAAAAATATCGAAAATTATAAATCAGATATAAAATACATCCATGAAATACATCTACAAAAATTACCAACTTTTATCTCACACTAATATTTTTTTGGCATTTCAGGACGCGTACCGGTCAGCATCTCTAGGCTTGATAATTTGTATTATTTAGAATTTTCGGTCTGTTGTCCTCATCTTTATTGTTATATACACCATGGTTCAAAATTCAGTGAACGCTCTTGATTACGACAAGAAATACCTAAAGAAGGATGGCCAAAATGTTGTGTATATAACAAAGATGAGGACAACAGCCCCAAAAATCTAAATAATACAAACTATGGCATGAATTACTAACTTTTTCTATTCTAGATAAATTTGTTAATTTCATTTTGAGTCTAACCTCATTAAATAATGCAATATTGATTTTTGAATGTTTTGGTTTGTTTGTTTTATGGCATATCAACCCCTTTGGGTAATTTAATGCCGAAACAAGTCTTTTTGGTAAAAGTTTCTGTTTCAAGTTCTTAATATTTATTCTTAATAAATTCTGAATAACCCACAGGGTTATTATACCATTAACCAAACCTAACCAAACCAAATGAAGTGAATGAAAATTATTTATACCAATTTGAAGATATTAAGAACTTGAAACAGAAACTTTTACCAAAAAGACTTGTTTCAGCATTAAATTACCCATGAGGACAACAGACCGAAAATTCTAAATAATACAAATTATCAAGCCTAGAGATGCTGACCGGTACGCGTCCTGAATCCCTGATGCACAAACATCAGTAAAATCATATCCATGCATCCTAGTGTTTTTCTTTTTTCTTCCCTTACAATTTCAAGCTAACTGTAAATACATTTCAATAGTTTCTTAGAAACAAATTACACAGGATAGGTTACAAGGTAGGGGTTAGGCGGCTTTAGTTGTTTCCCCAGATCATAAATAAGAACCCTACAATCTATTAAGAAACTTTAGTTGGGACCCATTAATTTTCCCAGGGACTCATTCAAAGCAAATATGTGCGTCCCAGGATGCACTAAATCAAAAAGCTATCAGCATCACTGTAAGCCTCATGTAACAAAACTGCCCTGTTGGCTGGGGCGTTAGAATGCACCGACTGCACCTCTGCAGAGGGGTAAGACTCCCCCAATGGGGCCACCTGTTGGCCGTGGGTGGCGACCCGTGATGCTTAAGGATAGAGCCCAGGTGGATGAGCAATTCATGACATGCAATACTCCACTTTGGCCCTATCTTGGGCTAGACGGGCGGTCGGAGAGCCCCCCCCCCCCGATCAATCGGCTGGTCACGTCAAGCCCTAGCACCTATATGATTTTTGCAACCCTATTGCCCTTATGGCAAGCCCCAACCCCTTTTTATCATATGGGTGCTAGAAGGTGGTGGCTGAGGGTCTACATGTCCTGGGAATGACGTTAAACTCTATCTGATGGTGAGGTTCCAGTTTTGGAGGTTTGGGGAATGTGGAGCACCCCATTCATCACCATTGCTGAAGATTGAAGAGGTTGTTTTTTTTAATTAAAAAAAACCAAAAAAATGCTCCAACCTGCCAACCAGATAATGTACCTCAATAACAGTACCTAATTTATGACTACTAAATTAAATTGTTTGAAAAGAAATTAAAGTTAATTATAATGTTGCTGTCTTCTATAATGGATATAATATAATTTTGAATCAAGCTGTGTATATATAACTTTGGTTTTCATCAAACGATTAACCATTTAAGTAATAAAAAAGAACCTTAAAATTGCTTAATTAAACGATTTATGCAAGCAGAAATGATTGCTACTTAATTCTAATTTATCCCAGATTTTTCCATTTCTAAAACTAACATTTATTTCTTATTAGAGGAAAAAAAAAGAAGTCCATAAAAAACAGGAAATGCCCTCAAAAAGTTCTGATGTATTTAATAGGATTTAAAGAGAAAATCTAGTTTGAATGAATTGATCCATCTATAGATATATAAAGAGCAGTTTGTATGTATGTCCGAATGTAATCTATAGATATATAAAGAGCGGTTTGTGTGTATGTATGTATGTCCGAATGTAATCTATAGATATATAAAGAGCGGTTTGTGTGTGTGTATGTATGTCCGAATGTAATCTATAGATATATAAAGAGCAGTTTGTGTGTATGTATGTCCGGAGGAAACTATGAAAATAAAACAATTAATAAACAAAGTAAATATATATACACATTCACTATCACCAGGTCTTGATTTTTGGACAAAAATAATGAAGATCTGATTTATATTTGTGAAGATAATTAAAAAATATAATTTAAATAATAACAGCATGGAATTTTTTGCATTTAGTATTTTAAATAGGAGACGTTAATTAATTATTCTTTTCAAATTGTCTGGATCAACGGAAGATGTTTTTTTTGTTTTGTTTTAACATAGAGATGTTAATGGAGCATCTTGGAAGGATCCAACTTGCGATTCAACAATAATGGATCTATGAGACTACCTGTTTTTACCTCTCCCCAGGTGATGCCGGGTAGCCGCTTCTAGTTTCTTTATGTGGTAAAAGAATATTTAAACATTATCAACAGCAGCTTCAATCATAAAACGATCAACAATTAAAACATCAATAACTACAAGCTGAGTATAGATGTTTAATAAGTTCATTTCAATCTGGTACAATTCCAAAATTAACACAGAAAATATTAAAAACACTAGCAAGAATATGCACCCTCCGGGCCTAAGTATCTAAGTTTTAATATAATGAAATATCTTAAATTAGAAACACTAACAAAATTAAATAAGAACACATATAAAAGTATTACACTTATTTTAATAATATTTTAATTGGTTTCTATATAAAACCATTCAGAGGATTGATTTGAATATGCTGGATAATAAAACAATAATATTAGAGATCAATAACACCAAGTAATTATTTGTTAGAACCAGTATACAAATTAACCACACCAGATATCATGTAAACTTTTATTTCTTAGTGATATATAAGACATTCCAGGATTTTAAGTGCACTAATAACATAGGCTGTTTTGAGGCAAATCTAACTCAGATTTTCATAGAGACATTGTTAATAAATAAGATTTATTATATGTATTTGGTGTGTTTTGTTTTACAGCACATCAACCTCAGTGGGTCATTTAATGCCGACAAAGTTTTGAAATAAATTCATTCTTAATGGATAATCAGTTTTGTTTATAAACTCATATTCTTCTATTTAACCCATAGATGGAACCCTAACAGGTACAACCACTCTGGGTCAAAGTGAATTATATGTATTAATGATTTTGACTATTATAAATGAAATACTCATTGATAAACTTACGCAATTCCTGAGGGTATTGTGATGAAAGCAGTGGTACAGTTTTGGTTACAGACAGACACCAAATCTCCATTATAATGATATTGTATTACACTAAACCTCCAAATAGAGAGGGCTCACTTGTTTGTCTTGAAAAATCAGTATTTAAAATACTGACCTGTTGCCAGGACTTGAACACCAAGGTAAGTGGAGTGAAAGATTGGGTAAATATGACAAAACGTGGTTGAAAATAGAAAAAGTGGATATAACAACACAAACAACTAAATTCAATTGATAGTTCACCTCAGTATTTAATGTGGTATAGAGAGGGGGAAGTGAAAGGAGGGGAAGTGAAACAAAACTGTGTTTAATAAATATTTATTTGCGGTTACTGATTTCTAATATTATCATGTTATTCTCAAACGTTTGTTTGTTTTGTTTTACGGCATATCAACCACTGTGGGTCATTTAATGCCGGCAAAGTTTTAAAAGATGTAGTGATAGTTTAGAAGAAAATTTTTAAACTCAATTTTTTTGTAACCAAATTTTCTATTTAACCCATAGATGGGACCCTAACAGGTACAACCACTCTGGATCAGAGTGGACCAGGGAGCAATGGTGATGAAGGGGTGCTCCAGATTCCCCAGACCTCCAGAGCTGGAACCTCACCATCAGATAGAGTTTAACATCATCCCCAGGACATGAAGACCCTCAGCCACTGCCTTCTAGTACCCATATGATAAAAAGGATTGGGTGTTGCCATAAGGGCAATAGGGTTGGGACAATCATATAGTTGATAGGGCTTGACATGACCAGCCGATTGATCGGAGGGGGCCTCTCCGACCGCCTATTCACCCTAAATAAGGGCCAAAGATTCCCAAACATTAAAAGCAATCCTATATATGATTTTAGATAGAAATCAATTTAAATAACACTAAAAGAAGTGTAATATTTTTATATTTGTCCCTATTTAGTTTTATTAGTTTTTATCATTTAATATAATATTCTATTACATTAAAACTAAATTGTAACAGCCTTAAACATATCCACACTAATTACTATCAAGCAAGAAACCTGAGGGACATCTTTAAGAATACAAACCCTGAAAACATTTTACATTTTCTAAAAAAAAAAAGCAACCTTTACAACAAGATATAACAAAACATAACCGAATATCTCCATAGAACCACTACTTTAAAGACTGAAATCCAAAATTAAATGACCCACAGAGGTTGATATGCTGTTAAACAAAACTCAAACTCATACATTAAAACTTAAATATTTGCGCCTGGCGGAGGGCACATACCTTTGCTAGTTTTATATAATGATTAATAAGCAGAGATAAAACTGACCAATGTACTTGTGGTTTTAAGAAGACAATGTTTCCTTAGAGCTATATGACCAATGTTTATCATTAACACATCATTTGGAAAGAATCTCAAACCTTTTTTGTTATCAGTAATGTCTAGTCTATCAGCAATGTCTGATAAACTCTGCTTAAATTTTGAAGGTCATTCAAAAATAGTCAGGAATTTTTCAAGTTGAAAGAAATGAAATTATGAACACTGTATCAATGCATAATTCTATTGCCTTCTATTTGAAAAATTCTGTTTTGCATCATCATCATCATCATCATCATCATCAGCTCATGCTGGCAGTACAGATCTCCATGACTCTTTCTCTCCAAGTGTCCCTATCAGTCAATGGGTGTTCCACCATGCAGAATCCAGAATTCTGTTTATCATCATTATCATCTTTAGTTCATGCTAGCAGCACGGATCTCCACGACTCTCTCTCTCTCCCTCCAAAGTGTCCCTACCAGTTATCAGCCAATGGTAGTTCTTCCACGTAGAATCCAGAATTCTGTTTTGCATCATCATCATCAGGACATACTGGCAGCATGTATATCCATGACTCTCTCCAAATGTTCCTATTGGTCATTAGCCAATGGCTGTTCATCCATGCAGAATCCATTGAGGAGGGGGGGGGGTCTTACTCCTTTGTAGAGTTGCAGTCGGTATTCTAAAGCCCCAGCTGAGAGGCATATTTTTTGGTATAAAAGTATCTTCAACTGACCATTATACGATGACGCTGATATTGTAGACAACTGGCACTGATCTATCCATTTGGAAGATATTTGCTAAACATGGATGCGTTTCTTCAATTTGTTTTGGTTAGATATTTAACCGAGGCATTTGTTTATTTAGGTGTTTATGTGCCAATAGAGAGAGTTAATATTGACATTCAACTGATGATGATGATGCAGTCCAATGTGCATGAAAAAAATCGAGTCATGGGCAGTACTTAACATTTTAGATTTCAAATCAGCTCTGCTATATAAGAGCACTAGAAGCAGCTATCCAGCTTCAACTGGGTAGAGGGGGGGAACCTTGGTGTATTGATTTTACTTTTGAGATTTACAGATGCTGGACATTTTTAAGCAGAATTTCAATGCTATTTCCATGTATATTTCAATTTCTAAATATCTTCGATTATAAATCAAATCTTCATTTTTGCACAAAAAGCAAGAACTGGTGATATTTAATGTGTGTATATATTTACTTTGTCATTAATTGTTTAATTTTGGTAGTTTCAGACAGACAGACAGACATACATACATACATACAAATTCTCATATTTTAAGCAACCTTTTGCTCAAAAACATTTACATACTCACACACACACACACACACACATTATAACCATAATAACAGTTTGGGCATATGGAAGTTCATGGTGTAATGGTTAAAATCATGGGAAATGGACTCGTCACCCCGAGTTCAAATCCTGGATGTGGTAATTGCATTTCACTTAGCGCTACTAATAGCCTTGGGAAAGGTACGAATCCTACTCTCCCTCCAACTATGGATAAATAGTATGGCAGACTGGGCTCTTTATCCTTCGTTGGGCAACCGGTCTAGAAGGAAAACTCTGAATTCAAACCTGCTGAACTCCGCTTAAGAAATTGACCTTGTATCACATCCTGTTCGTGTGGAGGGTAAATATATATATATATATATATATATATATATATATATATATATATGTATGTGTGTGTGTGTGTGTGAGTAACCATAATAACAGTTTGGACATAATAAAGATGCAAGCATCAATTTTAGTATTTAGAAATCAACAAATGATTACTGTTTTTCTTAAATATCTTTATATTTAAACGAGAAACCGCTAGCTAGCGTCACCTGGATGGCAGAGGGGGGGGGACCATGATGTATTGATTTGTTTACTCTTGAGATTTACAAATGCTGGATATTTTTGAGTTGAATATTAATGCTATTTCTATGTATATTTTAATTTTTGATATATCTTCAAATATAAATCAAATCTTCATAATTTCTGCACAGAAAGCAAGAACTAGTGATATCTAATGCTTATATTTACTTAGTCATTAATTGTTTTATTTTCGTAGTTTCATCCAGACATACATAACTACTGCTCTTTATATATGAGTAGAATATATGAAACATTATATGCAAAGTGTGGCAGAAATACCTCCTACATTTTAAACTGACACCAGCGTGCTGTAAGTGAACTTAGGCAAATGGCAACGGTAGCTCAATCTTATTTTTTCAGACACAATCATGGCTTGGACCGATGCACATTGTACATTTGCTGTTGAAATGTTTTAAGACTGGTGATCATGCTCACTTCATATTATGTCTGAATGATGTTGTTCTGGATAGAATTCCCAACCCATAGTAGTATTAATTTTTTATCCAGAACAGCATCATTCTAACATAACATAAAATGCGCATGAAAATCTTGTGTGTAGCAATTACAGATTCACCAGCCTAAAAAAAAAAAACCTTTCAACACTAAACGCATGATATGAACTGATCCAAGCCATGATCGTAACAATTCATATCTGAAAAAATAATGGTAAGACGTTTTTTAAACTCAAATTAAACAAATAATTTTTGGGTAATGTTATAGGTGACACACCCTATAAGACCAATGGAATGCGCCAACAGCTTACTATAAATAAACACGGATAATTGTGGCTTAAGCAAGCCAATGCGAGTGCCAATAACTCTGTTCGTCATTTCCACATCTCTCTATTGTATTGGGACGTATCTACTTTCTGTTAATACATTTTCTACTTTTCGTTACCTGTTGTTTTGTTCTTTTCTTGACCCCTTAAAACCTCACAACAGGTAATCTGAACATTAGCTACCTTAAATGAGAGTAACCTCCTTTTGTTTGTTTCACTTTGATGAAACCTTATGTTTTGGTCAGCCATTTTCATTTCACCGTAAATCTACACTGAAAATACGAATTTGTTTGAATCAATACAACTGCATGTTTTAACACTAAAATATCATAAAATGTGTTCTTAATTGTGCTTGCGCATTATTTGAAATGAACTTAATTGTTATTAAGAACACATTCTATGATATTTTCATGTTAAAATATGCAGTTGTATTGATTCAAACAAATTCGTATTTTCAGTGTAGATTTATGGAGAAATGAAAATGACTGACTAAAACATAAGGCTTCCTCAAAATGAAACAAAAAAGGGGAGATTACTCTCATTTATGTAGCTAATGTTCAGATTACCAAATTTTGTATTAGATTCTCTGATAAATGTCTCAAACTTGTAAGAATTTAGGATATCTAAAAATACACACCATGAAAAGTGAGTAATACTTGAGATTCATAGTGCACACATTATTTACTTGATCTTGGATAAGGTATGTACAATTTATTTATAATTACACTGTATGTGGAGTAATAGTTAGTTGTAGGAAATGGTCTTGTTGACCAGAGTTCAAATCCTGGAGGAGGATGTTTGCATTTCACATAGAGTTAATACCATTGGGAAAGGTATGCATCCAACGACTCCTTCCAGCAATGGGTAAATAGTAGGGCAGACTAGGATCTTTAACATTGGCTAGGTTGCCAGTCTAGGAGAAGGAAAATTTTGAATTCAAACCTGTTAAACTCCACTTAAAAAATTGACCATGTGTCACATCCTGCTTGTGTGGAGGGGTTGATATATATATATATATATTAATTAATTAATTAATAAATTTGCTCTACTTTGTATTGAGCACTTTGTATATGTTTTATTGCGGACTTAATCCCTGGATTTTGTGCATCTCCAACGATCGTGCCCATATTCACCGGTAAGCCACCTTTTATCTATATAAATACATATATATAATATATAAGTGAAGGTCCATAAGTGAATTGAGACCCATCTGATGAGACGAAAATTTGGGGAGCTGTTTTAAATCAACTTAGATTTATATAGGCCCCAATTTTGGTCGAAATAAATTTATTATGGAATTACGGTGTTGAGTTCTTCCTTCCTTTATTGATAAATATTGCTCTGTATATAATCTAAAAAGTTTATTATACATCGAGCTCTCTTCAGTAATTTAAAGATTCGCTGTATTTATACATACTGGATCATACAATAATAATACAGTGTATCTTAAAAATCACATATAGAATCATCCCTTACTACCAAGTTTTGGATAAATCTTATATATATATATATATTATATATTATATATACACACACACACACACACACTATTTTAATACAGCAGTTAAGCTTGAAGGTATGCTAAATAGTTGTCCAGAATAAGATGTTTACAGTCTGCCAGTCGACCATACGTTTATAATTTATATCCAGACTAAAAAAAAGAAAAAAGACGAGGTACCTGACTATCAATTGTTGGGCGGAAAAGAAGAAATCAGTGATCATCCTGTATTTTGTTTTGTAGAATAAAAAGATGAAAAGAAAAAAAAGACAATTTGTTCTCAACCATAACAAGGTCAATTTTCTCTCCAGCTGAACAAACAGATTGTATTATCCAACAAGGCTAAGACTTATGTAGTTGGCATCCAAAAATTGGCTCATTATTACCTTTTGGGTTGGAAGAGAAAGAGAAAAAGAAAGAAGAAGAACAAGAAAGAGAAGAACACAGAGAAGTTGAAGAAGAGAGAAGAAGAAGAGAGAAGAAGAAACAGAAAAAGAGAAAGAAGAACAAGAAGACAGAAGAAAAGAAGAGGAAGAAGAGAAAGAGAAGAAAAGAGAGGAAGAAGAGAAAGAGAAGAAGAGAGAAGAAGAAGAGGAGAAAGAGAAGAGGAAGAAGAGAGAGAAAGAGAAGAGGAAGAAGAGGAGAAGAGGAAAGAAGAGAAAGAAGAGAAGAGAAAAAGAGAAAGAAGAAGAGAAGAGAGAAAGAGAAGAAGAAGAGAGAAAGAGAAGAAGAAGAGAGAAAGAAGAAGAAGAGAGAAAGAGAAGAAGAAGAGAGAAGAGAGGAGAAGAAGAGAAGAAGAAGAAGAGAGAAGAGGAGAAGAAGAAGAAGAAGAGAGAAAGAGAAGAAGAAGAGAGAAGAGAGAAGAAGAAGAAGAGAGAAGAGAGAAGAAGAAGAGAGAAAGAGAGAAGAAGAGAGAGAAAGAGAAGAAGAAGAAGAAGAAGAGAAGAAGAAGAGAGAAGAGAGAAGAGAGAAAGAGAAGAAGAGAGAAAAGAGAAGAAGAGAGAAAGAGAAGAAGAAGAAGAGAGAAGAGAGAGAAGAGAGAAGAGAAGAGAAGAGAGAAAGAGAAGAAGAAGAAGAGAGAAAAGAGAAGAAGAAGAGAGAGAAGAGAAAGAAGAAGAAAGAGAAGAAGAAAAGAAGAAGAAGAAAGAGAAGAAGAGAAGAGAAGAGAAGAAGAAGAGAGAGAAGGAGAAGAAGAAGAAAGAAGAGAAAGAGAAGAAGAGAAAGAGAAGAAGAGAGAAGAAGAAAGAGAGAAAGAGAAGAAGAAGAGAGAAAGAAAAGAAGAAGAGAGAAAGAGAAAAAGAAGAGAGAAAGAGAAAAAGAAGAGAGAAAAGAGAAAAAGAAGAGAAAGAGAAGAAGAAGAGAGAAAGAGAAGAAGAAGAGAGAAGAAAAGAAGAGAGAAAGAGAAAGAGAGAGAAAGAGAAGAAGAAGAGAGAAAGAGAAGAAGAAGGAAGAAGAAAGAAGAGAGAAAGAGAAGAAGAAGAAGAAAGAAAAGAAGAGAGAAAGAGAAGAAGAAGAGAGAAGAGAGAGAGAGAGAGAAGAGAGAGAGAGAGAAGAGAAGAGAGAAAGAAAGAAGAAGAGAAAGAGAAAGAAGAAGAAGAGAGAGAAGAAGAAGAGAGAAGAGAAGAAAGAGAGAAAGAGAAGAGAGAAAGAGAAGAAGAGAGAAAGAGAGAAAGAGAGAAAGAAGAAGAAAGAAAGAAAAGAAGAGAGAAAGAAAAGAAGAGAGAAAGAAAAGAAGAGAGAAAGAGAAGAAGAGAGAAAGAGAAGAAGAGAGAAGAAGAGAGAAAGAGAAGAAAGAGAAAGAGAAGAAGAGAGAAAGAGAAAGAAGAGAAAGAGAAGAAGAAGAAAGAAAAGAAGAAGAAGAAGAAGAAGAAGAAGAAGAGAAAGAGAAGAAGAAGAAGAGAGAAGAGAAGAGAGAAGAGAAGAAGAGAGAAGTAGAAGAAGAGAGAAGTAGAAGAAGAGAAGTAGAAGAAGAGAGAAAGTAGAAGAAGAGAGAAAGAGAAGAAGTAGAAGAAGAGAGAAAGAGAAGAAGAGAAGAAGAGAGAAAGAGAAGAAGTAGAGAAGAGAGAAAGAGAAGAGAAGAAGAGAGAAGAGAAGAAGAGAAGAAGAGAGAGAGAAGAAGTAGAAGAAGAGAGAAAGAGAAGAAGTAGAAGAAGAGAGAAGAGAAGAAGTAAGAAGAAGAGAGAAAGAGAAGATTAAGAAGAAGAGAGAAAGAGAAGATTAAGAAGAAAGAGAAAGAGAAGATTAAGAAGAAGAGAGAAAGAAAGATTAAGAAGAAGAGAGAAAGAGAGAGTAAGAAGAAGAGAGAAAGAGAAGAGTAAGAAGAAGAGAGAAAGAGAAGAGTAAGAAGAGAGAAAGAGAAGAGTAAGAAGAGAGAAAGAGAAGAGTAAGGAGAGAGAAAGAGAATAAGAAAGAGAAGAGAGGAGAAAAAGAAAGAAAGAAAAAAGAAAAAGAAGAAAAAAGAGAAAGAGAAGAAAAAGGAAAAAAAGAAAGAGAAAAAGAAGGAAAAAGAAGTTATGTTAATCTTTGTAAAGATGCCAAATAGGGAGCAGTAGTTAATCAAATGTAAACAAATTAAAAAGCAATATTCAAAGTTATGCAGGGGTGAGCTTAAGTAGAGAGTTGGACCCCACCCACTTTGTTCAAGGGGGTATGACTAGCACAGGTGCTGCCAAGAGTGAAGAAAACAAAATATATGGGTAACCCATTTGCTGGGTAATGTGAACAAAATATAACATTGTTATTTCAGGTTTGCCTTTCCAGTATTTTTCAATCCATCTGCCCACGGCTATGACTATGATCAGTTTTATTGCTGAGGGAATTAATTCATTTTTCTGCAATGTAAGCACACTATAAACTCTATGAACATATGTAGGTACAAAATATACCAGCTTACCTAGTTGGGGCAAGGCAGAGGGGTATTATCACAGAAATGCGTCCTGCCTTCCTGCCCTAAAAAATGCTAAGAAGTGCCTGCTGAAAAACCAACCCGTACTATTATTGAACTCCCTAGCTGTTTGAAGCCATTTTTTCCCCGAAAAGTTAATGCGATATGAAAGTGATATTTTAAGGGCCAAGTCTTTTCTCAACAAGTAAATGTAAATATTTGAATCCCCCCTTTTTAAAAATATTTTTTAGCAGTTTGAAGGCGTTTTTATCGACAAATAACTTTTTCTTTTAGTGGTTTTAAGGCGTTGAAAGTAAGCCACCACCCAGGGTTTTTTTTATCAACATGTAAATGTAAATATCCCCACCCCCCCAATTTTTTTTTTTTGTATTTTCATTTTATTTTAATTCAAAACAACTGTCACAAATTTTAAAATAAATATGACCGAGTTTATTGATAAAAACACCTTCAAACAGCTAAAATAAAAATAAAAAGTATTTTAAAGAGGGGGGTTTAAATATTTACATTTACTTGTCGAGAAAAGACTTGGGAGGGGATATCACTTTCATATCGCATTAAATTTTCAGGAAAAACACCTTCAAACAACTAGAGGGTTCAATAGTAGCGTGCGTCAGCTTTTCAGCAGGCACTGCTTAGCGTTTTTTAGAGCAAGAGGCCAGGACGCATTTATGCGATATGCACCAGGCAGAGTGTGGGTTATGGCCAGTTTCAAACATAGTAAAGTTTATAAGCTAGAATGTATACATTAATACTCGCGTGCCTTAATGGTACGGCCATTATCAACTTGCAACATCCTCTGGTTAAAAATAAGACCATCCAAAACGTCCAGGATGTAAATCACGATTAGCTGGTGTTGCTTAATCACCGAATTCTTATTTCTTACGTGTGTCGTCACCTCAGCTAAATAATGGACTGTTCCGTTTTTATTTTTATTAGTTTATAGGCTACAATCTATACATTAATACTCACGTTCCATGGTGTAATGGTTAGCAAGTTAATTTGCAGATTATTGTTAGTGAGTTCGATTCTCACTGGGCGCCCCATACTTCTGGCCTTATGCTACAACTAAGCTTAGTAAATAACTGCAGGATCTATATACATACAGTGAAATTTTCAGGTAAAACTTCTATATATTAATACTCGTGCTCCTTAATCGTACGGCCGTTATCATCATGTAACACCCCCGGGTTAAAAATAGGACCATCCAAATCGTCCAGGATGTAAATCATGATTATCTGGTATTGCTTAATCACCAAATCTTTATTTCTTACGTGTGTCGTCACCTCGGCTAAATAACGGACTTTTCCATTTTTATTATAAAGAAAGGGAAGAAAAAGAATATGCTACACAGAAAAAATATAAGAAAGAGTTGGGGAAAGATAGATAGATAGAGAGAGAGAGGGGGGGGCGTGGAAGCAATAATTGAATTATCATACTGTGGTATACCAACATGTATTGCAAGTAAATATTTACAGCATTAGCTACCACATATAAGTCTTAAAAAAAAAAAAAGGGACTGACTGCAATAAATGGAGGGGTATGTTTAGCTCAGTCGGCAGAGCACCTGCCTAGCAATTGCAAGGTATTGAGTTCAGTACTGGCCAGGCCCAGACACTAACTGTTTTCATAACCGTCCCGAACAAAAATTATCAACCGTAACGAATGGGGTTTGGACCGTCCCGAAATCAAAATATTTTTTTTTTTAATTCATTAGCATCATCTATACTTGTCAGTCATTAGTAGCATAATAACATGTAATAAAACATTAAGAAAAGCTGAAGCAGTGATAATTCTGGATATTTGGACAAAAAATCCATAGTGTGTTTTGAGCTAAAAAAAAAAATTTTTTACTTGTAAATTTTATTATACTGGGTTGTGAATCGTAAATGAAAGAATTTTGTCTTCGCACAGTGTTTAAGGATTTGGAAGGAAGAGAATGGAAGGATTAGTAGTACATAATTCGGTCCTTTTAAACTATCTCCCTTCACCATTATTCATTACATGGCTTTGAGAATAGACCTGCGGCGCCATAGTCTCATTTTGAGGTCAGCATTCGGGCAATCACTGGACGGCCAATATTGGAATATAGTACTAACTTTTAGGAAAATTTTTTAACCGTCCTCGGCAAACTGTCCCGGATGACGTATTGATCGTCCTGGATGTAATTATTATCGTTCCCAGGACGACGGGACAGCATTAATGTCGAGCCCTGGTACTGGCCATTGCCAAATCAGCGCATGAGTAGCAAAGATTGGGTAATCTGATTTGTGCGGTAGCAAAAACAATCTCCCTGGTCTAGTGCTAGCGCAAAGGGGAATAGACTCCCTTGCTGTCTGGCTGATACCAACAATAGGCCATTCCACTAAATTTACATTTTTTTAAATAAGAAATATCCATTGTGGAGGTGTATGGTGAAATGGTTATCATTGTAGAAAATGGAATCAGTTTAAATCCTGGACAAGGCTGTTTGCATTTCACATGGTGTTAAATACCCTTGGAAAGACAAGGACAACAGTTCAAAAAATCTAAATAGTGAAAAATTGACTTTTCTTTTTTTCTAAATCAGTGGTTCCCAACCAGGAGTGCTTGCACCCCTTGAGGGTGCGAGCATCATTCTAAGGGGGTGCAAGAAGTGTCTGTTCAAATTTAGATTAAATTTTTTTTCTTTTGTAATTGATATTATTTATATTTTCGGGTCTTTATTTAAGATTATTATCATATTATATTAGATTTAGAGAGTGAAATATATATGATCTTTCGATAAAACTGTAGTATGGAATAAATACTTTTAAACTTAAAACTATCTGGGTCAAGAGTAGGGAACTTGTGGCCTTCTAAACCATCCAAATGCAGACTTTCACAGTATTGTCAAAAGACCAATTAAAATTGTACATATTCACTTAGAAGTCAAAATATCCCAACACTTTCTCAACAAAGAAAGAAAAAAAAAATGACTTAACAACGCAAACTCAAAAAATTAATTAGAAAGTTTTGTTTTTCATTTCTTTTAAGCCGTATACATTTGTGACGGAGAACGAGAAAGGAAAGGGAGCAAGACATTGTCTTGCCTGCAGGGATCGAATCCGCGTCCTCCCACAAGCAAAAACAGATGCAACGTAGGGACTGGAAGGACGCGAGGTTTGACTGATGTGCCCAGATGTTTGGCTAATATGCCCATAAAATAGCAAGTGAGTCAAGCGCTGGGCAGTCAGCAGTCAGCAGCAGCAGTCGACGACAAAGTGCTTTTCAGTAAAGAAATGGATTTTAGTCGAACAGAAACAAAAGTAAATAGGAAATGTGATTTTGAACTGCTAAAGATTATTTCGACTACAACGACAGATATTTTTACCTGCTAGACGAATAATGTGTTGACCAACAGAGGGTCTGACTTGTGAGAAGACTGAGAACTCGCTTGTTTTTGGTTCCCCCTTGGTGGGAGCTTGTTGATTCGAAGGTCTATTTCGCCCCATATATTCCCCCCCCCCTTTCTATAACATTAATTAAACTTGGTTTGGTTTGGTCTGTTTTGTTTTATGGCATATCAACCTTAGTGGGTCATTTAATGCTGACAAAGTTTTGAAATAAATTCAGTCTTAATGGATACTCAATTTTTTTTATAAATACATTTTTCTATTTAACCCATAGATGGGACCCTAACAGGTACTACCACTCCAGATCAGAGTAGACCAGGGAGCAATGGTGATGAAGGGGTGCTCCATATTCCCTAAACCTCCAAAACTGGAACCTCACCATCAGATAGAGTTTAACGTCATTCCCAGGACATGAAGACCCTCAGCCACTGCCTTCTAGTATCCGTATGATAAAAAGGGTTGGGGCTTGCCATAAGCGCCATAGTGTTGGAGCAGCCATATAGGTGCTAGGGCTTGACGTGACCAGCCGATTGATCGGAGGGGGCCTCTCTGACCGCCCGTCTAGCCAAAGTCAGGGTCTAAGTGGAGCATTGCATATCATGGACTGCTCCCACCTGGGTTCCATATTTAAGCATTACGGGTTGCCACCCACGGCCAACAGGTGGCCCCATTGGGGAGGAAGATTTACCCCTCTGCAGAGGTGCAGTCGGTGTATTCTAATGCCCCAGCCGACAGAGCGGAATTAAACTTGAATGAAATAATTAACTAAAAGTTTAAACTTTAGGTTTTGTTATAAATATATACTAAAAAATTATTTGTAGATGATAAATTTCAATGTGACCTTTAAACAGGAAAAAGGTTCTCTACTTCAAGTTCAGATATTTAGAGTAGATTTTATTATACAGTGTGTCCATAAAGACTGTGTGCATTTTTTTTAAAGAATTACAAATACAAATAAAATTATAGAATTTTTAAGTGCACACAGACTTTGTGGACATCCTGTATATTATATACAAGCACTAATAGGAAAGGCGAGAGAGAGATTAAGGTTTCTTATTGTTTGTCAAATATATTAATTGGTTTTGCAATAAGGTTTTAATTTAAGTTCAACAACTTAACATATGTCATTCAAATGAATTTGATTTAATATAACTTTTATTATATTTTATTAGCAAGAATACGCACCCTTCTGGGTACAAGTATTTAAGTTTCAATGTAACAAAATATATCAAATCAGAAAGACTAATGAAATTAAACAAGAACGCATTCACCCTGTCGGCTGGGGCGTTAGAATGTACCAACTGCACCTCTGCAGAGAGGTAAGACTCCCTCAATGGGGCCACCTGTTGGCCGTGGGTGGCGACCCGTGATGCTTAAGGATAGAGCCCAGGTGGATGAGCAGTTCATGACATGCAATACTCCACTTTGGTCCAATCTTGGGCTAGACAGGCAGTCGGAGAGGCCCCCTCCGATCAATCGGCTGGTCACGTCAAGCCCTAGCACCTATATGATTTTCACAACCCTATTGCCCTTATGGCAAGCCCCAACCCCTTTTTATCATATGGGTGCTAGAAGGCGGTGGCTGCGGGTCTACATGTCCTGGGAATGACGTTAAACTCTATCTGATGGTGAGGTTCCAGTTCTGGAGGTTTGGGGAATGTGGAGCACCCTTTCATCACCATTGCTCCCTGGTCCACTCTGACCCGGAGCGGTAGAACCTGTTAGGGTCCCATCTATGGGTTAAATAGAAAAATGTATTTATAAAAAAATTGTATTATGCATTAAGAATTGATTTATTTCAAAACTTTATCGGCATTAAATGACCCACTGAGGTTGATATGCCGTAAAACAAACCAAACCAAACAAGAACGCATATAAAAATATTACACTTATTTTAATTATATTTTAATTGGTTTCTATATAAAAAATCATTCATAGGATTGATTTTAATACGTTTATGGTCAAGAAGGTTCAAGATTGTCGAAATTCCTGTTTCTTTGCCAAATTGCAATTGTCTTGCGTTTTTGCAGTTAAAATGTTCGGACTATATGACCTTTAGGCACCCCTTTTGCAATCTCGATTAATAAGGAAATGCTTTTCATTTACACCGTCAAAATCCGGTTATTTGTTAACAGACGATTTTTAGAGTTTTTTTTAAAATTATAACCCTAACCCCTAACAAACAACCGGATTTTGACAGTGTAAATGAAGAACATGTCCTTATGAATCGAGATTGCAAAAGAGGTGCCTAAAGGTCATATGGTCCAAATGATCCGATTAAATTGTACATGAAAACATTCAAAACACAGGTTGATAAAACTTGATTAAAAAAAGAAAGAAAAGAAAAGAAAAGAAACAAAAAGAAAAAAGGAGGGGGGGTAGGTCTTACTTTTCACGTCCATCCAATAGAATTTGACTGCCATTAATAATCCGTGTAGATTCCGTTAAAGGACATGATTGGGAAAGATCATTTAATAAAACATCCAAATCACTGGCAAAATTATTGAGCATCTGCAAAAGAACAAGAAAAAAAATTCTGTCAGATAAAAAATTTCAAATAACAAAAACAAAATATTACATAATTGATTTGTTTACGTTTTAATCACAAACTTCTCTTACTAATCAACATAGGGAGGTATGCATTCAACTACTCTCCCTCCAGCAATGGATAAATAGTAGGGTAGACTGGGCTCTTTAACCTTGGCTAGGTAACCAGTCTAAGAGAAGGAAAACTGATTTCAAACCTGTTAAACTTCACTTAAGAAAACATGAATAATTATGATATTTCAGACAGTTCTCATCTTTATTGTGAACTAGAAGCGGCTACCCAGCTTTGCCTGGGTAGAGGGTGGATAATAAAAAGTTATTCTCGCAGAACCATTGATTGTTTTGGTCTTACATAATTGATTTTTTACGTTTTAATCACAAACCCCACCAATGACTTTCCCTTCTCTTACTAATCAAATTCTAATTTTTAAATATCTTCACGAATATAAATATAATCTTCATTATTTTTGCACAAAAAGCAAGGTCTGGTGATAGTGAATATGTATATATATTTACTTTGTCATTAATTGTTTTATTTTCGTAGTTTCCTCTGGACATATATAAAGGGCACTTGTGTGTATCTATGTATGTAGAGATAAACACTGTTCAGGCCAATTAAGCTCCAAAACTACGTTTGAATTCATGGCTAATCATCTGAAGATGACTTATTTCAAGGTAATTAAAGTAAAAAAACACCTAAAATGGAGGCCAAGGTCACAGTGGCCTAAACATTGTGTTTATACACAAAAAATATGAGGACAACAATCCGAAATAGAATTATCCAGAAAAACAAAAATTACTTAACATTGCATATACTTTTTTTTAATCATTCTAAATAGTACTATATGATATTTATACATAATAGACTCGTCAACCCGAGTTCAAATCCTGGACGAGGCTGTTTGCATTAAAGGAAAACTGATTTCAAACCTGTTAAACTTTGCTTAAGAAAACAAGCTTATGTCACATCCTTCTCATGCAGTGGGGTTGGTGTGTGTGTGTGTGTGTATATATATATATATATATATATATATATAAACAGAAACCCATTTAAAAAAATACTTCCTTTCAAATGTAAATTTAGAATATACAACAAAAATAACAATATTGTAACAAGTGGTTTCATAAAAATTAATGTAATATATCAGTTTATGGTTGAAGGGGTACCTTACAACGCCCATCACACCAGGCATCAAAGGGGGACCTTACAAAGCCCCACCAGGCATTGAAGCCACCATGCCAGACTTGGAAAAGAAACCTTAACACAAAAAAAAAAAAATAAAAAAAATAAAAAAAATACTTCAACTACTTTTTTTACTTTTGGTTGTATGAGTTCATAAATTGAATAAACAGTTTTAAAAACTAAAAGAGAAAAAACAGTTTTAAAAACTAAAAGAGAAAAAACAGTTTTAAAAACTAAAAGAGAAAAAACAGTTTTAAAAACTAAAAGAGAAAAAACAGTTTTAAAAACTAAAGAGAAAAAAAACTAAAAGAGAAAAAATGTTTTGAAAACTAAGAAAATCACTTGCACAATTTAATGTTTACATATTAAATTTCATAACATTTTATCTTTGGTTAAAATATAATACAATTAGTTAATCAGAATAAATGCATAGTCATCACAAAGGTTTTGTTAATATCTAAATAGGTGTAATTAAATTAATATTCATTAGATAAAGAAAAGGCTTTTCATAAAAATTTGCTATGGTTTTTCTATGAATAATCACAGAGATGCTGATAGGTACGTGTCCTGCATCCCGAGGCACAAAAATCTAAAAGGACACAGTAAAATCATATCCATGCATCCCAGTGTTTTTCTTTTTTCTTCCCTCGCCATTTCAAGTTAATTCTAAATACATTTCAATAGTTTCTTAGAAATGAATTACACAGGATAGGTTACAAGGTAGGGGTTAGATGGCTTTAGTTGAGACCCATAATTTTTCCTTGGGAACTCATTCAAAGCAAATATGTGCATCTCAGGACGCACTAAATAAAAAAGCTATCAGCAAGACTGTAATCAATAGTTTTCTTTAAAAAATTATTAACTAATGAATGAGGAAACAAGATTAAAATATTGAATACTTTCTATGAACCGTGTTTTTTTTTTCCCCCCCATTTTTTTTTTTAAATCACACAATTATCAATAAGACAAAATTAAAATTATTTGCAACATAAACATAATTCCAAGCAGAAGAGAAAAGAAAATTAAAATGTTAATTTTGACCAGCCCACCTTGCGTATTTTCATCATCTTTCAGCCATGTCCAATGATCCACCTCTGAATGCAGTGATAAAAATCCATGTATAAAAGTAGGAATTATTTTGTAAAATGACTGCTATGAATTAATACAAATTTCTATAGAAAATTGAAAGTATGTGGTAAAAGAAACATTGTTATAAAGTAAAAATCAAGTCATGTCACATCCTGAAAATAAGTGCACAATAATGTATATACAAATGTATATTATGGGGAAATTTAATACAAAAGTCATGGTCAATCAAAATTGGGGAGTAGCATTATACTCAATTGAGAGAAAAAGAGAGAGAGAGAGAGAAAAGGAGAGAAAGGAGAGAAAAAAGAGAAAAAGAGAAAAAAGAGAGAAAAGAGAGAAAAAGAGAGAAAAAGAGAGAAAAAGAGAGAAAAAGGAGAGAAAAGGAGAGAAAAAGAGAGAAAGAGAGAAAAGGAGAGAAAAGGAGAGAAAAAGAGAGAAAAAGAGAGAAAAGGAAGAAGAAAAAGAGAAAAAGGAGAGAAAAGGAGAAAAAGAGAGAAAGGAGAGAAAAGAGAGAAAAAGAGAAAAAGGAGAAAGAGAGAAAAGGAGAGAAAAGGAGAGAAAGAGAAAAGAGAAAAAGAGAGAAAAGGAGAGAAAGGAGAAAAGAAAAGAGAAAGAGAGAAAAGGAGAAAGAGAGAAAAGGAGAAAGAGAGAAAGAGAAAGAGAGAAAGAGAGAGAAGAAGAGAGAAAAAGGAAAAGAGAGAAAAGAGAAAGAGAGAAAGGAGAAGAGAGAAAGAGAAAGAGAGAAAAGGAGAAGAGAAAGAGAAAGAGAAAAAGGAGAAAGAGAGAAAAGGAGAAAGAGAGAAAAGGAGAAAGAAAAGAGAAGAGAGAAGAGAGAAAAGGAGAAAAGAGAGAAAAGGAGAAAGAGAGAAAAGGAGAAAGAGAAAAAGAGAAGAGAGAAAAGGAGAAGAGAGAAAAGGAGAAAGAGGAAAAGGAGAAGAGAAAAGGAAAAGGAGAAAGAGAAAGAGAGAAAAGGAGAAGAAAAGAGAAAGAGAGAAAAGGAGAAAGAGAGAAAGGAGAAAAGAGAAAAGGAGAAAAGAGAGAAAAGGAGAAAGAGAGAAAGGAGAAAGAGAGAAAAGGAGAAAGAGAGAAAAGGAGAAAGAGAGAAAGAGAAAGAGAAGGGAGAAAAGAGAGAAAAGGAGAAAGAGAAAGAGAGAAAAGGAGAGAAGGAGAAAGAGAGAAAAGGAGAAAGAGAGAAAAGGAGAAAGAGAGAAAAGGAGAAAGAGAGAAAGAGAAGAGAGGAGAGAGAGAGAGAGAGAGAGAGAGAGAGAGAGAGAGAGAGAGAGAGAGAGAGAGAGAGAGAGAGAGAGAGAGAGAGAGAGAGAGAGAGAGAGAAAGACACACACACACACACACATAGCCAATATTGTTTTGCTGTATAAACTAACAAACATACTGTATTGGGGTATTTTATACTTAGCTAAGTCGGTAGAGCACCTACCTAGGAATTGCCAGGTTCCTGGTTCGATACCAGTCCCTGCCAACTCAGCACATCAGTAGCACAGACTAGGTAAACTGATCTGTGCAGTAAAGTGGGGAACTGACGGTAGGTGCGGCACTCCACCTCAGCAAAACCAATCTCCCTAATCTAGCGCTAGCAAAAAGGCGATAAACTCCCTCGCTGTTCGGCTGATACCAACAATAGGCCACTCTGCCAACTTGTACTTTTTTTTAATACTTAGCAGATGAGATAAATCCAAAAGAAATTTTTTAAATTTAATTTGAATTTAATTCTAAAATTTCAAATCAAATTCAACAAAACTATTTGAAATGTCTAGAAATTATATATATATATATATATATATATATATATATATATATATATATATATGATATAGATATATATATATGATATAGATATAGATATAGATATATATATAGATATAGATAGATAGATAGAGAGAGAGAGAAGAGAAAAAAAGATTACAACTACAAATTCGGTTAAATCGAACTTAACAGACCTAAATTCCACCATTGTATGTCATCCCGCCGAAAGAAGAAAAAAAAAATACCAAAAATCAGGGAATTCACTGAATATAATGAAATTTTCAGTGTTGATATATTAATGAATAAAAGATATAATGCATATGTTATTTTATTTGAAAATCTTTTACATTTTTTCAGGTAAGTTAACTTTGAACCACGTATCTTTGAGAATATGTGTTATGCCTTAAAGATATGTGGTTCAAAGTTAACTGACCTGAAAAAATGTAAATCCCATCAAGAAACTAGACCAGGGAGATCTTTTTGCTGAGGTGGAGTGCCAAACCTACCGTCAGCTGCCCACTTTACCGCACAGATCAGATTATCCAATCTGTGTTACGCATGCGTTGAATTGGCAGGGTCCGGTATTGAAATCAGAATGTGGAGATTTCTAGGCAGCTGCTCTATCGACTGAGCTTTAAGTCCTGAAAAGTTTGGATTTCATCAACAAAACTTTAAAAAAAGAAGAAAAAAAGGGAAAATGGAAAATTTCTGATCATTATTAAGATCATCATAATAATCTGTTTTAATTAGCTTTTTCCTTTCTATTCTCCAAAAATATTCCTTAGAAAAATGACCAATTTTCTATTCTAAGCACAAATCTTCAACTACATATCCCATTCATCTTATCTAAAAATAACTTTTATTTTCTCTCTTATCAAAAAAGCAAACTGCAATGTCCGACTGTCTCCTAGCAAGATTTACTTTATTTTTGTAACTTGATTGAATTAATTGTTAAGCAAGAAAGTGCCTGACCATATTTTTTTTATATATACAATAAAAAAACAAAAAGAAAAAAAAAAAACAACAGGTCTTATGGATATCATCATCATCATTATTATCATTATCATCATGTCATGCCAGCAGCACAGATATCCATGACAGCCTCTCACCAGCCATCCCTATCACTCATTGTCCCTGCACACAGCATCTGCACAGAACTGGTCTATATAGGTCTTTGCTGGACAACCCACACTAGCATGTCCATGTGCTTGTTTCCACCGGAGGACATCACTTATGAGTTAGAGGCTTGTGGTCTAATGGTTAGAATCGTAAGAAATGGACTCGTCGATCCAAGTTCAAATCCTGGACAAAGCTACAGGAAAGGTATGGATTCAACTAATCTCCCTCCAGCTATGGGTAAATAGTGGGGCAGACTGGGCTCTTTAACCTTGGTTAGGCAACCAGTCTAAGATAAGGAAAATTCTGAATTCAAACCTGTTAAACTCCGCTTGGGGTGGTCACTACAAGAATAGGCTCAGTCCTAATTAGTAATTAAAAAAACTTTTTAAAAGTTTATCTTTACTTCTCCAGCAGTGTCTAGCATGTTACATATACACATATATATATATATATATATATATATATATATATATATATATAATAATTTATATATCTTACATATTGAACTACTTCACATTAGTTCATAAGTAAACATATCAAACGTTTTAATAATTTGATATAATGGAATGACCCATCTTCCCCGTACCTCAACAGTGGTGATGGTTCTAGCCACTATTTAAGACATATTACTCTGTGCAGAACTCACTTGAAGTACTTAGACGACGGACTCTCCTCCTAATACTCACGTGACCTTACTATATAACATAATTAAATTATGATACTGTTGTATAGCCACAGGTCCTACTAGTTTTCACTTATTCTGCTTCATGAATTTACAACTGGTTCAAGAAAATCTAATTTAGGACAATAAAACCATCTGTTAAGGAAAATAGAATCCTGGCAACAATCGGTACCACTCAGTAAACAAATATCAAACAGACTTCTTCCTATGATTGTTTAGTTTTTATTTAACTGATTATTTTCTAAATACAACATAAGCCAACGACACATTGTATTTGTAGTCAAGTAAAATACTAAGAATATGGGACAAGACTGATAAGAAATAGATTTTCTTTATTGAAACTAGCAAATATATGCACCTTCCTCCAGGTGCAAGTATCTAAGTTTTAATGTAATAAAATATTATATTAAATTAGAAAGGCTAATTTAATGTAAAATTGAAACAGAGGGGGGTACAATCGAAAAATAGAACAACTGAAACTTACTCTTCTATCACTCCTGTCTTTCATTGCTAAATTTTCTTAATTTAACTATTTAGTTCAAATAAGAAGTAAAAAATAAACTCAGTTATTTCTTGCTAATGGGTTTCTTTTAAGATTTATCCAAGATTTTTGCTCATATTCATTAAGATAAAATCAAACAATTAGAAATCAATAATATTAAGCACATATTTATTAAAGTCAAATTTTTTATGCAAATTAGCCTATTTATAAATACAATTGCAATTTATTAGTAAGTAAATAAGGCCAACAGTTTTATAATGTAAAACAATTTTATTAATAATTGAGGTTTAAATAGAATAAAATCATGGAGAATGTGACGTAAATAACTAAGGAAATTGTGACTTGAGTAGTGGTACAGTTTCAGTTACAGACAGACAAACACACTATCTCCATTATAATAAGATAGTAAAAAGTAAAGTCATTAGGGTGGCCTAAAGTCGGTATCAGCCATAATGCAAGGGAGTCTATCCCCTTTTCACTAGCACTAGACCAAGGAGATTGTTTTTGGCATCCTACCATCAGCTTCTCACTTTACCACACAGATCCCTGTGCTACTCATATGCTAAGTTGGCGAGTGACTGGTATTGAACACAGAACCTTGTGGTTCCTAGTCAGACGTTCTACAGATGAAGGTAAACCAGCCCTTAGATTTAGTAAATATTTAACTGACTTTGATAATTTTATTTCTCTGAATGTTTGAGATGAGGCTTGGTGATTAGTATTATCTGCGTTATTCGGACTATTGTTTTCATCTTTATTGTTATCTGTACAATGTTTTGGTCGATGAGAACAGGATACCCATGTGGAGTGAATAAAGGGTTAGATTCAAAGTTCTGTGATGGCTCCCGATTATGACAAGAAGGTTCCAGAGTCCGAATAGAAATACCTGAAGAAGGCTGGAGGGTACATCAGCCGAAACGTTGTACAAATAACAATGAAGAATTCGATAATTTTGTTTGTATTTTTTTTACTTTTCTCCTAATAAACTAGGAGAGAATAATTATTTATATATATATATATATATATATATATATATATATAAAAGAGTGGGTGAGACAGAGTCTGAAAACAAAGCCGGGTGGTGTTCAAATGGATTTTACAAATTGAAATATAAACAAGTGTAATTTCCATAAAGTGATAGAATGATCTAAATGGGAATTAGCACATTGGCCTAGGATCAGAGTGTAATATCCGCCCCCCCCCGGAAATCCTACAGTTATTATTCAAAAATTATATAATTATAAACAAAGTAAAAATCTGTACTTATTCCTTGTTATTTAAACAGCAAGACTAGAATTGGGTTCCAGTGGCTTGGTCCTGGACCTTACAACTAACATTGTTGACCCCATGAGGCCATCCTCCCAGGCAACACCTGCCCCCTCAATTTAAAGGGGCAGGGCTGGGTTTATTGCCCGGTGGCTGAGGCACCCCCTTTGGGGATCAATGTATTTTTTGCACCCGCCTCCCATGAGCTTCAGTTCGTAGTTGGTCCAGGGCCTTGTGCCTAACCCATACACGTGGGGTACGTGATAAATACTGCAAGACTAGAATAAACATTTAGGAAGGCTTTCATAAATAACACCAAGTTAAAAAACCACAAACCAAAAAGAGGCAATAAATATATATAGAACAGAGTTCCAATGGAGGTAAGAATTATATGAGTTCCAAATAGAGAGAAGTAATGCATAAAAAATTTTTTTTTTTTTTTTTTTTTTAAATGGACCAAGTAACCAATAAGCACCCGAGCTGGGAGCTGTTTTGAAAGGAACACCTTTTGCTTTTCACCGTAAACTCCTGGTTGGTTGTTTACTAAGAACAGACAATTTTTTTTTTGCATTAGAATATTTACAACCCAAAGGCACGTTTTTATACTAAAATAGTTTTTGATTTTAATAAAAAAATTAATTATTTCATGCTGTTGTTAATTCAATAGGATTTTTTTTTTAAGTTTTAAAAACTTTAAACAAAAGATGCATTTTTATATTAAAATAGTTTTTATTTAATCAGAAGAGAACCGCAGATATGTTTATTTAAATGAAAAGAGTCTTTATTTACAAAATATTTTTTATGTTTATTTAAATAATAGGATGTTGGGACCAAGTAACCAATAAATAACTATTTTCTTTTTATTAAAATCAAAAACTATTTTAGTATTAAAAACGTGCCTTTCGGTTGTAAAACAAACCTTTTAAAAATCTTACAGTGAAATTCTAATGCAAAAAAATCGTCTGTTTGTAAACAAACAACCGGGAGTTTACAGTGAAAAGCAAAAGGTGTTCCTTTCAAAACAGCTCCCAGCTCGGGTGCCTATTGGTTACTTGGTCCAAAAAAAATTACAAAAGAAGAACCAGTCTGAATTTCTGAGATAAATGATTACCATTATTATAAACTGATGTTGAACCCAAACATGTGCCATTGTCTTGGTTGTTATTATAGTTAAAAGGAGAGAGAAACACATTAGAAAAGCTTTAATCCAGAGAGATACAATGAAATCAGGCATAGCTGATCATGTGTGAAGAGACAAAGAAAAGACCATGAGTTCCTGTGAAATGAAGTCAGCATAATAGATTAAGAACAACATAGAAAAATAAGTCAATCGAATAAAGAATTGGCAAATATGTTTGGCTCTAATAATTTTCTTAGTGGGTCTAACATATATAAAAAAAAAAATCTTTAATAAAGGAAGATATTAGGATTAAGACTCAAAAAAATTCCACGGTCTAATTACACTAGAGAGGGAGAGAGTTAGATTGATTGATAGACAAAAATCAACATAGATAGATAGATTGAGAGACAAAAATCAACATAGATAGATAGATAGATAGATTGAGAGACAAAAATCAACATAGATAGATAGATAGATAGATTGAGAGACAAAAATCAACATAGATAGATAGATAGATAGATAGATAGATTGAGAGACAAAAATCAACATAGATAGATAGATAGATAGATAGATAGATTGATAGACAAAAATCAACATAGATAGATATAGATATGAACATGGGCTAGCAGAGACTTTGGTGGACTCGAGAAACGTATATGGTCTCACAGAGAGATTACCCTTAGGACAAAGCTCTGCGTGCATTAATTGTGGGTTTTCTCTATACTCCTGTATTCTTCACAAATGTGGACTACGTATTGTCGACACATCAAAACCTTGGACAGATTTTCACCATACATGTCACAGGAAGAATTTAAACATTGGTTAACAATCCGTCACGCCAGACCGCGATGTTCTGCAACAGGTTAATAAATATTGTAACAAGCAGTGATGGCTGATAGCTTTTTAATTTATTGCATCCTGGGATGCACATATTTGCTTTGAATGGGTCCCAACTAAAGTTCCTTAATAGATTGTAGGGTTTTTATTTATGATCTGGGAAAGCAACTAAAGCCATCTAACCACTACCTTGTAACCTATCCTGTGTAATTCATTTCCAAGAAACTATTGAAATGTATTTACAGTTAGCTTGAAATGGTGAGGGAAGAAAAAAGAAAAACACTGGGATGCATGGATATGATTTTAGTGCGTCCTTTCAGATTTTTATACTTCAGGGATACTAGACGTGTACCTATCAGCATCTCTGTAATTATTAATAGAAAAACCACAACTAAAAAAAACAAAAAAACAAAACATCTGTTTTAACAAATCATATTCTATTTCAGTTGAAGAGACAGACAAATGACAGTAGGTTTAAATTATCCCCCACACACTAATACCACCATCATCAAAGTGACTTCCTACAGGATACATTATCTTGAGGATGAAAGAATTAGTTAAAAGTGTATCTAGTTAACAGGCAGTTGTCGGTTCAATCTCTGGGTCAGGTAGTGCATAAAAAAAGTCATATCTTCCAGATCAGTGGAAGAAACAGACAACCACCAACTTTAGGACAAATTAACTGAGATGAGAAATCTCTCTATAGAAACCAAAATGACTAACTAACAAGTAGACACTAGTCTTTAGTACGTTAGTGTTATAAGAAGAAAATTTAGATGAAGATTATATATAATTGTGGATTCTCCCCCTTTGTTTCCACCCCTGTTGTGCATGCTATCAAGAAGACATTTTGTGTTTCCTTGAGTGTGATAGCAGCCCAGCCTTGCTGTGAGCTATGAAGCCACACTGACAGATGAAATTTTTTAAAGCGGGAGTCAGATGTTTTTGTTTTAAAGCTGATCTCGATGTTTCAGTCTATTTTCTTCAAAGCTCTTTAATCTAGTGAAACATGTCTTAACGATTCGATGCTAGATTTTCCCAAGCACTCAGGTTGATATTGAGGCGTTTCAAATTGTCTTTACAGTGTAAGAGTGGATGTCCAATAGAACACTTAGCATTTGGTAATTGTCCTTATAATATCTTCTTTGTAAGCCTGTTCTCATTCATTCTGACAACATGACCAGCCCACCTAAGCTGAACCTTTGCTAGTAAGGTTCCAATGCCTGCAATGTTGTTACGTATTTTTAATATTTGTAAATATACAGAATCAGAAAGTGGTTAATGAAAGCCTAAAGAAGATACGAAACCTGTGTTGCTGAAGTAATATAAAAAATCTTTTAAAAAACATAATTCCTTTTACGAACCTTCTTTTTTATAAAATATTTAATTTTCTCCTGTTGGACTCTTAACAACACTTTTTATAGAAGTGCTCTCCACCCCTGGTAGGTTGAGCTCTCTGGATGATGTTTTTTCTGTATAAATGCATGTATACATTGATGAGCTTGTTGATAGCCCGGTAGTTAGGGACTGACTGATGAAAAATCGGTCAGGTTTTGATCCTGGCTTGAGGTAGCCTGCTAAGTCTAGCTGTACTGAGGAGACGTGATATGTCTAAAAAGGACTGTCGGCGGATGACACTATATATATATATATATATATATATATATATATATATATATGACACACACACACTTACTGAGCACTTAGTTTTTACATATTCTTTTGTTATTTTAAAATACTGTGGGTGTGTGTGTATGTGTGATTATTTAAAAAGAATTTCCTGTTATATATCTAATTAGACTTCCATAGGTAGAGATGCACTCTGATCCTAAATTACAGACAAAGAAAGAAAGAAAAGAAGCACAGAGAAATATTCACACAGTTCATTATATTGATTGTAAATATACAAGTTGTATTCAAAATGGTAACAAAACTGAAGCTATATTTACCAAGATAGAAATGAATAATAAATGAAACATTAATTCTCTTCAAAATATTCCTCTTACATTCAACCAAATCACTCCATTGAAACAACTCTTGATATGGTGGCAAAAAAATATTCAGATTAAAGCCAGAATTTTTTTTAGATTGAAAAATCTAATTGAGAAGGTATGCATTATGACCTGGTAAACGCTCATAAGGTCATTAATCATCTTAACAACAGCAACCTTGAGCACCTTTTTGATCTCCATCTTTCCAACACACGTGGGCATGCCTACAAAATCAGAAAACAGCACTGCTCATGTGACTTTCGGAAACATTTTTTCATGCTCAGAATTGCGGAGACATGGAATAAACTGCCCAAGCACTGAATCTTTTAAAGCCTCCATGCTTCCTGTAGTCCGCCAACACTATACCTGATGCCACTCTCCACATACATATGCACACACGGGCACACATACATGCATATTACTATGGTAAACTGTTCCTGACACTAATACATTATTCTGTGTACTTGACATGAGACTTTGATGAGTTGTGGTGCACCTGAGCACTGTACACAATAAATTTCATATCATTTTCATTATCGAGTAACCTCTATAATAAAATGATATCGTCTAGACATTTACTTGACTGACTCATTTTATCATAAGTTGCTCCATTATGCACACCTCTTCAGTTGAATTTTTAAAATGTCTAGCTTTAAACTCAATATTTTGTGATACCTCATAAAATATGGAGTTTATATATATATATATATATATATATATATATATATATATATATATATATATATATATATATATATATGATAGCCTTCAAAATTGTAGAATACTGTTAATTGTTATTCTGTGTTACTTTCATCCTTAACCAGGATTGAACCTGCAGTCTGGAAATGACTGTTACAGATTGTTAACTGTTGGACAGTGAACAGTCAAACACCTCCTCAGCTTAATGGACTCTTCCTGGCAGCAGTGGCAGTAATTATTTAAGCTGTTATAGTGGGTTCATTGGAGAACTAATAACTTCATGGTTAAGCTTGGCCAGTCAAACCAATTGTTGACTAACTAACTGACTTCAATATGGCGCTGCGAACAGGATTCGAACCTGTGAGGGAATATCCCATATATAATATAGTGAAAAATTGAAAAAACACAAGTTAAAATAAGTGATGTTTATTTCGCCAACGCTGTAGTGTTTCGATCCATTCCAATAGATCTTCATCAGGGCTTTTGTTAATTTGAGGAAAAATAAATTTATCACAGAGAATAAGAAGACTGTGAGTATTCTCTGTGATAAATTTATTTTTCCTCAAATTAACAAAAGCCCTGACGAAGATCTATTGAAACAGATCGAAAGACTGCAGCGTTGGCGAAATAAACATCACTCATTTTATGAACTTGTGTTTTTTCAATTTTTCACTATATTACATAGTCAGATTCACTTCCATTTTCTCTTCACACACATGTGTATATGTAAATAAAACTTCATATTGGTACGTTGTCCAGACCTCTAGATGAGTCAGTCATCTAGATGTCTAGACAACAGTCTAGACATCATAATTTTATTATAAAAGTTGCTCAATTATGCACACCTCCTCAGATGAATTTTTAAATGAAAAATTAAAAAAATGTCCAGCTTTAACCTCAACATTTTGTGATCCTACCTCATAAAATATTAACGGCACTCCATTGTGGTGTAATGGTTAACATCTCACAGATCCATTACTAGTGAAAAGCAAGTTTGATCCATCACTGGATGCCCCCATCCTTGTGACCTTGTGTCACATAAAATATCAAAAGCAAACAGAATCTTTAAGAATTATTTTAATTAAAAAGCAAAACATTTACACTTTCAATTAATAAGTATTATTTGTGATTTAGAATTTTATTATTTATCAGGAACACTCACAGCATGTAGGTATTTACTCAGTCTGTTTGCCATGGGTAGGATGTGACACAAGGTCACAAGTATGGGGGGCATCCAGTGATGGATCAAACTTGTTATTCAGTAATAATGAATCTGCGAGATTAGCTTGCTAACCATTACACTAGGTTGGAACATCCCAGTAGGTATTTACTGAACCTATTCACCACAGGTAGGATGTGACATCCAGCAAGGATTGAACTCGCTTTTCATTAGTAATGGATTTGCGAGACTAACTTGCTAACCATTACACTACGATTTATTTCAAATCAAACTCATTTCAAAGCATATTAGACATTGTTGTTGTTGAGAGAGAAAGAGAAAGAGAAAGAAAAAGAGAGAGGAGAGAGAGAGATGAGGGAGAGAGAGAGATGAGGGAGAGAGAGCTGAGAGGAGAGAGAGAGAGAGGAGAGAGAGAGAGGAGAGAGAGAGAGAGATGAAGGAGAGAGAGAGAGATGAAGGAGAGAGAGAGAGAGAAGGAGAGAGAGAGAGAGAGAGAGAGAGGAAGGAGAGAGAGAGAGAGAAGGAGAGAGAGAGAGAGGAGGAGAGAGGAGAGAGAGAGAGAGAGAGAGGGAGGGGAGAGAGAGAGGGAGGGGAGCTGAGAAGAGGGAGGGAGCTGAGAGAGAGCTGAGAGGAGAGAGGAGAGCTGAGAGGAGAGAGGGAGAGCTGAGAGGAGAGAGGGAGAGCTGAGAGGAGAGAGAGGAGAGCTGAGAGGAGAGAGAGGAGAGCTGAGAGGAGGAGAGAGAGCTGAGAGGAGGGAGAGGAGAGCTGAGAGAGAGAGAGGAGAGCTGAGAGAGAGAGAGCTGAGAGGAGAGAGAGAGCTGAGAGGAGAGAGAGAGCTGAGAGGAGAGAGAGAGAGAGCTGAGACTGTGTATATAAAGTATTTACTCTAAATAATTAATATACATAAATATTTACAAAAATAGAGTGCACCCGTCGAGGAAAATGCAAGGTTCTGGGTTCAATACTGGTCCCCGCCAACTTGGTACATGAGTAGCACAGATTGGGCAATTTGATCTGTGTGATAAAGTGGTGAGCTGACTGTAGATTCAGCGCTCCACCTCAGCAAAACAATTTCCCTGGTCTAGCACTAGTGAAAAGAGGATATACTCCTTCGCTCTCCATCTGATACTGACAATAGGCCAATCCGAAAATTTTATTTTTTTACTTATTTTCTAACAACCATTTTTCCCTGCAATTTCTTAATTTGGTATGAGCAATAGAAAAAAGTTAAATAATGTTGTAGCCTGTACTCTAGCAGGTCAGCAGAAAATAGTGTTGGTAAATAATGGCAAGTAGTTGAGAAATTTCCTCAGGATGACTCAACCTTTTTTTCTTAAGAGTTATCCATTTCCTTGCAAAACAAACCACCAAAAATAGTCGACAGTGAAGAGTTGTGTTAAAAAGAAAATTATTCATTCTATTATTTTAGCCGTGAAATTCTGCACAGACAATGATCACCATTCATAGATACACACACAAATAACACACAGACAGACAGTCACACACACGCAGACAGTCACAGACACGCACACACACACAGTCACACGCAGATAGACAGTCACACATGCACAGACGCACATGCAGATAGACAGTCTTTTTCAATATTCTTATTTTTAAAATAATTTACTTTAAAAATAATACAAGGGGAACACCTGAGGAAGGATAGAGGAAACAATAAAGAAGAGGACAATAGTCCGAAATATCAAAATTATTAAAAACTGAAGCTATATTTACCAAGACAGAAATGAATAATAAATTGTGACGGAGAACGAGTACCACCGTACTCATTTGAAAAAAGAGCAAGACATTGTCTTGCCTGCCGGAGTCGAACCCGCGCCCTGCCAAATGCAAAGAAATGTGATTTAGGCGCTGGATGGATGCAAGGTGCAATTCAGGTGCCCGGATGTTGGGGGCCTACACGCGTCCATTCAAATGTACGAGAATTTGATCTTAATTCAACAGATAAATAAAACATTAATTTTCATCAAAACATTCTTCTCGCATTCCATTATAAAATATTGTTAAAATATTAAAGCTGGAAATTGTTTTAAATTTTAACTTAAGAGGTGTGCATAATTGAGCAACTTTTATAATAAGATGATGATGTCTAGACTGTTGTCTAGACATCTAAATGACTGACTTACCTAGATGTCTAGACAACATACCAATATGAAAATTTTTTATTAGTTGCTATCGTGTATCTTTTTAAAGATAAAACCAAATTTTAATACAAGTTTTATTGGCTAGATTCATAAAATACAACAGGGAACGGCCTTGATAATACCACAAGCACTGAATATAGAGAATGTTTATTTTTATCACATTAATATATTTTTTTTAAAACTATTTCTCTGAATTTTTTAGATGAGGCTTAATAATTAGTATTATTTGGATTATTCAGACTATTGTCCTCATCTTCATTGTTATCTGTACAACGTTTTGGCCGATGTACCCTCTCCAGCCTTCTTCAGGTATTTCTTGTCGGATTCAGGAACCTTCTTGTCGTAATCAGGAACCATCACGGAACTTTGAACCCAGACCCTTTATTTAATCCACGGGGGTATCCTGTTCTCAATTCCATTAACCATAGATGGGATAAAGGTGTTAAGCTGTGTTAATTATCATTCTATGTTACTGTCACCCTTTACCAGGATTGAACCTGCAGCCTAGATAGTTTGAAAAGAAGGCTCCAGACTCCAACAAGAAATACCTGAATAAGGCCAGAGTGCACATCAGCTGAAACATTATACAGATAACAATAAAGATGAGGACAATAGTCCGAATATTCCAAATAATACTTTTTAAAACTACTTAAACATTATATCAATCCATTTTATGATTTAAAAAAATCTCTATATATTAAACTCTTGTTCCTTAATCTTCCAGCCGATATCATCTTGCAACACCCTCTGGTTAAAAATTAAACCATCCAAATCATCAAAGATGAAATACAAAAAATGTAAATCCTAATTATCTGTTGTTGCTTATCAGCCAAATTCTTAATTTTTATGAGTGTTGTTACCCCAGCTAAATAATGGACCATTCCATTTTTTTTAAAGAAAGAAAGGTAAGAAAAAATGATAAGAGAGAAAGAGAGTAGGGGAATGAGAGAGGGGTTGAGCGCTCAGAAGCGATAATACTAATCGATTTCAACCAAACAATGAAAAGAATGAAAGAAAGAAAAAAATGAGTGACAGAGTTGAATCAAGATTATTTTACTTTCTACATATTGAACTATTTTGCAATAGCTCTTAAGTAAACATTAAATGTTGTAATAATTAATTATCATACTGTGGTATATCCACAGGTCCTGCTAGTTAATAATCATTATATAAACCAACTAAGATATTTTAAATTGAAACAACATTTTAAAGGATTTATTTCAATGATTTGTAAGCTTTTATTAAGATATTCTTACTTACATCATGCCAAGGTTGGAAGTGCATGGTGCAATGGCTAAAGTCGTTGGAAATGAACTCGTTGACCTGAGTTCAAATCCTGGATGAGGCTGTTTGCATTTCACATTGTTCTAATACCCTTGGGAAAGCTATGAATCCAACAACTCTCCCTCCAGCTATGGGTAAATAGTAGTGCAGACTATGCTTTTTTAATTTTAGCTAGGTTATCAGTCTAGAAGGAAAACTGAATTCAAACCTGTTAAATTCCGCTTAAGAAATTGACCTTTGATAATTGTTTCCCCAGATCATAAATAAAAACCCTACAATTTATTAAGAAACTTTAGTTGGGACCCATAAATTTCCCCGGGGACTCATTCAAAGCAAATATGTGCATCTTTGGACATACTAAATCAAAAAGCTATCAGCATCACTGTGTGTGTATATATAATATATATATATATATATACACATACACACACACATACATACACACACATCATGCCAATAATGAAAAAAAACAAAAAACTATTTGAATAATCTATGAAAGAAAAGAAGCACAGAGAAATATTCACACAGTTCATTATATTGATTGTAAATATACAAGTTGTATTCAAAATGGTAACAAAACTGAAGCTATATTTACCAAGATAGAAATGAATAATAAATAAAACATTAATTCTCTTAAAAATATTCCTCTTACATTCAACCAAATCACTCCATTGAAACTATTCTTGATATGGTGGCAAAAAAATATTCAGATTAAAGCTGGAAATTCTTTTTAATTTAAAAATTCAACTTAAGAGGTGTGCATAATGAGAAATTTTTATAATAAAATGTCATCGAGACAGGTAGATGTTTGATTACATCTAGATGTCTAAACATGCCAACATTAATTTTTATAGATGTGTGTGTGTGTATAAGACTTTTATAATTTGCTCAATGTATTGTGTTTATATTGGTTGGTTTTGAAGGCTATCACAATGCAAGTGTAAAGAAAAATGATATAACTATGATGTTGTTCATTTACCTTTGATTTATTCTTAATATTTCGGGATAAGATCCCTTCATCAGAAGATTTCTGAAAACTAAGTTCTGGAGGTGTTATCTTGTTGCTAGGATTTGTCAATTCTGTTCTGTGTGTATGTGTGTGTATATATATATATATATATATATGTGAATAAAAAGGCCTTAAATACCATGGGTATCATGGTTATGGACCATTTCCACTCGTGGGTATCTAGGGCCCACTAGCTTCTTCAGACCACGTATATCTTTTATAAACAAATAAAAGATATACATGGTCTGACCACTTATATCTTTTATAAGCAAATAAAAGATATACGTGGTCTGAAGAAGCTTGTGGGCCCTAGATACCCACGAGTGGAAATGGTCCATAACCACGATACCCATGGTATTTAAGGCCTTTTTATTCACAAATAACTTTGCTCTGTTTACAATAATTAAACATTGAGCTCTCTACGGAACCTGAACTCTACAACAAACTACTGGTAGAGAATAGGACCAGCCTAGAATCACCTTGTACCAAGAAACTTGGTACCACACCAAAGTATATATATATATATATATATATATATATATATATATATATATAGATAGATAGATAGATAGATAGAGAGAGAGAGAGAGTAATTCCATGTCGAATCATCCAGGCCATGTCACCCACCCTATTCAATTTTTCTGAAATTTTATCCAAGTTTGGATTATGATAAAGTTAGCAAATTCCAAAAATTGGCGCAGTTATGTCAATTTTTAGCTCTCCAAAATTGAGGGAGGTTACGAAAAATGGCATCTTTTTGTAATCTAATTTTGTCTGTAAAATGAGTTCTAGAGCTTCCCTACTACTAGAAATTGGTTTATAAAGACAAAATTGCAACCAAAAAAGTCTTAAAGTCAACCAATTGTAAGTTATTGATGATTTCTTTCACTTTTTTTTTTATACACAGCATTTTGATTTATTCAATTCATTATGACATTGTCTTTCCTGAATAAATATTATTTGTTTGTTTTTTTAAACATTGGTATAATTATTATTGATATGAAAAATTATTAGTGTATGTTATGAGTGATGTAGACAGGCCAAATGACTTAACTTGGCCAAAACAGCAACAACACTATGAAGTTAAATGAGATTATACTTTTATTATCTCCAACAAAGAAGAGTTAAATAAAAAATGGATTCTTTTCTTCTACATTTCACAATTTGCAAGTAAAAAAAAAAAAAAAAGGCATGGTAAATAGCAACAGAAAAATTTTCAGGGTCAAGTAGAGACAAGATTGTATGTGTAATTAAGTAATTAATTCTCAAAGTAGCTATTTAGATAAATATGTCAGGAGTATGTCAGGGTTTGTTTGATAAAATAAATGAAAGAAAAGAACAATATCAAAACTTGAAAATCATAGACATTTGAAGTTTACTTACAAAAAGTTGTGAAAGATTTTTTTTAAAAACCACAAAGCATTAACTGTTTTGCAGGCAAATCGATGTTTTTAAAAAAAACTATCTGCTAGCAAAAGGGTTAAGAAGTAATAAAAGACATTCATTTCTTTTACCATTATTATTATTATTATTATTATCATTATTATCATATCCTCATTAAAACCAGCAGCACAATACTAACCTTTTATTGCAATTTTATCATGAAATAAAATAATCATAAAATAAAACCCAAATCATTAATACTAAACAAGACTTTTAAACAAATTCATAAGTAGATATCTAACGAATATAAAGTAACTGAAAAAAATTTTTTTAACCTTCTAAATTGTTAAAATTATCAAACAACTCTTATTATAATGGAGATTGTGTGTGTGCCTGATTGTAATCGAAATTGTCACCACCAATGTCACAATTCTCTTAGTTATTTACATTATATTTTCAATTGTTATTAAATAGTCATTATTTAATCTTAATTAGAATCTTATTCATAAACAATGTCTATTAAGGGCTAACTGAGATAGATTTGCCTCAAAACATCCCATATTATTAATGTGTTTAAAATCCTGCAATGTGTGTTATATATCATTAAGAAACAAATGTTTACTTAGTATATAGTGTGAATAATTTGCATACCAGTTTTAACAAAACCATGTTTAATAAATGATTACTTAGTGCTATTGATAATTTTATATTGAAATCAATTAGAATTAAAAATAAGAGTAATCTTTTTTGTGTTCTTATTCAATTTCATTAGTCTAATTCAATATAATATTTAATTGTATCAAAACATTAATACTTATGGTTGGAGGGCAGATATTCTTGATAGTTTCTATAATAAGACAAAATGATCTTAAAGAGTTTGTTGTGCTATGCAGACAAGATAAATAACTTTAACAAAAATAGCAACAGGTTGTTTCTGATAAAAATAAAAAAGGAGAGAGAATACATAACTACCTATTCATAAAAGTAATGTTATTTTTAGATAAGAATGAAGTGCTGTTTAAAAAAGAGAAAATTTAGTGAACTAATTGTTCTAAAGTTACCAACAATCATAGTAATTATATGAAACATTTACATTATTCTTAAATATGAAAATATGAAATAAGTGATGGTAAGTTTGTACTCAATAAATTTTGTAATGAAAAAAATTAAAAAAATGTAAAAAAGCTTTAAAAAGTTTAATAGTTGCTTTAAAGTCTGTGGTTATTGATATAATTCATAATAATTTTGGTACTCATTCTGTTCATCTCAATAAAATGATTACCAAAATCATTATAAATTACCGTATTTGATGGCATATAAGATGCACCCCCATTTCAGCAGGTCAGATTCAGGAAAAAAAGTTTTTAGTGTATTTAAGCATATATTGTTGAAAACAGTCTAGCTGTGCATTACACAAGCAGAAACATAGCTGTATAAAAGCAATTTGGCAGTACAGGCAAACAATAAGCATACACAAGACCTCTCAATAACAGGAAATAATAATAATAATAATAATAATAATAATAATAAAAGGCCTACGGGAGGTCTCAAACTTCACCACATAAGACGCAGGGCAAGTTTTTGAGCCAAAATTTTGGAAAAAAAGTGCATCCTATATATTGTCAAATACGATATATCAATTATAACATTTTATAAAACATTTTTTTTTTTTTTTATAAGCAAAATATGAAGGCTCTATCTAGTCTACACTCTTTGATATGTACAATACCATGACATGTTGTGTGTTACAAAGCAGTGGACAGATATATATATATATATATATATATATATATATATATAATATATTTAATCTCACCTCACTAGTTGTTGATTTATAATGACTTTGGTAATCCCGGGCAACACAGTGACTATTCTCAGTAGAATTACTTTTTAAATAATATTTCATGACGAAGATGAAAATAGTTAATGACCAAACTAAGAAAGTTCTTCAGCATAATTGTAAACTGAACTGAAAGTAGGCATTTACCCAACCCATTCACTGCGGGTTGGATGCGACACAAGGTTGCATGTGTGGGGCATCCAGTGAAGATCAAACTCGTTATTTAGTAGTAATGGATCCGCAGCACTAGCTTGCTAAGCACGATGGGTCGCCTGACTGCACAGAAAGTACAATATCTAGCAAGCATATTTGGTTTGTTTGTCTGTCTTGTTTTACGGCATATCAAACCTTGGTGGGTTATTTAATGCTGACAAAGTTTTGAAATAGATTCGTAATGATAGTTTGGTAGAAAAATGTATGTGGAAAAAATATAGAAAAACACGAAGTGTTCCAAAGGATGAATATTTATTCTTGATGATAATATTGACGCAATAAGATTTCGGTTTTTGCAACCTTCTTCAGGACACGTGGTGAAATCTTGTGTGGAGATATTAGGAGATTGTTCAATTACTCATATTTTTTAGTACAACCCTCACTTCTTTTAGGAAATGTTAAATCCTCGATGGTCTTATTTTCATGAAAAGTATTTTTTAAATTAGTTGGTAATATTTGGTGACTGAAAAATCCAGGTGAACGAAAGCAGACCAAAGTACTTGAAAAACTTTAAGACATCCAACATGAGGGGGTCAGGATTTTAGTAAGACCCTCACAATCAAAGAGACAGAGAGATCATCCGAAATGTAAAATGTAAAATCCTGAATGGTCTTATTTTCATGAAAAGTTTTGTTTTTTTTTCAAATTACTTGCTAGACATATTTGCTGACTGAAAAATCCAGGTGACTGAAAGGAGACGAAAGCACTTAAAAAACTTTAAGATATCGAACATGAGGGGGTCAAGATTTTTGGTAAGGTCCTCACAATCAGAGAGAGAGAGCAAGAGAGAGATCATCCGAAATGAACATGGCCCATCAAAATGGCAGAGAATATGGCACCTTAGTGAATATCAAAATCACAGCTTATCTGTATTTCTTTACTTCTAACACTGGTGCTACTATATAAACTGCTGCAACAATATATAAAGACTAGAGAGAGTGTGTATTGAAAGCTTATTTTTATTCAACAAAATACAAAGTGATATTGTTAGAAGATAAACATATCATGAAAGTGATCATAAGAGTTGAGCAGATACATTGGCCTATTATAAATACAGAGATGCTGATAGGTACGCGTCCTGTATCCCTGACACACAAAAATCTAAAAGGACACACAAAAATCATATCCATGTATCCTCCACCATTTCAAGCTAACTGCAAATAAATTTCAATAGTTTCTTGGAAACGAATTACACAGGATAAGTTACAAGGTAGGAGTTAGACGGCTTTAGTTGGAACCCATAAATTTTCCATGGGGACTCATTCAAAGCAAACGTGTGTCCCAGGATGCACTAAATCAAAAACCTATCAGCATCACTGAAAATACTAGTAAGAACTATAATGCAAGCATTTAAGTTTTAATGTAATAAAATATCATATTAAATTACAAAGACAAAAGAAATTAAATAAGAATGCATATAAAAAAAAGTTACATTTATTTTACTTCCGTCCACCAAGATAATCTCTCACCCATTTGGACTTAGGCCTTAACTGGGATCAGACACTAATACTGGACAGGAAGAAATTTCCTCTTCATGATTGATTTTAACGGCATGTCAACCCATCCAGGGTTATTTTATGCCAAGCAGTAGGTTGTGAGGGCTGGTCAAATTTATTGTTATGTCTTTTTTCAAGGATTTTTATTGATTTTGACTGTAGGTTGTTTGTAGTTTGTTGTTAAGTGGATTGGAAATCAGTTTAAGGGAGACGTTTATAGGGTAAAGTTCAGGTTTGTTATAAGCGATAGTTTGGTAGAAAGTTTTTTTTTAAATAATTTTTATAAACAATTTTTTTTTCTATTTAACCCATAGATGGGACCCCAACAGGTACTACCACTCCGGTTCAGAGTGGACCTTACAGGATGTATGTTTTTACAATCAACAGGTGAATATTTGCTTTTATGCTAAACAGTGAAAGCTAAACCATGAAATTTGGGAACATTATTTTTAGCATCCGTATTTCTAGTGACTAAGTTCATTCTCCCACTTCTCTTGTTTAAAGACACGTTTATATATTTATATATATATATATATATATATATATGTATATATTCAATAATTAATACTCGTATTCCTTATCATCTAGCAACATCCTCTGATTAAAAAGGTGAGCATCCAAATCGCCCAAGATGAAATGCAAAAATGTACATCCTGATTATCTGGTGTTGCTTATCCACTGAATGATTTCTTATGAGTGTCATCACCTCAACTAAATCATGGATCATTATAAAGAAAGGGAAGAAAAAGGACATGCCACACAGAAAAAATGTAGTAAGAAATGAAAAAAATAGATATGGGGAAAAATAGAGAGAGGGGGTGAGCACACGGAAACAATAACATTAATCTGTTTCAATCAAACATAATAAAAAGAAGAAAAGAAAGAAAAAACAATGTGAGATTATTATACTTTTTACATATTGAACTATTTTTTAGTAGCTCTTAAGTAAACATATCAAGCATCGTAATAATTAAATTATCATACTATGGTATATTCTAGAGGTCCTGCTAGTAAAATAAAATTGGAATTAATTTTTGCTTTATTTCTTTTTCCTTTCTTGAGTAGGCAAGATTTTTGGTTGGATGTGTGTAGTGTAATGGTTAGAGTCGTAGAAAATGGACTTGTAAACCCGACTTCAAATCCTGAACGAGGCTACAGTTCACATAGCGCTAATACCCTTGGGAAAGGTATAAATTCAACTACTCTCCCTCCAGCTATGGGTAAATAGTAGGGCAGACTGGGCTCTTTAACCAGTCTAGGAAAAGGAAAACTCTGAATTCAAACCTGTTAAACTCCGCTTGGGGTGGTCACTACTGAAATAGGCTCAGTCCTAATTAGTGATCTATTTCAATTTTTTTATTTTTTTCTACAATAAGAAAAACAAACGTTCAAAAAAAAAAAAAAAAAAAATCCAGGCTACAGTTCACATAGCGCTAATACCCTTGGGAAAGGTATAAATTCAACTACTCTCCCTCCAGCTATGGGTAAATAGTAGGGCAGACTGGGCTCTTTAACCAGTCTAGGAAAAAGAAAACTCTGAATTCAAACCTGTTAAACTCCGCTTGGGGTGGTCACTACTGAAATAGGCTCAGTCCTAATTAGTGATTATTTCAATTTTTTATTTTTTTCTACAATAAGAAAAACAAACGTTCAAAAAAAAAAAAAAAAAAAAAAAAAAAAAAATCCCAGTCAATCTATAATAAGCAAGGGAATTATCTTTGGAATTGTCTGATAACTGATTCAGTTAACGGATACAACATAAGCAAGAAATTCTTGGGGGGTTAGACATAAAGGAATCCTTTTCTTCACACTCACCTACATAATACCTTCTAAAAAGATAAATAACCATGAAGGTGCTATCAAAGACAGATACCATTTTCTATGAACACCTACCTAATTTCCATTATCTTCTTTGGGTTTTGGAATTAACAATTAATGCAGAAAAGGTAAATGGTTTTCCCATTAAAACTGACATGAGAGATGAAGTGATAAATAAGATGAGTAATAATGAGAACACATACCAGATAGAAATGCGGGTTCAAAACTTGTACTATCTAATTATTTATTTATACGATTTATAATTATACATTAATGGTAGATAAGATGGTACAATTATATATATTATTATAAACTTATAATAAACTATGTTATACAATTACTCGATACTAAGCCCCTAAAATTAGTAGACCTGTTCAAATACCTAGGTAGTAATATCTTATGCACAGAAAGTAATATTAATGCATGCATAGGGAAGGCATGAACTGCTTTAAACAAATTATCAATCATACGGAAATCTAAGTTAAAACGACAATACATTGAAGCTGTACTTGTATCCGTGCTACTGTATGGCTGCGCCAACTGGACCCTAACGAAGCGCCGAGAGAATAAGCTACATAGCAGTTGTGCAAGAATGTTGCATGCAGTCTCAAAATAAATCATGGAAACAACATCCCAAAAGAAAGCAGCTGTATGGCCACTTGCCACCTATCACACAAACCGACACATGGGCAGGCCTTGTAAACTATTCTGTATAATTCTTGTAAACTATTCTGTATAATTCATTTCTAAGAAACTATTGAAATGTATTTACAGTTAGCTTGAAATGGTGAGGGAAGAAAAAAGAAAAACACAGGGATGCATGGATATGATTTTACTGCATCCTTTTAGATTTTTGGTGCGTTAGGGCCGCAGGACGCGTACCTATCAGCATCTCTGCATATATAAACACTCTTATTTTTATTTTTTGATTGCTACTTTGCTAGCATACTAATAAAGTTTACATTTTTTATATTATTCAAATTAAAAGTATTTATATATATTCAAGGTTAATTAGTTTATCTACTTAAATTGGATTTATTTCATTTCAGCTGCTTTGTGAGAATTAACCAATTTTTTTTTTTAAAGGATTATGAGAACCCACAGGTAATTTGAAGAAGAAAAAGAAAAAAAAAACATCTGTTGTAACACTAACGACTTAATCTATACATATATAAAGGGCAGTTGTGTGTATGTATGTATGTCCGGATTAAATCTATACATATGTAAAGGGCAGTTGTGTGTATGTATGTATGTCCGGATTAAATCTATACATATATAAAGGGCAGTTGTGTGTATGTATGTATGTCTGGATTAAATCTATACATATGTAAAGGGCAGTTGTGTGTATGTATGTCCGGATTAAATCTATACATATATAAAGGGCAGTTGTGTGTATGTATGTCCGGATTAAATCTATACATATATAAAGGGCAGTTGTGTGTATGTATGTATGTCCAGATTAAATCTATACATATGTAAAGGGCAGTTGTGTGTATGTATGTCCGGATTAAATCTATACATATATAAAGGGCAGTTGTGTGTATGTATGTCCGGATTAAATCTATACATATATAAAGGGCAGTTGTGTGTATGTATGTATGTCCAGATTAAATCTATACATATATAAAGGGCAGTTGTGTGTATGCATGTATGTCCGGATTAAATCTATACATATGTAAAGGGCAGTTGTGTGTATGTATGTCCGGATTAAATCTATACATATATAAAGGGCAGTTGTGTGTGTATATGTATGTATGTCCAGATTAAATATATACATATATAAAGGGCAGTTGTGTGTATGTATGTATGTCCGGATTAAATCTATACATATATAAAGGGCAGTTGTGTGTATGTATGTATGTCCGGATTAAATCTATACATATATAAAGGGCAGTTGTGTGTGTATATGTATGTATGTCCGGATTAAATCTATACATATATAAAGGGCAGTTGTGTGTGTATATGTATGTATGTCCGGATTAAATCTATACATATATAAAGGGCAGTTGTGTGTGTATATGTATGTATATCCGGATAAAAGCGGCTATTTTGCTAGTTATGAAATAAGTACATCAATAATCTTTCTTTTTTTTTTTTTTGAGGGGAGGGGGTGGCAAGGATATAAATGATTTTCCAGATATTTTAAAATCTTCATAAATCATTTCTTGGGTAGCCATTGGATTTGGTTCAAGATTCTTCGAAATTTTTCTCATAATTTCTTAAACAGTCACTACTTATGCCAGTAAGATGCAGAGATGCTGATAGGTACGCGTCCTGCATCCTTGACGCAGAAATATCTAAGGACGCTGTAAAATCATATCCATGCATCCCAGTGTTTTTATTTTTTCTTCCCTCACCACTTCAAGCTAACTGTAAATACATTTTAATAGTTTCTTAGAAACGAATTACACAGGATAGGTTTTAAAAGGTAGAAGTTAGACGGCTTTAGTTGGGACCCATAAATTTTCCCAGGGACTCATTCAAAGCAGGTATGTGTGTCCCAGGAAGCACTAAATCAAAAAACTATCAGCATCACTGATGTTCCTTTATTCATTTTTTTCTTCCAAACTCCTTAAGCTTTGTTGGACAAAAAGGGTCAGTCATTGTTAACCTTTTTGTCCAGCAAAGCCATTGCAGTAAATGACCACTTTGTTTGTATCATACTAATCTGAACTTTCTTATATCACTTTCTACTATCATTTTATTGCTATATGTAGATGAAAATCCCAGTTAGATTTGCCTCAGAACAGCCCATGTTATTAGTGCATATAAAAGCATGCACTTATTACTTGAAACAATTATGTGTGATTTCTCTTAATTTTTGAGATGAGGCTTGATGATTAGTATTATCTGCATTATTTGGACTATTGTCCTCATCTTCATTGTTATCTGTACAACATTTTGGCCAATGTACCCTCTGGCCTTCTTCAAGTATAATGAATAATAATTAACACAGCTTAACACCTCTACCCCAGCTATGGTTAGCAGAATGAGAACAGGATACCCCCGTGGATTGAATAAAGGGTTTGGTTCAAATTTCTGTGATGGCTACCGATTACGACAAGAAGGTTCCTGAGTTCAACAAGAAATACCTGAAGAAGGCCGGAGGGCACATTAGTCGAAACGTTGTACAGATAACAATGAAGATAATACTAATTATGTGTGATTGTAATATAAGATGCAATTTATACCAACCTGTTTAGATATAAACCAATACTTTAGGGTCTTGTTTATTTCAACTTTTAGAATGAATGAGAATTGTCTAACACAAATATTTCTCATTAGATTAATAATTTTCAAGGTGTGATCTACTAAGCTAGGTTAGTAGAGTTCAAGATTAGTGTACAAGACTGTGACTGTGGCTTGGTTTGGTTACATTCCAGGAAACTAATTTTGCAAAACATATTTTCTTATGATATTTCATTAAGTATATTAAATAATGAAAGTATATTAAATAAACATTTTTCATGAGTCAAAATATTCAATTTTGAGAAAAAATATGCGCTCTTTGTGTTAATAAATAAAGGTAAGCTTTTTTTTTCTTTTTTAATATTTGCAACCTCTTCATTTAAGAAATGGAAATTTAGTTTAAAATTCGTTACAGCCATCCATATGTTTAAATAATCATCACATACTTTGTGTGTGTGTGTGTGTGTGTGTGTGTGTGTGTGTGTGAGTGAGAGAGAGAGAGAGAGAGAGTTTGGCTCAGGCCCACCCTCGGTGGCAGCAGAATCTCCGTAGAGGACTGTTCATGTCAGAAGTCACCCTGACGCAACACCATGAAGCTAAGAGGTCTAAAAGAAAGCAGCGGCAACAAAGCACCGAAACATCAACATCTTCGGGGACAGCCTTCAAATGTGACATCTGTGGTTGAGAACGTTTTTCAAACATTGAACTTCACAGTCACAGGAGGCTCTGTAACTTCAGGGGCATAAAAAACTTTATTATAGTCTTCCGAAATCGAAATACCAATATACAATACATAATCTAATCATAATTGTTACTAGCAAGAATACACATTCTCTGGGCATAAGTATTTCAGTTTTAATGTAATAAAATATATTAAATTAGAAAGACTAACGAAATTAAATAAGAACTCATATAAAAAGATTACACTTATTTTAATTATATCTTAATTGGTTTCTATATAAAATCATTTATAAGATTGATTTTAATATGTTAGAGAATAAAACAATAATATTAGAGATCAATAACATCAAGTAATTATTTATTAAACTGTTTTGTTAAAACCAGCATGCAAATTAACGACATCATATAGACCTTTATTTCTTAGCAATATAAGAGACACATTGCAGGATTTTAAATGCATTAATAACATGGGCTGTTTTGAGGGAAGTCTCACTCACATTTTCACTGAGACCTCGTTAATAAATTAGATTTACTCTATGTATTAATGATTTTGACTATAAATCAAATACTCCTTGATAAACTTTCACAATTCCTGAGGGTACACCATCATAAACAATGATGTAGTTTTGGTTACAGACAGACACTGATTCTCCATTATAATAGGATATAAAAAAATCCTAAATCCCAAAAGGAATTGATCTTGAGTTTTTTTGCTTTCTCCTTAGTGCATTAATAAACATTACTGACCTAGCACACTTAAAATGGGTTTTTTAAAGATCTATTATCTGACTAGCTGTTCCTCTAAGTTAAATAAGGGAACAAAGAAAAGATATAATTAAATAACAGAATAGCAAACACATGGCTCGTGTCAGAGAGGAAGTAGATAGAACAGAATATAATCAGCAAAATATATACTTTTATTTATATTGCTTAACAGGGTGCTTAAAACTTATCTGATTATTTTGACCAACATAGGAAACAACCATCATAACATAATATGATAATCATCATAGTAAGTAAAAAAGTAAAGTAGACTGAGTGGCCTATTGTCGGTATCAGCTGGACAGTGAAGGAGTCTATCCCTTTTTCAGTAGCACTAGACCAAGAAGATTGTTTTGTGTCTGAGGTGGTGTGCCACATCTACTATAATTACTCCATTTTACCATGCAGATCCAAATTGTTAGTATCAAATACAGAACCACAAGGTTCCGAGGTGGACAAAAAAATAAAATAAAGGCCCTACTTTTGCTACTACTATCAGCTCCCCCACCTTACTGCACATATCCAAGCTGTGCTACTCATGTGCTAAGTGGGTGAGGACCGGTATTGAACCCGGAACCTTGATGGATGCTCTACTTAGTGAAATTGAAACTGGCTCTGCACTGATATCATCTTCATCTTGAGTGTTATATCAATCATAAGGTTTTGGTCATTGTACTTAAAGGCCTCCTTCAAGTGCCTGTCATAGAGCAGTTTTGAACCAAACCCTCCCCCCCCCCCCGCCCAATCCGGAGGCAGGGATAGGCAGTTCTCATATTCTGTCTATGCTGAGAGGATATCTCACATTTCTTCTCTTATTTCATACTTTTTGTTGTCTTGGTAATTCTATCCATTTGACCCACTGTACCAGAGTCTGTATTTACCCAACCCCCCCTTCCACCAAGATAGTTTTGTTTTATGGCATATCAACCTCAGTGGGTCATTTAATGCTGACAGTTTTGAAATAAAGAATGAATTTATGGATACACAATTGAACAGAAAAGAGACAGAACTCTGCCTTTCCAAACAAAATTAGCACAAAATAAAACAAAACAGCTTTGTCCAAAAATTATAACAACACTGTCCTTTTAAGGATAAAGTTCAATCACATGCAAACAACAGGAACACCCCCCACCCCTTGACCTCAAAAGGAATCAGCCAATGATGACCATCTAGCTGGCAGCAACCTGACCTGCCTAGTAATTCAACTGACCTTTGTAGGACATATAGGTAACTAAAACTGAGCTTTCAAACAAAACTTTTCATATTTCTTAGAACAAAATATATCAATTTCTAATCAAATTCCTAACATCTTTTTTGAAAAAGAAAGAAACTATTCATAGAATGAACAAATAATTTTCATTTGAATTAATACACAAAATTTTCCACCTAGAAATAAGGACACATTTAATTCTTAACTTTTTATTGTTACATTTTTAGTGATAAAAACAAAAATGAATTTAAGGAATACATTTTTTCATCAATTTAACTCAACAAGCAATTAAGAACTGAATTTAAATTTTTGTTATATATGCATAAAGTGTTTAGAAAAATAAAATTGTGTTTCAAAACACTCACAAGTATAGAGTTACATTTCTATGTATATCTTGTTTACCTCCTTGTTATATATGTTAGTTTTTCTGTGTGAGTAAAGGAGAGATGGGAGAGTTATTGTGAGAGAGACATTTAACTATTCCCTTTATTTGTATGTTAAGATTCAGCAGAAGAAATGAGCTCATGGCTTATTGAAATTCCATGATCCATTTCAATTTAAATTAGGTCAAATGTTCCCTTTCTTAGAAATCTTACAAAATGATTTGGGTTTTTTTTTGTTTGTTTTTTTGTTTTTTTTTTTAACTCTCTGGACGTTTTTTTTTTCTTTCTTTTTTTAAATTTAATTCACTTTGCAAACTCTTTTCCCTAATCCCAATTATCTACTGAGAGCTCAATCGGTGACCCAATGGGTCATGTTTTGTCTAGTAGGTTAATATACATGGCTAAAATGTATAAATAGTTTTGATTTTAATCCTAAGAGTCTTTAGAGCAGTTATCATATAACTGGAGACAATGACATGTTATAGTCATTGAAATGCTCTAAGTCAGAAAGCAGATAGAAAATATATTGTTCTTTACAAAGAATTTGTGTCAATTTTCATGCAAGACTAACACAAACTGAAATGTTTGTTTCTCACAAAATGGTGGATAAAGTTATACTCTCAGGGTAAGGTGAGGGTGGGTGGGGGAGTGAATGTTGTAATGTAAGCTGAGATTACCAAATCTTCCCTAACAAGAACAGAATAAAGAGTAACACATTTTCATTGACTCAGTAAGGTGGTACAAAGAAAAAGACTAATATCAGAAAAGAAACTATGAAGTTACATAAGCACAAAAATGTGACTTTTTTTTTATTAAAAAACTTTTTTTTAGTAACTTTTATAATAGATATAAGAAACAATAACAAGGTAGAGTAAAATAGATAAACTATTTGTTTTTTTCCTTTTCTAACACACCTGAAAAGAACAATCAAATACCTGTAGGGAAAGTATTTAATACTTATTATAGAAGAAGAGGGCTGGGTTAGCTCAGTCGGTAGAGCGTTCGGCTAGAAATCACAAGGTTCCTAGTTCGATAACGGCCCTCGCCAACTCGGCGTATGAGTAGCACAGGGATCTGTGCGGTAAAGTAAGAAGCTGATAATAGGTGTGGTGCTCCACCTAAGACACAAAAAACAATCCCCTTGGTCTAGCGCTCGTTGATTGGCCGATACCGACCACTCTGACGATATAGAAGAAGATAAAAAAGAAACATTGTTTGGAAGGTAAGACTGAAAAATCATTTTCCTTGTCTTACAAGAGAGAAAAATTTCTAATTGTTTGTTGTTTGTTGGATTTAAGGCATGTCAACTCTTGTTGGGCTATTTTATGCTGAAGACATTTTGTTAATTCATTTTCTCACTCCGGGTCAGAGTGGACCTGGGAGTAATGGTTATGAAGGGGTACTCTACACTCTCTAGAGCACTAGAACTGGAACTTCACCTTCACATAGAGTTTAATGTCACACCCAGGACATTAAGACCCTCAACCATCGCCTTCTAGCACATATACGATAAAAAGAGTTGGGGCTTGCCATAAGAGTAATAGGGACAATCATATTAGCATTCCCAGTTGATATTTTATTTTATTTTTTTTATTTGAGGTTATTTTTATTTAATCATATTAGTTAAATAGAGCTGTGTAAATGGAGTTCAAAACTGTCTGCAAATATCTCCAGTGGTTCAAAAGTTATGAGAATTTAAAGCCCCGAAATTGGGGGTACATGATTTTGTTAAAAACAAATATCAAATCACAGACCAATTTAAAACAAAAAATTCAGTAATTTCTTCACCATTTCTTTACTTTTTGAGCAATTTTGATAAAACTTGGCATTCTTATGTAAAATTGTATGTTCTTTCCGATTCTACACTTAAATTGCATGTATCTCTATGTTGTAACTCATTATTTAGAGAATAAGAGGTACAGATAGCAGCTTTTTGGTTTTTTTAAAGTTTACTACAAGATTATTCAACATTTTCATTTTAATACTGCATGTATACACATATATAGTATTAATTTAAATATGTAACATCACTCTGAACTTAAAAATACATTTTTAAATACCCATGTTAAATTACATACAAGAAATAGAATACCTATTTACATGTTTTTAAACAAAGCCGGTCCGGTGTGTGCTGAGTTTTGTTTACATTTCTTGTAATTTTAAGTTGTTTTTTTTTTCCAAAATTGAAAGTTTTACGAAAAAACCCAGATGGTTAACCTTCATCCCATAGTCAAATGTTATATATGAAAATAATTCTGAGACTATCTACTATTAGTGATATAGTGCTTTTTTTCTTTTTTTTTTTGGCTTATCTTATACTTTTTGAAGAAATCACTGTCAAATTTTGTCTATGATATTTTTGCTTCCAAAGGATGGTAAAGAAAAAAAACAAGTTTCTGACCATATATTAAGTGTATTCTAATTAAGTGTAAAATTTCAAGAATATTGATAAAGATTAGCCACTTGGATTTTACAAAAAAAAAATTACCATGAGAAATTTAGTCGGAGAAAAAAACCCATATTAAGCATTCAGCTGTTCGAAGCAAAATACCGTTTTAACTCACCGTAAAAAATAATGCAATGGATAAAGACACATAAAAATTACATATTTAGAAAGATTATTTTATTTTCATTCCAACCATATAAATATTTAGGAAATTGCGATTTAAACCAATTAAGGTCGGAATTTGTCAATGTCATGAAAATCAAGGGTTGCTAATCATATAGGTGCTAGGGCTTGACGTAACCAGTCAATTAATCAGAGGGGGCCTCTCCAACCGCCCGTCTAGCCCAAGTAAGAGCCAAAGTGGAGTGTTACATGTAACGGACTGCTCAGCCACCTGGGTTCCATCCTTAAGCATCACAGGTTGTCACCCACAGCCAACAGGTGGCCCCATTGGGAGAGTTTTACCCCTCAGCAGAGGTGCAGTCTGTGTATTCTAATGCCCCAGCCGACAAGGAGGAGTGCTCAAAAAAATATCAAGACTTAAGCTTTATCTTTAATTTAATTTCTTTCTTTTTTTTCAATTTAAAATCTAAATGAAAATATATGCACAGCCGAGCAATTTAAATGGTAAATGGATAAAGTCTAGACAAGTCAATGCAAATTCTTAATGCATTTTTGATGAGCAGTTTTTTTTACAAAAACCACGATCGTGCAAATACAGCACATTCTTTTAGCCCTATCAGCTGGGGCTTTAGAATACACTGACTGCACCTCTGCAGAGGGGTAAGACTCCACAACACACACAAATGGGGCCACCTGTTGACCGTGGGTGGTGACCCGTGATGCGTAAGTATGTAACCCAGGTGGCTGAGAGGTTCATGATATGCAACACTTTACTTTGGCTCTTACTTAGGCTAGATGGGTGGTCGGAGAGGCCCCATCTGATCAATCGGCTGATTACATCAAGCTCTAGCACCTATACAATTGTTCCAACCCCATTGCCCTTATGGCAAGCCCCAATCCATTTTATCATATGTGCTAAAAGGCTGAGGGTCTTATTGAACACCGAAACTGAGGTAAAAATTTCTACAACTAATATTCATATTTATATATATATATATTTACTAACCCCTCCGCACAAGCAGAATGTAACAATAGCTGGAAGGAGAGTAGGTTCATACCTTTCCCAAGCGCTAAGTGAAATGCAATTACCACATCCAGGATTTGAACTCGGGGTGACGACTAGTCCATTTCCCATGACTTTAACCATTACACTACACGCTTCCATATATATATATATATATATATATAAAAGAATGTATCAAAAGTAAGCAATTTTTTTCTCACTGACCTTTACTCCAATGCTTATTTTGTTTGTTTATTGATTGATTTTAACGGCATATCAACCCATCCGGGTTATGTCATGCCTAACGGTTAGGAAGTGATACATATTATGTATTTATATTTATACTTTTTAGTAATTGGTTTTAACAATGTGTTAGCATTATTGGGGATTATGTTGTATGGTATTGATTTGTTTCATGACTATATTCTATGGTATAATTTTATTTCCCTCAAAAAAAGAGAGAATATCCTCCATGTTGATGTTTTCAAACAGATCTTTCATATTGTTTGCTTTAAAATAACGGTTTCTGATGTGAACAAAAAAACTGCATTCGATGAATAAGTGTTTAACTGTCAAAGGTGTTTGACATGTTCCACATTGTGGTTGTTGTTCTTGTTTGAGTATATAGGAGTGTGTTAGCCTTGTATGACCAATGCTTATTTTGTATACACATCTAAAAACTATCTATAACTACATAATATATACATATAAGTGTGTGTGTGTGTGTGCATTCTTTGCACCCAGGCTCACATTAAAATGGGCTACATTATACTAAATCATTGATATGAATGATCAGTGTGCAATATAGATGTACTAATAAATGGCATTTATCAGTCATGGGATATCTAATTTGCATAATTATTCTAAAAAAAAAAAACAGGTTTTAATAAATAACAGCCTGGCATTATTCATTTGTAATTTCATATATATATATATATATATATATATATAATATAATATAATATAATATAATAATTTTTATAGGTAAGCCATATAAAAAAAACAATTTTAAATGCCTTATTTACATTTTGTTCACTTAGCATTTTTTATCATAACGTTATTTTGAACAATTTTTGTGCAATTCGATACTACTTCTAAGTAAAAAATTAAATCAAAAATATCTTATTATAATGGCAATTCAGTCAGTGTCTGACAGTAACCGAAACTACATCACTGCTTATGTCACAATAACCTCCAGAACTGCATAAGTTTATCAATGAGTATTTAATTCATAATCAAAATCATACATCTAATTTATTAAAGGTGTCACAATAAAAATCCGAGTTGGATTTGCTTCAAAACAGCTCATGTTATTAGTGCATTTAAAATTCTGCAATTTGTCTTATATATCACTAAGAAATAAAGGTTGACATAATATATGGTGTGGCTAATTTGCATACTGGTTTTAACAAAACCAGGTTTAATAAATAATTACTTGGTGTTATTGATCTAATATTATTTAACGTATTAAAATCAATCCTATGAATGATTTTATATAGAAACCAATTAAAATAAGTGTAATCTTTTTATTTTTGTTAGTCTTTCTATTTTAATATATTTCATTACATTAAAACTTAAATACTTACGCCCTGAGGGCACATATTCTTTGCAGTAAATAACATTAAAAAAAGTTTTTGATAAAGTTCAATTTTTTTTTAGTAAGTAATTACATTTATCAACCAGTAATTAATTGAATTTCTTTTTTTCTTTTTTTTTAATTAATCCCATAAATTGCACTTTTATATTAGTTTTATATACATTTTCAAGAAGCTAACATGGGCCAAAAGTTTATTTTGCAAAGTAAGCACCCCTTCTAAAACATTTTATCTTTATTTTTAACGAGCAGAGATTCTGATCAATAAGAAAAAGCAAAAAGCCGTAAAGTTATTTTAATTTTATTACATTTTAAAAGACATGCAGTTTGCAATGTTTGTTAATGTTAATTAAAGATTAAATGTTTCCATTAACATTAAAGAAATTACAAACAAATTGTTTTGTGAAGGCTATGAAAACACAACACAAACAGTCACATTATATATAAGTCGTCAGGGTGACCTAAAGTTGGTAGCAGCCAGACAGCAAGGGAATCTATCACCTTTTCACCTGTGCTAGACCAAAGGAGATTGTTATAGTGTCACACCTACCATCAGCTCCTCACTTTACTGCACATATCCCTACTTATACACTGTGGTGGCAAGGGCAGGTATTAAACTCTGAACCTTCTGGTTCCTAGTCGAACACTCTACCAACTGAGCTAAACCAACACTGTGTTGAACAAGATAGACATTTCATGTCTGACGAGTTTCATTTCAATCTTTTCTAGTTTTCTGGACAGATTCTTAATATCTGTTGATCAGTCCAAAGTTTTTGTACCTAGTACTTTCAGCACTCAGACATGCCATCATCAGGGTAGAAGTATTCGAATTGGTTCCTGGTTATTTTTAAACACTCAAGGTGGTTAAAAAAACCAAGTAACAGTGGAAGTAAATATGAGGGGGAACTAACAGAAATTACATGAAAGGGTGTTGGGATTGGGAGGGGAGAATTAGCGGTAAATGAGTTAAGGACATTTTAGGATGTGACTGCTAAACCTAAAATTAATTTTATTTATGAAGATATATATAACACAAATTTTCATACAACATCACTGAGTTTCTATTAGCGAGGGGAATGGCAGTATTTGTATACAATAAAACTTTGAAACTAATATGGAGGCCCACAAGAGAACCAATATAATAACAAAACTTAATGGAAATCAACCATTTTCAAGAAATCATTAACAAAACAAAACAAAACAAAAAAAAAATATGCTTTTGAACATCCATATTTTAGAAGGAAAGGCATGTGACTTGTCATTAATAGATCATAACACAATAATTAAGAAATCTCAGTTTAAAAATTAGGCCCCCAACCTTTTAAACAAAACAAATATCGATGTATAATTTTATCACTGATAATCTAAACGAACATTAAATTTCAGAAACAACAGAGTAAAAAAAAAATCTCAAAATTTTTTTTTTTGTTTTTTCTAAATTCTTACATTTAATTTTCAGATTTTTGGTAATCATTTTCGACCAAAATCATTCCTTTTAATTTTTTTTTTTTTTCTCTATTTACACCTTCGGCCTTTTGGCTTTTTATTTATACTATAATTAGTTTCAATTATATATAACCCCACATATATTTTGAGATACAAACATTGGAGGGGGGGGCAAAGTTAAATGAACTGAATAAAATCAGAAAGTTTTTAAATAAAATCAGATGCATTATAACATTATTCATCGATAAATCAACAATGAAAATTTCTTTAAAATCGGATAATTCCCTGATTTTTGATGATTTCTTTTCAATCGGGGGGGGGGGTAAAAAATTTTTTGGAAAAATACGTGCGTAATAACGTCACATTTGTCAGATCCTAACTCAACTCCATTATTAAATTCATTCATTGATAAATCGACAATGAAAATTTCATTAAAATCGGATAATTCCCTGATCTTTTTGTAATTTAAAAAAAAAATTGTTTTGTAAAAACACGGATTTTTCGACAAACTGGGTGTACACTACAGTATATCTATTTTTTACAAATTTAATAATTGCAATAGCTCTTAAGTAAACATATCAAACGTAATAATTAAATCATTATCATACTGTGGCATATCAACAGGTCCTGTTGATAATCATAATTGAACAAACATAAGCATTAAAAAGAAGAGATATGTGAAACATTGCCATTATTTGGGATGTAAAATTCTAGGGTCGTTCCATTTGAAATCCTAAACTTTCCATGTGAAAAAAGTACAAGATTTTCTTTTAATAATAAAAAGATGAAAATACAATCTGAATAATAGTTGAAAGAAAAATACATTGTTTTACAAATTTACTTAATTTTAACAATAATATCATTTGAATAAAAAGAAATAAAAAGGAGAGAAAAAGAAAAATTTACCGGAAAGAAGAAAATCAAGTTTTCTTTTTTACTTCGTGTTTTTAACAAAGAATTTTGAGTAAATAAATCGTTCTGATGGAGAAATTATTTTATACTTAATTTCTTTTTTGTTAGAAACCATGAATTATTTTGAAAGAATGTGAATTGGTTAAAATATCAAAATGAACTGGAGTCATTTGATATATAAAAAAAAAAAAAAAGTGTCTAACGAGGAAATTTGTAAAAAAATAAAAAAGTATACAGTTATTGATTTTATTAAAGTAAAGAGTTCTTCTAAATCTGACCAAATTTCTCCAGCTTAGATTTCACTCCTAATATTAAATAAATAAATATTAAATAAAAATGCTGAGTTGAAATATTCAATATTAAGATATTTATTAATTAATAAAATATTAATTATTAATATTAATTAATAAAATATTCATATTAAAATATTTAATACTTCATATTTCATTTTAATATTAATATCTAATATTTAATATTTCAACACAGTATTTTTATCTATGATGGATATTGAATACTTATCTAAAGACAAGTATTTTTTTGTCTTGATTTTTTTTATTAAGATAAAAATAGCTTTATATGAAGAAATTGATTAAATCTATGACCAAGAGAAGCGATTCCATTGTAGTTGAGTTTCCCAAATAAAAGCACTTGAAAATGCTTTTTATTTTCAAATAAACTTTTGTATTAAAACAGGAAATTCTTGCAATTTTGACTTGATTCATTGATATTTATTTTTCCAAAAAAAATTCTTAGCATATTTAAAATAGAATTTATAGGAAAATACAAGTTCGTCTATTTTTTCCATTTCCTGGGAATTGACCTCAGCGTTGTTATTTTAAGGGATTGAGATTTAATTAAACTTATCAAGTCCTATACTGAAATAAACTGAACATTATTATTCGCTAGTAATTTTGCCGAGTATCTAACGATATTTTTATTTCAGAGTAATAGTAACAATAAAAATTCTTTTTTATTAAAACAGTCCATTTTTTGCAGTTCGGGGGTCAAAATGTATATAACTTAATCACTACGCAACAACTTTAAAATACAACATCAATTAATGCTGCCGTTTATTCTTTATTTAAAACTCATAAATGAATTAACGTATTAACTTAATACGTTAACTCTAAGGAAAACAAAAAATTTAATTTTTATTAATCCCAGTTCAGTGGGGACCTCCAATTTGCTGTGTCAAGTTTACCCCCCCCCACACACACACACACTATATTCAACAATGAAACTTAATATTATCTTGGAAATTTTTGGGCCACTCAAAAGAAGAAACTTTTTTTTTCTTTTTTTTTTTTTAAATCAGGATGATTTTTTTTAAATTTCAGCTTACGGAAATAATGAAAATTATGAATGAAAACAATGTTTACATTTTCACACTGTTAAATCAATTGAAATTTAACGTGGCCAAAAACAAGTTGTTCAGAAATTAAAAATATATACATTGGAAGTCATTTCATATTCCACTAACGTCTGTCCGGTAGACTGGTAAAAAATTACGCTCCTGAATTCAGTCTACCACGATTCGTATGTCTCACACACAACACAATCTTATGTATGACCTGCGCTAGTCTACATGAAAAACAAAAACAAACAGATGTCTGTCTGTTTGTTTGTTTATTTGTTATAAACAAGCAAATAATGAACGTGATAATTTGAGATGCACGGGATCACCCTCAAGACATACTATTGATCACGTGTAAAAAGTTAAAGTAATAGCTTCTTTGAGTTCAACAGGAGGGAGTTTATTGTTTTGCAAGCTGTTAATAGTGAATTTGATCCTTACCAGGTGAGTTTTGTTATTGTATGAGCAAAAAAGTTCGCCCGCCGTGCTGAACTTAACAGTAAACTTTACTGTTAACTTAGGTTAACTTCTTAGTCTGTTTACTAAACAGTTAATCTAAATCTATTATTATTCAACGAGTTGACGAAGAAAAATAAAAGCCTGTAAAATCCCAACTAAAACATTTCAAAATTTAAATCAAAGTTTATATAGAATTTTGAAAAGTTTTCTTAGTTTGTAAAGTTTAAATTAAGTATACCCAAATTTTCGTCTGCTTTTCATTTTAAAAACGAATTAAAATTAATTATTTAAGGTCAAATTTTTGTCTAAGTCGAAAAGTAGTAACATAATGGGCATCAGCAAAAAAGCAAAATAATATTACACACGTAATTTATTTTTAACACATTTAAAACGATTTTTTTTCGATCAATTTTGCTGAAATGTGGCGTAAAATATGTGTTTACAAAATAAATTTAACCCTCCCGATTGAAAAAAAAAGAAAATTAATTTATTGATAAATCAACACTGGAAATTTCATTAAAATCGGATAATTCCCTGATTTTTTGTAAATCTTTTTCAAACGGGGGAGGGGGATAAATTTGTTTTGTAAAACACGGGTTTTCCGATAAATTGGGTGTAAAATTTAAACTTTACAAACTAAGAAATCTTACGAAGTAGAAATAAATTCAATTGGTAAGAATTTGAAATTGGTATTCACTACATTATGTCCAGTGTTGTAAAAGGGAAGACTATTCACTATTCTAAATTTTACATTTTTTTTAATTTAGCTTACTAATTCTAATTTACTAAATTAAAACAAATTAATTTAAAAAAAAAAAAAAAAAAAAACAGTCTCAAATTTTATATATCTAAATTAGAAATATAAAATTTGAGACTGCTTTTTTGTTACATATTTAAAACCATAACGAATAATATAATCACCAACAATTTAAGTACACTTAAAAAACGAAATAAAATTAATTAAATCGATTATTTAAGGTCAGATTTTTGTTTTAGCCGAAAAGTAGTGACAAAAACTTTACTTTCTTGATAAACTATTTAGTAATATATCAAGAAAGTGAAATTTTTGTTTGGGTTTCCAAGAACTTTAGCGAATTCAACAGGCAGATGAAGAAGGCCGGAGGGTACAACGGCCAAAACAACGCTAGAGATAAGTAAAATAATTCGACTAAAATCAATGAAAGGAAGTGAAAGTTTTATTAATGAATGTGTTGTCAGTTGTTGAATGAACAGATAACTTTTACTACTGACAGTTACTGAAGGAAGAAGAATAACAAACATTTACCTAAGACATCGTAGGATTTGTTTAAAATCCTGCGATGGGTTTAAAATTTAAACCCATTAATATTATCTGTTTTGAGGCAAATCTATCTCAGATAAATCTTAACAGAGACATTGTTAATAAATAAGATGCTAATTAAGGTTTAATAATAATATTGATTATCTAATAACCATTGAGAAATAATTCATGGTAATTTACCTTGAATTATTAACTAATCTATCTACTATATTATAATATCTATCTATAATAGTATTATAGAATTGATAGATAAAGATTCTAAATCTATAAATTCTATACGACGTATAATATACGTATATACGTCGTGTATACGTATATAAACGTATATACGTCGTATATACGTATAGTATACGTATATAAAGGGCAGTTTGTGTGTATGTATGTCCGGATGAAACAACGAAAATAAAACAATTAACGACAAAGTAAATATACACATTGAATATCACCGGTTCTTGCTTTTTGTACAAAAATATGAAGATTTCATTTGATATATATATTTAAAGATATTTAAAATTAAAATATACATAGAAATAGCATTGAAATTCCACTTAACAATGTCCAGTACTTGTAAATCTCAAAAGTACACCAGGGTGTTTTAGGGCCCCCCTCCACCTGTCTTTTATCTAGGCGATGCTGGGTAGCCGCTTCTAGTGAAAAAATAAATAAATGGTGAATAAATAATTGAAGTAACTCACTTGTTTAAAAAACCTCAAAAGTTTTGCTGCCATTGCAGAGCAGCTGTCGAAATAAGAAGTTTTTTTTCGTATATCATCAGGTAAGAAGGTAAAAGCCATGCATTTGAGCGGACGTTTTTGTTTTTTGTTTTTAAGAGCTGACACACACCACCGACAACTGACTGACAAGAGACGACAACGACACCATCACCGCCAAGGTGTTGTCATAGCAGATAATAAAAATAAAAATAAAAATAAACCTCAATACAAAGTGAGCAAATCTCACAAATGCCTTCAAAATTGTACACGGTATTCTTTTTCCACTCTCTACCCAACTAAGGATGGTCAGAACTGAAAGGAAGGGTAAGAAGAGGTGACAAATGTGTGGGCTATAAAAAAAATCTATTATCTACATATTAGAGCGGGGAAGAAGAAAGAGGAGAAGAAAGAGGAGAAGGAAGAAGAAAGAGGAGAAGGGAGAGGAAAGAGGAGAAGAAGTGGTCATTTGAGGAAAAGGAATAAATAAGCGAATAAAATAAAATCTTCAAACGCTTTTAAACTTTTCACCTAATATCATTTATTAAATGAACTAGCAGAAAAAGTATTTAAGTTTTAATATAATTAAATATTATATTCAATTAGAAAGACTAATTAAATTAAATAAGAACACAAAAAAGATTAGTTATTTTTACTTTATTCTAATTGATTTCAGTATAAAATTGTACATAGGATTGCTTTTAATACGTTTGAAAATAAAACAATAATATTAGAAATCAATAACACCAAGTAATTATTTATTAAACACGGTTTTGTTAAAACCGGTATGTAAATTATTCACAATGTAGACCTTTATTTCTTAATGATATATCATTAAGAAATAAAGGTCTCACACATATTAATGATATGGGCTGTTTTGAGGCAAATCTATCTTAGCTAGACCTTAATAGAAACATTGTTGACAAATAAGATGCTAGTTAAGATTAAATAATGATTATTTGATGGCCATTGAGAATATAACGTAAATAACTAATGGAATTGTGACGTAGTTTCGGTTACGGTAAGACAGATACACAATTTCCATTATAAGATTATGAAGAAAAATAATAAATAAATAAATAAATGTGAAAAAAAAATAAGAGTTACAAAGATGATTTATTAATATTTATGAATTTAGTCGACGTTTAAAAAGTTTCGTATATTAAATTTAAATATACATCTAAAATCTTCATTGACATCTAAAATCATTCATTGACATTACATGGGCATATTTAGTTTGGTTTGTTTTGTTTTACGGCATATCAACCTCAGTGGGTCATTTAATGCCGATAAAGTTTTGAAATAAATCAATTCTTAATGGATAATACAATTTTTTTATAAATACATTTTTCTATTTAACCAATAGATGGGACCCTAACAGGTACTACCACTCCGGGTCAGAGTGGACCAGGGAGCAATGGTGGTGAAGGGGTGCTCCACATTCCCCAAACTTCCAAAACTGGGACCTTACCATCAGATAGAGTTTAACGTTATTCCCAGGGCATGTAGACCCGCAGCCACCGCCTTCTAGCACCCATATGATAAAAAGGGGTTGGGGCTTGCCATAAGGGCAATAGGGTTTGGAAAATCATATAGGTGCTAGGGCTTGACGTGACCAGCCGATTGATCGGAGGGGGCCTCTCCGACCGCCCGTCTAGCCCAAGATAGGGCCAAAGTGGAGTATTGCATGTCATGAACTGCTCATCCACTTGGGCTCTATCCTTAAGCATCACGGGTCGCCACCCACGGCCAACAGGTGGCCCCATTGAGGGAGTCTTACCCCTCTGCAGAGGTGCAGTCGGTGCATTCTAACGCCCCAGCCGACAGGGCGGTGGGTATATTTATTTTTCATTTTTTTCTATTTTGAAAATGAGTCATCTTACTAAAGACTTTTTAGTAAGATGTCGCATTTTCAAAATAAAGTCTTTTTTAGTAAAAAGACTTTATTGAGGGGGAGGGGCAAGATATTACTTATCAATAGTTTTACCATAAAGTCTGATTGTTATTGACTTTCATATTCGATCTATATAAGATTAAGAGTCACTGGGTGCTTTTTTATGCTATCCCTTCCTATCATAGATTATTTGGTAATCTGAGTAATCTAGGTAAATAAAGTAAAGTCGTCGGGGCGGCCTAAAGTCGGTATCAGCCAGTCAGCGAGGGAGTCTATCCCCTTTTCAATAGCGCTAGACAAAGGAGATTGTTTTGGCGTCTGAGGTGGAGCGCCACACCTACCATAAGCTCCTTACTTTAACGCACAGATCCCTGTGTTACTCATACGCTGAGTTGGCGAGGACCGGTATCGAACTAGGAACCTTGTGGTTTCTAGCCCAACGCTCTACCGACTGAGCTAACCCGGCATCTAGGTAAATAGTCTAGCAAAATATTAAGAAAAAAAGACAGAAAATACAATTTTTAAAACAGATGGAACAAAAATCGCCCAACAAAAAGACTAATTGGTAGGTATTTACCCAACCCGTTTGTCACGGTTAGGATGTGACACAAGGTTGCAAGTATGGGGCATCCAGTGAGGATCGAACTCACTTTTCAGTCGTAATGGATCTGTGAGACTAACTTGCTAACCATTACACTACGATGGGACTCATTTGTAGCAAATTTTCAGAGTATCCCTGAGTGTTAGAAAAAAAATATTTAAGATTACTATGTAAGATTTGAGACAAAGTTACAAGTATGGTGCATCCATTGAGGATCGAACTCGCTTTTCAGTAGTAACGGATTGTCCCGAAGTGTTGATAAGAAACATAATTTTTAGGGTTTGTCATCATGTTGTAACATTTTTAATATTATTTTATAATCTTTCTAGTAAAACCATAAAACGTATTAAAATGGTCACATGTTCTTCCTGTTTTGTGGCTTGATATAAGAGCACTTTAAAGTACTTAAACTATTTTTTGTTGAATTTTTTAAACATTAAAAAGGTGGTGGTAATAATAATAATAATAATAGTCAGAAGACCAGACCTAGTATTGATTAACAAGAAAAAGAGAACTTATCAACTGGTAGAGTTTGCAATCCCATCAGATCACCGGCTTAAGATGAAAGAAAACGAAAAGATAGACAAATACCTGGACCTTGCCGGAGAATTGAAAAGTTGTGGAATATGAGGGTGAAAGTGATACCAATTGTAGTTGGTGGGCTTGGAACAGTTCCGAAAAGTTTAGAACACAGAATTAGAATTGGAAATCAAAGGAAGAATTGAGGTCATCAAGACAATAGCATTATTGAAATTGGCTAGAATACTCAGAAGAGTCCTGATGATCTGAGGAGACTTGTTGACTCCAGTGAAAGACCATCAGTTAACTGCAACGCTGATGTGAAAAACTTCTGAAGAGTGAAATAATAATAATCTTTTTCAGCTAGATATATTAAGTCTAAGACCTGTCAGCTGTTCCCAATATTTAAAACATTTATCTTATTTCCACTGAACATTCACATTATTTCCACAATTCATCCATTTAAATCTTATCCAACGTTGACTTAAAAGAGTTTAAAGTTTGGACATTTACTACTGATGATGGTAGTTTATTCCATTAATCTACTACCCTGTTACTGAAATAATTTTGTCTTACATTTGTTTTGCAAATTTTTTTAATTTATGAACCTTGGTACTGATTTTTTTTAGCAACATCCAATAGATTAAAGTTTGTTGAATAAAATGCATGAGTATATTTATAGACTTCAATCATATCTCTTCTGGATAGCCAATAAGTCAAACGGTAGACTGTGAATTCAGTAGCCTAAAAGGGGAGGGTTTTGAATGTTAGGCAAAAACTCTTCACCCAACATTCATAGCTTAAACTCGTTTTTTTTTTTTTTCACGACCTACGCATATATGAATATGATTTCAATCTTTTAACAGTTAAAAGATTGTCTAACCAAAAGAGATTTCGATCATATCATTGATAAAAAAATTTTTAAAAGATATTTCAACATTTCATTGATAACGGACGACGAGCCTTGCCCGAAAAAAGTGATTTCAGCTAATGCTGCAAATGGAACCATACCATCCCAGGCACCATTGGAAGGATTAAACAAATACCGTATTTGGCTGCTTATAAGACGTGGTAAGCATTAAAAATACTACCCCCCAAAAAACCGAGTTTAAACAGCGCCTTCTAAGATATACAGAGGGCCTTGGTTTAAACGTCACGAATATCAGGTGAAGAGTTTTCGTCTAACATTCGAATCCCTACGTATGCTAAAAATTACGCTACAGAATTCGGTCTACAAGTCAAACTTGGTATGTCAATGTCTTTCTTCATATGAAAGGTTTTTTTTTTTTTAAATCATCCATTATAATATATCTTTTTTCAGGTAGTATATTACGTCTGAAACCCGTCAGCTGTTCCTTATATTCCAAACATTCATCTTAATTCCACAGAATATTTATAATCATTCCACAGATTATCCAAGATTGCCTTAAAGGAGTTTAGAGATGGGGCATTCACTATTGATGATGGTAATTTATTCCATGTATTCACCATTCTGTTACTAAAATAATTTTGCGTTGCATTTGTTTTGCAAAGTTTTTTAAGAGTTTTAATTTATGACCCCTAGTGTTGATATTTTGAGCAATATTAAATAGATTAAAGTTCGTTGAATAAAATCCATGGGTATATTTATAGACGTCAATCATATCTCCTCTAGTTCGTCAATAAACCAAACTTGGTAAATCAATCTTCATAAGTCTTTTTTAATACGAAAGTTTGATTTTTAAATCATCCATTACTTAAGTAACTCTTTTCTTCTTTTCAATTATTGTATTGTTTCGTTATCAACTTTAAATTTTGAGGAGTTAATAAAATGTTCGATTTCGGGTTATTTTTACAGCACTTTTAACCTAGACTAAACGATCCAGGTTAGAAGGGTGGTATAGATAACCGGTAATCGAATGTTTTAGACCTTATTTATATATCTTTAAAAAAAAGGTCTAAAAAAAAAAAAATTTAGGTTTCAGGTTACCTTCACTACGATTTTGACGTTGACCATTTGTTCAGATAAATTCTTTGTGCAAATTCTTAATTTTAGAAAAATGCTTTTTTTTTCTTTTTCTTTATAAGTTAACTAGAAGCGGCTACCCTGTGTTGTCTGGGTAGAGGGGGGGGGGGGCAAAAAAGTTAGTTTCGCAGATTCATTATTACTGAATCGTGAGTTGGATCTGGCCTGGTGAGGCGTCTACCATTTAAATTTTATTCTTTAATTATCTTCACGAATATAAATCATATCTTCATTATTTTTTGCTCAATAAGCAAGATCTGGAGATAGTGAATATAGTCGGTAATTGTTTTATTTTCATAGTTTCCTCCAGAGATACATACATAGTTGTAGGGTCTGCCAAACTGTTGACTAGTTTTCATTTTAAAAACGAATTAAAATTAATTAAATCGATTATTTAAGGTTAAATTTTTGTCTAAGTCGAAAAGTAGCAACATAATGAGCAAGAAAGAGAAAAAAAAGGCAAAATATTACACATGTAATTTATTTTTAATAAATTTTAAACTATTTTTTCGGTCAATTTTGCTCAAATATATCGTAAACATGGCTGTAAACACTGCCTAAGATTCATTGATAAATCCACACTGAAAATTTCATTAAAATTGGATAATTCCCTGATTTTTTTTTTTTTTTTTTTTTTTTTTTTTTTTTTTTTTTTGTAAAACTTTTTCAATCGAGAGGGGGGTAAATTTATTTTGTAAAATATGGATTTTACGGCAACTTTGGCAGTGCCTATACATACACACCAACCTCTCTTTAGATATGTATAGATTGAAAGAGAAAAAAAAATGCCTACACACTATTTTATTTAACCCAGTTGTTTTAATAAAAAATTTTATCAAGATAAAATTGTATCAGGATAAATTCCTTTCATTCATGCTTTGATAAACATGGAATGTTTGTTATTCAATAAAACTTACATCGTATAACAACAGATCTTTATGTCCAGATAACCAAAATCTAGGTACCACCAATTTTCCCTGTGAAATTTACCATCCCCCTTTATATTTATCACAATGAAACTTGCATAAAAGTTAATATTACCTTAAATTTTTTTATCCATTCAAAAGAAGAAACGGTACTTTTCGCGGAGAACCGTCCCGGCCTCCTGCCTCAAAAATCGCTACCCGGTGGCTGCTGAAAAAACAACACCAGCTACGATTGAAGTACGTAGCCGAAGCGGTGTCACTTGCAAAAATAAAACTGGGGTTTAGGGTTAGTTTAATGGGAAAATAAATAAACCCTGTATACAGGGTGACCCAGAAAAAACAGAACCCACAAATTTTGTAATAAAACTATTAATTTTAACTGGAAGGGGTTGGGTTTTCGGGAAAAACGTTGGTTGTTTTTTTGTTTTTTTTTTGGCAAGTGACACCGCTTCGGCTACGGACTTCAATCGTAGCTGGTGTTTTTTTTTGGGGGGGGGGTCAGCAGCCACCGGGTGGCGATTTTTGAGGGACGGTTCTCCGCGAAAAGTACCGAAGAAACGTTAAAAAAAATACTCCTGATAATTTTTACAACATTTTTTCAGCTTACGGAAATAATGAAAATTATGAACGAAAAACAATGCACATTTTTGCAACTTTAAATCAATTGAAATTTAACAGCTAAAAACAAGTTATGACCACCGGCTTTTAAAAAAAAATATATATATATATGGAAAATCAATTAATGGTCAGATTTTCACAAAAATTTCCATAATTACTTACATTTTGAGGAAAATGTGTCTGAAATAGTTCATTCCTAAAATATATTAGGGGAAATTTTTTTTTTTTAATGAAGTCTACCTCCCACCCCATTTTATTTTATGAAATATGAGAAATTGAACCGACAAAAAACGATTTTTACTTTTCTTTTCTATAAAGATAAGTCTGAATAATTATATCAGAAGATTTTTATAAGTTTCTATGCGAGAGTTGTTTTTAGTAAAAGAACCATGAATATAGAATTCTGCTAAAAAACATCAATAAAGAAATTGAATCTGTTATAATAAAAACGGACTCTCTTACTTATTTTTTCAAGATAATGGTGAGTAATTTTTCCCTATCGGATAATTTGATTTTTAAATGAACTGTTTTTCTCAGTAACAACTCTTTATGTTCGTTATTTCTTTTTTGCGAGATTTTAAAAAAAGAGTTCAAAAATACTTACGTTTCTTCCTTCAATATGGGCTAAACTGATCACGTGACGTATTTTGGTGGTACCGACTGTACCCAAACGCTACATAAAACTACAACAATTAAATTCTAACTATCTAGCACCTTTTTGTTGAAAGACATTTTTGTGCAAATCTGTAAGCTGGCTTATTATTCTCAACGTTTGAGGCTGGGTTTTTTATATTTTTATTTTTTATATTCTAAACAATAGAAAATTCAACCGGAATTTGTAACCCAAAATAAACACAGAACGAAGCCGGATCAAATATTGTTGAGAAACCGTCATAAGAAATCCGTTCAAGTAAGAATTTAAATGTATTTCATCTAGAGTAGAGAGTTAGCTCAGTCGGTAGAGAATTTGCCTGGGAATCTCAAGGTTCCTGGTTCAATACTAGCCCTCGCCAATTCAGCATATCACTAGCACAGGGATCTGTGCGGTAAAGTGAGGAGCTGATGGTAGGGGTTGCCCTGAATATATATATATATATATATATATATATATATACCAATCCCTCCACACGAGCAGGATGTGACACAAAGTCAATTTCTTAAGCGGAGGTTAACAGGTTTGAATTTAGAGTTTTCCTTCTCCTAGACTGGTTACCTAGCCATGGTTAAAGAGCCCAGTCTGCCCTGCTATTTACTCATAGCTGGAGGGAGTATTGGATTCATGCACAAGGTATTAGTGCCATGTGAAATGCAAACAACTTTGTCCAGGAATTGACCAAGTCAATGAGTCCATTTCCTATAACTAACCATTTGACCACACACCTCCCAGTGACCATAAAAGCAACAGCAGGTACTGCAAGAAACCAAATATCTAAATGACTTGATTCAGCATTAAATGACCGGAAAATGGTTGATATGCTGTAAAACAAAACCAACCAACCAACCCCATGGTGTAGTGGCTAACGTACTGGACTGTTACATCATAGAAAGCGAGTTCAAACTCCATTTTGTCTAAATCTTATTATAATGGAGATTCTGTGTTTTTCTGTCTGTAACCGAAACTATATTACTACTCAAGTCATAATTCCCTTAGTTATTTACGTCACATTCTCCATGATTTTATCTTTACTTAAACCTCGGTTATTAATAAAATTGTTTTACATTATTAATACCGTTAACCATATATACTTACTGATAACATGCAATTGTATTTATATATACAACAAAATAGCAGTTTACAGTGTGAATGGGAAGGCTAATTTGCATATTGATATTAAAAATTTGATTATAATGAATATGAGCTTAGTATTATTAATTTTCTAACTGTTTGGTTTTATCTTTATAAATATGAGCAGAAACCTTGAGGATAAATCTTTAAAAATCTATTAACAGAAGAAATAACTATAATTTTATTCGTTACTTCCTATTTTAACTAAATAGTTAAATTAGGAAAATTCAGCAATGAAAAGCAGGAAAGATGGGAAAGTAAGTTTTAGTTGTTCTATTTTTCGATTATGTTCCCCCCCCCCCGTCTGTTTCAAATCTTTTATCTGCATTCTTATTTAGTTTCATTAGCCTTTCTAATTTAATTTGATATAAGATTTTTTTACATTAAAACTTAAATACTTGCACCCAGATGTTTGCTAATTTAACTAAATCTTCAAATCAATTGTAGAATATTTTTAAGGGTGGGTTTTCTGTTGAGTTGATCCCCTTTATCTTGAATAGTGATAAGAGTTTTTGTTTATTTGTTTTTAATTAAATGAGGATATATCAGCTTTTTGTAAACAATGTCTTAATAGGCTGTTTTTTTTTGTTTGTTTTATTTATTTATTTATCTAATTTGTTTGTCTATTCTGTTTTATACAAACACAACCAAATTTGGTAGTAAGAAAAGAAAGTTTTCAAGGTCAACATCTCATCGGCCATCTTGGTTGTCAATCAATTGTTGTTTTTTTTAAGGACCATATGACCTTTAGGCACCCCTTTTGCGATCTCGAGTCATAAGGACATCTTTTCATTTACACCGTAAAATCCAGTTGTTTGTTAGGTTAGTTTTATAATTTTTTTAAATATATAAAAATCGTCTGTTAACAAACAACCGGATTTTGACGGTGTAAATAAAAATATGTCCTCATGAATCGAGATCGCAAAAGGGGTGCCTAAAGGTAATATGGTCCGTTTTTTTTTTTTTTTTTTTTTTTTTTTTTTTTTTTTTTTTTTTTTTAGAATAAAAAGTTACCCCTTTCTGGGTGAAAGTATTTAAGTTTTAATGTAATAAATATTATATTAAATTAGGTTAATGAAACTATTATTTAGTTTCAGATAAAGGCAGATAAAAATATTTGAAACAAAGGGGGGTATAATAAAAAACAATAGATCATTTTTTATTTATTTTTTTAGCAGAATTCGTGTTTTTTTTGTTTGTTTGTTTTTTTTTTGGGGGGGGGTTTACAAAAAGAAATCCTTATAAAATTCTTTTGATATAATTATTCAGACTCTTATCTTTATAGAAAAAAATCTAAATCATTTTTTATCGGTTCATTTTTCCAGATTCATGAAATAAAATGGGTGGTGAGATACTTCGTAAAAAAAGAAAATTCCCCCAATATATTTTAGGAAAAACCTATGAAACATAATTTCATCAACAGGTGAATAATTACAGAAATTTCCGAGAAAATTTGACTGTTAGTTGATTTTTCATAGATTTTTTTTAAAAAGCTGGTAGTCATAACATGTTTTTGGCTACGTTAAATTTCAATTGATTTAATAGTGCGGAAAATGTAAACATTGTTTTCATTCATAATTTTCATTATTCTCGTAAGCTGAACAATTTGTTTTGTTTGTTTTTAACAGTTTTTTTTAATGTTTCTTCTTTTGAATGGTACAAAAATGTTGAAGATAATATCAACCTTTATTCAAGTTTCGTGGGGGGGTGGAAAACGGCAGATTGGACATCCCTAATAGACACTAGGTATCACCAAAATAGGTCACGTGATCAGTTTAGTCCACATTGAAGGAAGAAACGTAAATATTTTTTTAATAACGAACATAAAGAGTTGTTACAAAGAAAAACAGTTAATTCAAAGATCAAATTATCCGATTGGAGAAAAATTACTCGCCGATATCTTGAAAAATAAGTAAAACACTCCGTTTTTTTTTTTTTTTTTTACAACACTGTCAGTTTCTGGTGAAAATTGCAAATCGTCGTCAAAATTAAAACGGAAACTTATTCAATGGTGATCCATGACAGTTTAACTACAATGTATGAATGAACTTTTTTTGCGAATTGGATTACAGTTTAGGGGTTTGGGGATTAAGGTGGTTTTTAATTAATTACGTATAGCTTAAAACAACAACAAAAACCCCAAATTACTATATATTTAATGTTGAAAAATATTTTTAAACCAAGTTTAATTGAAATTATACATTGCAATACTAACACAAACAACTGCGACTAATGTGTCTACCGTTGGATTCAATAATTAATTTCAATGGTTAATTAAATGTATAGTAATTTGTTTTTTGTTGTTTTTTTTTAAAAGCAATACGTAATTAATTAAAAACAACCTTAATCCCCAAACCCCTAGACCGTAACCCAATTCGCAAAAAAGTTAATTCATAGACTGTAGTTAAACTGTCTGCCATTTTAATTTTGACGACGATTTGCAAGTATAACCAAAATATCAAAGAAATTGACCGTGTTGTAAAAAAACGGACTGTTTTACTTATTTTTCACGGTAACGATGAGTAATTTTCCCCAATCGGATAATTTGTAAATAAATTAACTGTTTTTCTTTGAAACAACTCTTTATGTTCGTTATTTCTTTTTTGCGAGATTTTTTTTAAAAGTTCAAAAATATTTACGTTTCTTCCTTCAATATAGCCTAAACGGATCACGTGACCTATTTTGGTGGTACCTATGATTTATCAATTAATGAATTTTATAATGCATCAGTTAATTTATTTCAAAACTTTCTGATTTTTTTTTTTCAGGGCACTTAATTTTGACCCCTCCCCCTTAATTTTTCGGTAACTTTGGCAGTACCTAATATAAAGAAATGAATAACAGGTAAATCAAAGGCGTATCGGAAAAAGAGAAACTATGCCTTCCATGCAATAATCACTGTGGTCCCACATTTACGCTCTGAGTATATTATCACCAAAAAGAAAATACCAGTCGAACACAACACTAGCAAAAATTGCATTTATGATATCCCTTATAGCCGCAACAGATGCTACAATGGGGAAACCAGCAACCCCTAAAAATAAAAGATCGAGGAACACAGAAAAGCTGTAACACGAGAGGGGGACACTTTCAAATTCAGCATACCTAACCAGCATGGAGTGAAAACTCCATTATAGAATCAGGTTCGCGTTAAGAGAAATAAACCAGACGCTTTGGCGAATACCGTATTTGACGGCATATAAGACGCACCCCCATTTCAACAGGTCAGATTCAGGAAAAAGGTTTTAGTGTATTTAAGCATATATTGTTGAAAACAGTCTAGCTGTGCATTACACAAGCAGAAACATAGCTGTATAAAAGCAATTTGGCAGTACAGGCAAGCAATAAGCATACACAAGACCTCTCAATAACAGGAAATAATAAAATTAATAATAATAATAATAATAATGATAATAATAGTAGTATTAGTAGTAATAATAATAATAAAACATTGGACAAGAAAATAAAGCCAGCAAGGCATAAAGTACTTGAACATAATCTGGGTTAGTGAGCATCATAGAGAAGATTAGCCTAGGCCTACGGGAGGTCTCAAATTCCACCTACGATGTATAAGACGCAGGGTAATTTTTTAAGCCAAAAATTTTGGAAAAAGGTGCGTTCTATATGCCGTCAAATACGGTAAATCGCCAAAAGGAAGCCATTCGTTTTTTTTTTTTTGTTTTTTTTGTTTTTTTTTTACGCCAATCAGCAAAGGCCAGTGGAATAAAACTACCTCTTCTCTGGGAAGCTTGAATCTTATTATAATGAAGAATGTGTCTGTCTGTGACCGAAACTACGTCACCACCAACGTCACAGTTATTTACGTCATATTCTCAATGGTTATTTTTATTAAATAATCAATATTATTAAATCTTAATTAGCATCTTATTTATTAACAATATCTCTATAAAGGTCTAGCTGAGATAGATTTGCCTCAAAATAGCCCATATTATTAATCATGTGTTTAAAATCCTGCGATGCGCGTTATATATAATTAAGAATTAAACGTTCACATAGTATAGGGTGTGAATAATTTGCATACTGTTTTTAACAAAACCGTGTTTAATGAATAATTACTCGGTGTTATTGACATTTTAATTTTCAGATTTTCGGTACTTATTTTCTTCCAAAATCTTTCATTTTCTTTTTTTTCTTTCTTCTATTCACACCTTTATAGAAATTAATTTCAATTATATAACTCCACCGTTGTTTTGTGCCCGAAAAATAAGGAGGTGGGTCAGAGTTAAGTGACCTGAAAAAAATCAAAAAGTTTTTGAATAAAATAACTGATGCATTATAAAAATCGTTCATTGATAAACCAACATTGACAATTTCATTAAAATCGGGTAATTCCCCGATTTTGTGATATTTTTTTTTTAATCAGGGGTAGTGATTTGGGTAATAAAGGACTATTTGCTCGTAAATTCCTACCATAAAATAAACTGAACCCTCATTTTATGTCCGTGTTTTTGCAATAAATGTTTTATTTTTCTTGTACCCGTTATTTTACAATATTAAATATATTTTATTTATTTATTTTAATATTCAGTTCAATGTTTATATTCTAAAAGTTTTTATTTTGTGAGAATGTTTAGTTTTAAAGTGGGGGCTCGTTTTACAATTTAGGCATAAATTGGATCCTCCTTTTATGATCGTAATTTTGTTTTTTCGTCGACGATGATTAAAATCTGACGTTTTTATTTTAGAGTACCAAAGCAAAAAAGAAAAGAAATAACAACAACAACAAAAGATAATATTCAACCTTTTACTCGTAAATTCCTACCCTAAAATTAGGCTTGGGCATTTTATGGTAGGAATTTACGAGTAAAAAGTTAAAGTGTAAAAACAAACCCCCACTTTAAAACTAAACATTCTCACAAAATAAAAATTTTTAGAATATAAACATTGAACTGAATATTAAAATAAAGAAAATATGTTATTGTAAAATAACGGGTGCAAGAAAAATAAAACATTTATTGCAAAAACACGGACATAAAATGAGGGTTCAGTTTATATTATGGTAGGAATTTACGAGCAAATAGTTCTTTATTACCGTGATTTGATTTTGTAAAATACGTCTATGATGTCACAATTGTTGGTACCTAGGTCAATTTTTGTAGAGAAATATGCTTTTAATTAGAGTGAAACGTAAGGCCAAAGGATCTAAATAAATCCCTTGGCCTTATGTCTCACTCTAAAAATATTTATCAACTAACTAAACACTTTTGGTTTAAGATTCATTTTTTCCCCTAATACTTTCTTTTTTACCTGGATTTCTATTTAAGTTATTTCCTATAAGTCCAACATAAACAAAGGGGAACCACTCTTGACTGATAAATTATTTAATTATTTATTGATCTACTAGGAAAAAAGACGACTAGGTTAGGGTTTAGGGTTAGTTTAATGGGAAAATAAATAAATAATTTATCAGTCAAGAGTGGTTCCCCTTTGTTTATGTTAGACTTATAGGAAATAACCTATTTATTTATAAAAATGCTAATTTAAATAAAATACTTGACGTAATTGAAATAAAAGTATTTTTTTGTTTTTTTATAAGACATGAAAGTTATTGTTTTCATTTTTAGAACATAAAATATTGCTTAGTAAGTAAAAGCAGATAAATTAGTCAGAACAACATCGACACAAAAGTTAAATCCTTTTTTTTTTCCGTTCTCATAAAAACTGTTGAATCCATTTACTACAATGAATGTAATGAGTGTTTTTACTGGTCACGATGAACTTGTTATAAAAAGGTGAAGAAAAAAAGACGATCAACAAACAGTGGGGGGGGGGAGAGAAGAAGGATGTCAATATGTTACTACTCACAACACCAACTCTCAACTAACCCCCCCCCCCCAAAGCACACCATGCAGACATCAAAAATAGACAAGCCCTTCCTTCTTAATGGAGTGCTTGGTAGAAATTCAAAAAGTCCAAGGTCAAGGTCACCACATACTTACGACACTTTTCTTTACACCTTTTATTCCCATGCATTGAATATTTCCCAGTGTTTGTGTGTGAAACATTAGTTTCATTACAAATCAATTTTATTATATATATATATATATATATATATATATATATATATATATACACAGGTACACGCCCCCTCTCCGGCGACAAAATCACTTGTTTTTATTTCCTTGATTTAAATGAAAAGTTGTAAAACCAAAAATGTATACTTTTTTTTTGGGGGGGGGGGATAATAAGTATTGCTTAATTTACTTTTCTCACTGTCAATGATGCTTTTTGATTTAGTGCGTGCTAGGACGCACATATTTGCTTTGAATGAGTCCCCGGAAAAATTAATGGGCCCCAACTAAAGTTTCTTAATAGGTTGTAGTGTTTTTATTTATTTACGATCTGGGGAAACAACTAAAGCCGTCTAACTCCTACCTTGTAACCTATCCTGTGTAATTCATTTCTAAGAAACTATTGTCGGTTCATTTTTTTCATATTTCATAAAATAAAATAGGAGACCTTCTAAAAAAGCTGGAAAAAAATTAAAAATCAGGAGTTTTTTTTTTTTAATGCTTCTTCTTTTGAATGTACAAAAATGTTTCAAGATAATATTAACCTTTATGCAAGTTTCATTGTGTTAAATATGGGGGGGGGGTAAATTTCACATGGAAAATTGGTGGTACCTAGTAAAGAACATCATCCATTATTTGCACTTGTCTTGCCATGTCTGTTTCCTAAGACAATAACCATTACACACGGATGCCTCCACTTTATTTGTATAATAAGAAAAGAGTATGCAGGTGTAATGTTTAGAGTTGTAGGAAATGGATTCGCTGACCAGAGTTCAAATGCTGGACGCGGCTATTTGCATTTCGCATAGCGCTAATATCTTTGGGAAAGGTATATACCCAACTACTCTCCCTCCAACTATGGGTAAATAGTAGGGCAGACTGAACTCTTTAACCATGGCTAGGTAACTAGTCTAGGAGAAGGAAAACTCTGAATTCAAACCTGTTAAACTCTGCTTAAGAAATTGACCTTGTGTCACATCCTGCTCGTGTGGAGGGATTGGTAAATATATATAACTAGCAGGACCTGTAGATATACCACAGTATGATAATCTAATTATTACAACATTTAATGTTTACTCAAGTGTTTGATATTGTTCAATATGTAAAAAGTAGAATAATCTTGATTTATTTCTCTCTCTCTCTCTCTCTCTCTCAAAAGGGAGGTTGTAAAATATTTAAATTGATTTGCCGATAAAAATCGGGGGGGGGGGGCTTTAAAATATGTACATTAATTTGCAGACAAAAAAGTGACAAAAACACAACTCGGAAAATATCTAAGTTGGGCAGGAAATTCACCTGATGCTGACTTGCTAAAACATAGCGTAAATTAAGGCAGGATGCCGGGACGACGTAAGATCAAAATTATAAAAATATATTCTGTAATTCACAATTTCAATATTGCAAATAAAACAAACATGTAACTCTTTTTTTTTTTTTCCAATTCATTTCAATTTTACATTAACCAATGCAAGACCATTTGTAATGTTTCCTTTTTAAAATTGTGTGAAATAAAATGGGGAAAAATTAGAAATCTGTGATTAAGTGACACCAGATAATTTGGATTAAGATTTTTTCAATGCATCTTGAACAATTTAGATGGTCTTATCTTTAACCAGAGGGTGTTGCAGGATGATAACGGACGGAAGATTAAGGAATACCAGTATTGATATATAGATAAGATATATACAAATAAGTAAGTCGTCGGGGTGGCCTGTTAGTATGAGCCGTTCAGCGAGGGAGTCTGTCCCCTTCTCATTAGCACTAGACCAAGGAGATTGTTTTCGTGTCTGAGGAGGAGCGCCACTCAGCTTCTCACTTTACCGCACAGATCCCTGTGCTACTCATATGCTGAGTTGACGAGGGCCAGTATCGAACTAGGAACCTTGTGATTCCTAGACATACACTGTACCAACTGAGCTAAACCGGCCCAGAATTGGCCTTAAAAAAATCTCTTCTTTTAATTGATAAGAGAAAGGTTTCACCATTTTAGATTGGTTTCATTCCAGTAATAACAAGGTTTTAACTTGAGAGAATTTAGAAATATCAGAATTGATAATTCTAATGGGAATCACTGACCCTAAAATTACTCTCTGGTTTGAACAAACAATTTCAAAATATTATGTAAGAAATTGGGGATGGGGTGAAAACTTATATCCATAAAGTACAGAAGTCTTAAAAGATATATATATATATATATATATGTGTGTGTGAGAGAGATAGGAAACATAGAGAGAGAGAGAGAGAGAAGAGATAGGAAACATAGAGAGAGAGAGAGATAGGAAACATAGAGAGAGAGAGAGATAGGAAACATAGAGAAGAGAGATAGGAAACATAGAGAGAGAGAGATAGGAGACATAGATAGAGAGAGACATATAGAGAGAGATTGAATTACGCTTTTTTTTTCTAGATGACTAGAAACTAAATTCATAAAGTTAATTTTGGATCAGATTTTCTTGGCAAATCGAGATCTTTGAGATTTAAAACATTTTATCTTTTCTCTTGAATGGTCAGTTTTGTATATCTTTTTAGATGGGTTCTGATATTAAGTTTATTTCATAAGACCCCCCTCCATCAAAGATAGGGTTTTCATGGTGGGGTTTAAAGAAGAGAGAAAAAAAAGTAAAGAAAAGAAAAAAAGAACAGCATTTTAGGTATTTTTCAGAAAGAAAAGAAAAGAAAATGCAATTTTCTTTTTAGGCTGGTTGGTTGATTGGTTAGATTTTATGGCATGTCAACCCTTGTTGGATTATCTTATGCCGAATGTAGAGATTCATGGAATAATTAGTATCCAGCTGTGCTGCAAGCTGAGTATGTTGTGAGGATCCAGACTTAATAGGTGATTTAAATAGAAGATCGGACTATTCCACTTGTGTATTTTGTTCATGTTCACTTCCTGGATCTTCATTGGCTGCTGGTTTTAAGGTGGACACTTTCATCTATATAAACTGAACATTTGACTGTGTTCAAGCATTTAGTGCAGAGCATATTCAGTTACATTCTCTTTTCTTTCTGTCTGGTTACTGGATGCTAGTAACAGCCTTCCCATGGAGGTGAGTATGATGTTTATTCTACACTGAAGACATTTTGTTTTATTCATTCTTGATGGGTAATAATTTTTTTAATTTTTTTTACACATTTTCTAAATTCATTTTTTCTATTTAATCCATAGATGGAACCCTAACAGGTACTACCACTCCAGGGCAGAGTAGACCTGCGAGTAATGGTGATGAAGGGGTAATTCACATTCCCCAGAGTTCTAGAATTGGAACCTCAACATCAGATAGTTTAATATCCTACCCAGGACAAAGACCCCCAGACACTGCCTTCTAGCACATATATGATAAAAATGGTTTGGGGCTTGCCATAAAGGTAAATGGGTTGGGACAATCATATAGGTGCTAGGGCTTGATGTGACCTGCCAATTGATCGGAGGGGGCCTCTCAAATCGCCTGTTTAGTGACCTAAGTAAGAGCCAAAGAAGTGTTGCATGTCATGGACTGCTCGGCCACAAGGGTTCCATCCTTAAACTTGACAGGTCGCCACCCACGGCCAACAGGTGGCCCCATTTGGGGCGTGGGGGGTTTACCTCTCTGCAGAGGTGCAGTCGGTGTATACTAAATCCACAGCCAATGGGGCTGTTTTTTTTAGGATTCCTTGCTTTAAAATTATGGACTTTGTTTTTTTTTTGTTTTTTTTTTGGTGAGGGCTAACAAAAAAGATATCAACAATTTTTCACGTAAACTAATTTTTATTGGCAAGATTAAACTTTTTATTCAACTATCTACTGTGTTTCCCTAGAAATAAGACAGGGGTTTATATCAATTTTCACTTCGAAATATAACACTAGGGCTTATTTTGGGGGGATGTCTTATTCTTCATATATCGAAAAATGACATTAGGAACTGGAAAATTATGAAATTTCTAAATAAACAGATATTACAAAAAACGATCTCCATTTATTTACCATTAACATGTTCTTTTATTCAAAAACCCATTAATGACAATTCATTCCAAAATAATCATATCATCATCTTCTGTAATGTTATTGCTCTTAACTAGGGCTTATTTTAAAGGGAGGGATTATATTAAAATCGTCCTGAAAAATTACACTAGGTCTTATTTTCAGGGAAACATGGTAATTGTTAAAACTAGCCAGAATATATGCACTCCAAGCATAAGTATTTAAGTTTTAATGTCATGAAATATATTGAATTAGATAGTCATGAAATTAAATAAGAATGCATATAAAAAGATTACTTATTTTAATATTTTAATTGGTTTTGATATAAAATCATTCATAGGATTGATTTTAATACGTTGGAGAATAAAACAATAATATTAGAGATCAATAAAACCAAGTAATTATTCATTAAACCCAATTTTGTTAAAAATCAGTATGCAAATTAACTACATCATATATTATGTAAAGCTTTATTTTTTTAGTGATATATGACACATTTCAGGATTTTAAACACACTAATAACAAGGGCTGTTTGAGGCAAATCTAACTCATATTTTCATAGAGACATCGTTAATAAATAAGATTTATTCTATGTATTAATGATTTTGACTATAAATTAGATACTCATTGATAAACTTATGCAATTCCTAAGGTTATTGTGTCGTAAGCAGTGATGTAGTTACAGACAGACACCGAATCTTCATTATAATAAGATACAGCACTGTTATATCCCTATGTTTTAAGAGGTTTTATTCAAAGAGTTGATGGAAAAGATTTAAATTCAAATAAAAAATTGCAAGAGGTTAAATTATCAGTAGTGGATAATTTCATGGCTCATTTAAAACCGACAAAATCAGTTTAAACGTTCAAACAAAATACTCCTTTCTTGCCATATAAAAATAATTTTCATATTTAACTATTTACAGACTGACGCCTTGAACAGATCTCCAATTACCCCAGTCTCTTTTCCAGTCCTTTAAGGGCCAAAGTGTATCAACTACAATCACCTTCATGTATTGAAAATTCTGAGGTAAGGGGGTTATCGTCCTTGCCTACGAGCCTCTGTTTCGAACCAACCAATCACGAGCCAGCATACTTTGGTGGCAAAGCCGAATAGGCACATTCTTGTGCCCTCTTCTGATCCAGCCTTCATCGAAGACAGACCTAAAAAAGGGTCGCTCCATATCTTCCTCAACAACCAGCATCGGAGTCGGACGTCAAAACAGAACGTCTATCATATCCGAACTATCAGATGGCCATAGCTAAGGGTCTTCGATAATACCCAACCTCGGGATATCAGTTAAGTGACAAATTATAAACATTTGTGCAGATGAACTAAAAGTTTGCAACCTTATTGTTTTATGTGTCCAATACATGTCTTTTATTCGAATTCTAGTAGTTTGGTTATTTCTTTAACTCTTTTACTGTCTGCCACATTTGTGGTTATCTCCATACTTTGCATACCTAGAGAATAGACTTCATCTTCTTTATCTTCGTGTCTTCTTACTTTATACATGTTCCAAACTTTTTCAGCTCTCTGGCAAGATCCAAGTATTAGTATATGTTGTTTTTTTTTTTTTTGTTTTTTTTTTTTTCACGGTGTGGTCTGCTGAAATAGTGAAATCCACTAGATGACAAGTTATTTTCTTCTTGTTAATTATTATTATTATTATTACTTGCTGTCCATCATATCCAATGATGACACCACACAAATCCTTTTCCTCCAATTTATTTGGTCTTTGATTGTGTCTTGCCAACTGCCTATGGGGATGTTAAAGACCTTCAGATTTCTCTTGATATTGTCTTTGTACCTGAGCTTTGGTTTACTGATTCCACGTAATCCCTCTCTCAGTTGAGAGTACAGAATCTGCTTTGGCAGTCTATCATCCCCAAGTCTGTTTAAGTAACCAGTCACTTATTATTATTATTATTACTAAATATATTAATACTTTTGTTCCTTAATCTTCCAACCGTTATCATCTTGCAAAACCTTCTGGTCAAAAATGAGACTTTAGTATATAACTTAATATTTTGATTCAATTGTAGCAAGATTCATTTGGCAAGGACTACTAATGGAAGGAGGAGGAAGAAATAAGAGATGATAAAGGTTTGAAAAATAGTAATAAGCCAAAACAGGATGAATGATGGTTTGACCGTAGCGTGACCCCGAACGGAGAATTGAGTGTCAGCCGGAAGCCACCGGGTGTTGACCGGAGCCGGAAGTTTCGGGTGTTGACCGTAACCGGATGTCACGTGGTGACGTGGAACAATGAAGAAAGGGATCGGCCTCTTTTTGCCTGCCGCCGTCCTAGGGTACGGATGGGGCCTCTAGTGGCTAGTGTGGGATCACGATAATCAAGTAGTGTTCTCTCTCTCTTTCTCTCTGCCTTTCCTCCTCTCTGGTACGACCCCACTGGACGAGCACGATAATAAAGGAGCAGTTGTGACTACATATTTCTCGTGTTGTAATTTCTATCAACACCATTTCAGCACTGTGAATTTGGAGGCACGTGGACGAGACCCGCTATAAAATATATACGACGCCGCCACCACCTTACCATTATCGTATTATCGCTCGAAAAAAAGGACAACGTTACTTATATCATTTTGGTACCGTGAAAATATACCACAACGGTACATCAATAAAAAAAAAATTGTCCAATCAGAAATGAAAAAAGTATCCGGGGAGCTGACGGTAGGTGTTGCACGCTATCTCAGCAAAAAACAATCCACCTGGTCTAGTACTAACGAAAAGGAGATAGACTCCCTTTTGGCTGATCCCAACAATAGGCCACTCCGCAATATATAACTTAATATTTTGATCCAATCACAAAAAAAAGAAATAAAGAAAAGTAAAGCATCTAGGAGCTGAAGGTAGGTTTGGTGCTCCAGCTCAACAAAAAACAATCCTCCTGGTCTAGTACTAACGAAAAGGAGATAGACTCCCTCGCTTTTCGGCTGATCCCAACAATAGGCCACTCCGCAGTATATAACTTAATATTTTGGTCTAATCAAAAAAATATAAAAATAAGAATAAATTGCCCAATCGGAAATGAAAAAAAAATAATGAAATAATTTTGTTAACTATCGCTAATGATTTATTCATTTAAATCCATTATTTGATGAAAGATAAAAACCCAACTAAAAACTGACAATTACATAAGTATGCAGCCCAACCTTAGTATATAAACTAAACATTACTACTTAATAATCTGTTAGTCGTTTACCACACCTATGGACTCTTTAATACAAACAACTTGAAAAACCTGTTGACTTTCTGACATACAAAATGGAAGTTGAAAGAATTTAGATATCAAATTTGGGGAAGTAGAAAATAATAAATCCTTTGACAGTTTTATCTATTCATAAAACTAATAAAAAGAATTTAATCAAGGATTTACAAGAAAGGTTATCTTGTGCAATCTGAGACTTCTGGGTGAGACTAAGAAAAATTTAATAAAATTTGAACAGTTTAAAAAACTGTTACAATATGAATTAGTTTAAATATGACTGAATTTCTCTTTCTTTTTCTTCTTTTTTTTTTTTTTTCAATCTTATCTTTTCAATTTTATCATGAAAATTCATAGGCGGTTCAGTTTCCCTTATAATTTTAATATAACTTGTCAGCAGAAGATGTGACACAGAGACTCTAAAATGAAGTTGGTTTATCTATCTATCTATCTATCTATCTATATGTATAATGATCCTGTCCCTCTAGGTGATGCTTGGAGGGACAGGATCATTAACACAGCAGTTCTAGAGAGAGCTCAACTCCCCAGCTTGTGTTCTCTACTGAGGCAATGTCGTCTCCGATGGTTGGGTCATATACGTCGGAGGGATGATGGACGAATCCCGGAAGACATTCTTTATGCAGAGCTTACGTCTGGTAAAAGACAGATTGGTCATCCCCAGCTGCGATTCAAGGATGTCTGCAAGAATGATCTCAGGTGCTTTGGCATTGCCCCTTTCCGGCTGGGAAAATTTGGCTCAGGACTGCCCTCGGTGGCGGCAGAATCTCCGTAGAGGACTGTTCATGTCAGAAGTCAGCCTGATGCAACACCATGAAGCTAAGAGGTCTAGAAGAAAGCAGCAGCAACAAAGCACCGGAACATCAATATCTTCAGGGACAGCCTTCAAATGCGACATCTGTGGTCGAGAATGTTTTTCAAACATAGGACTTCAATTTACAGGAAGTGCTGTAACTTGAGGGGCACGAAAACTTTATTATAGTCTTCTGAGACGGAAATGTCAATATATATACATATATAAAGGGAAGTTGATGTGTATGGGTGTTCAGAGGAAACTGCCTGTATAACTTGTCAGCAGAAGCTGTGACACAGAGACTCCAAAAGGAAGTTGGTTTGGTTTGTTTTGTGGCATATCAACCTCAATGGGTCATTTAATGCCAATAAAGTTTTGAAATAAATTCATTCTTAATGGATACTCAATTTTGTTTATAAACACATTTTTCTATTTGTCCCATAGATGGGACCCTAACAGGTACTACCACTCCAGGTCAGAGTGGACCTGGGAGTAATGGTGATGAAGGAGTGCTCTACATTCCCCAAACCTCCAGAACTGGAACCTCACCATTAGATAGTTTATCGTCATTCCCAGGACATGAAGACCCTCAGCCACAGCCTTCTAGCACCCATATGATAAAAAGGTTTGGGGGTTGCTATAAGGGCAATAGGGTCAGGGCAATCATATAGATGGGAATTTCCTTTGCAATTGGACTAACTAGCCACCAGAGGGTCCACAACTGTTGAAGACATGGAGTGACATTATCGTCGTCTGCGACGGACTTCTAAAAGGAAAGGATGGCTGCACCACTTTGACCCTAACGAGGCACTTAGAGAATAAACTAGATGGAAGCTGTACAAAAATGCTGCATGCAATTTTAAACAAACTGTGGAAACAATACCCCACAATCCCCAATATCACTCAAATGGGTTAGATAGATCAAAAAATTTAATTTAGAAAAGGTTTTAAAAAGAATTATTTAAAAACAAAACAAAAAACGGATACCCCAAAAGAATAAATAAAACAAAAACGTCTTCAGCATAAAATAGCCCAACAGGGTTTGACATGCCATAGAATCTACCAACCAACCAACCAATGAATGAGATGTGTAGCAGAGATTGAACTCGCAATCTCCTGATTATGAGTCGTGGCTCGAAGTCAGACTACTCACCCTCGTTGACGCGTATGCAAATTTCTACATTACGATCGGCAGCACTGGGCGCAATTGGCCCAGATGTAGGATCTTGGTCAGGGCAGTTAATTATTATCTCAGGCCGGCCTTCCCACACCGAGAGAGTTGTGTTTGATCTTGTTAACGAGAACACAGACATGCGTCGGACAAGAAATGAGTAAACTTTGGTAGATTGATTGAAGACTGCTGTAATATTATTGCTGGCGGAAAGACTTTGTCAGTGGACTTTTGCAGTTGGGAGAACATCTTTTTCTATGGAGAGATCCGGCTGTCCGACCCAACAAATTTCTGTTCTCATTATATACACATTGGATACTGCTGTAGAAGTGGGGACGAACACATAAGTGACGTTCTCCTGTGAAATCAAAACATTGGGAACATAAGTGTGGGCCATCAAGCTAAAACCTACATTGACCGACTCTGCACAGCATGGAATTTTTTTTTTTTTTTGCATTTAATATTTTAAATAGAGGAGATTAATTTTTCTTTTCAGAGTGGCCGAATCAATGCAAGGTTTTTTTTTACATAGGGATTTTAATGGGGCATCCTGAGAGGATCCAACTCGTGATTTAGTAATAATGGTTTGTTTTGTTTTACGGCATATCAACCTCGGTGGGTCATTTAATGCCGACAAAGTTGTGAAATAAATTCATTCTTAATACATAATGTAATTTTGTTTATCAACTCATGTTTTTCTATTTAACCCATAGATGGGACCCTAACAGGTACTACCACTCCAGGTCAGAGTGGACCAGGGAGCAATGGTGATGAAGGGGTGCTCCACATTCCTCAAACCTCCAAAACTGGAACCTCACAATCAGATAGAGTTTAACGTCATTCCCAGGACATGTACACCCTCAATCACCGCCTTCTAGCACCCATATGATAAAAAGGGGTTGGGGCTTGCCATAAGGGCAATAGGGTTGGGAAAATCATATAGGTGCTAGGGCTTGACGTGACCAGCCGATTGATCGGAGGGGGCCTCTCCGTCTAGCCCAAGATAGGGCTAAAGTGGAGTATTGCAAGTCATGAACTGTTCATCCACCTGGGCTCTATCCTTAAACATAACGGGTCGCCATCCACGGCTAACAGGTGGCCTCGTTGGGAGAGTCTTACCCCTCTGCAGAGGTGCAGTTGGTGCATTCTAATGCCCCAGCCGACAGGGCGGAGTAATAATGGATCTGTGAGACAAACTTTAAAAAAAAAATCCTCCCCCTCTACTCAGGCAATGCCGGGTAGTTGCTTCTAGTTAGAAATAAAGAAACTAAACCAGTTATTGTTCATGGTCTTTACTAATTTTAACAAATTTTGGGCCAATTCCCTCGGCCAATATCTTATCCTTGAAAAATATTTTCACCCAACCCCCAACCCCACCCCCGGGTGCCAGACTAAACAAAAATTAGGAAATAACAACTATAATAATGCAGTTTTATGCTTCAGTTGTGCTGCTGCTGATAATGATGATATCAGGCTTGAGGGTTTGCTGAGTTTTCCTTTTTGAGCTAAAACAATAAGATAACCCACCCTCATATAGGAGTGGGGATTCATCCTACCCATTAACCTGAAAAGAGAGAGAGCCATTCCCTGATGTCTGTGGTTACTGTTCAGATCTGTATCAAATTCTATGTCATGTAAATATATACTTGAATATTCAATGTTTTTCCCTTGTGACTGTTGAAATGAATTAATTACTTTAATTGCAAAAACATATTTCATTTATGAGGAGCAATTAGACATTTGCATACCAATGACTTTTAAATTGATTGGGAGACAAAGTTACAAATTGGGTTCAATATTCAAAGGGCCAGCTTAGAGCGTCGGCCTAGGAACCACGAGGTTCAGGGTTTGAAACCGGCCCTCGCCAACTAAGCGTATGAGTAGCACAGGGATCTATGTGGTAAAGTAAGGAGCTGATCATATGTTGGCGCACTACCTCAGATACCAAAACTATCTCCTTGGTCTAGCGCTAGTGAAAAGGGGATAGACTCCCTTGCTGTCTGGCTGATACCGACTACTGAGAGAGGGTAAGAGCTCCTCCGAAAAAAGAGGAATTCGCTGGTTATGATATTAAACTGCATCTGCTGGTGAGGCTCCAGTTCCAGCGGGGGCAGAGTCACTCCTTTATTGTGATTATTTCCAGATCTGACTGAGTGCTAGTACCAGTTAGGGTTAGATAGATCAGTTTGAAAATTATTTGTATTAGATAGGAATACTTGAAACCATATAACTGTGTGTAAACTGTAGAGATTTGTGTAGACTGATCAGTATTCAACTGCTGAATCTGCTTCTGAGAATCCAGACTTAGTAATTGGTTTAAATAGCAGGTTGGGCTATTCTACTTTATGGTATGGTCAAGTCTATTTCCAGGATTTTGATTAGCTGGTGGTTTTAGTGTGTATATTTTTATCTATATATACTGAACACTTGACCATATCCTCTCAGTTGCTACAGAGTGTATTTGGTTACTCTCTGTCTTTTTCTTTGTCTAGTGACTGGACGCTAGTCACAACCTTCCTGTGAAGGTCAGTATGATGTTCATTCTACACAAACAAATTATTATCAAATAGGAATAGTTACTTGAACGTATAATTGTGTACTAGCAGGACCTGTGGATATACTACAGTATAATGATTTAATTATTACAATGTTTGATATGTTTACTTAAGAGCTATTGAAAAATAGCTCAATATGTAAAAGTATAATAATCTTGATTTAACTTTCTCTCTCTCACTTTTTTTTTCTGTTCGATTGAAACAGACTAGTGTTATCGCTTCTCTGTGCTCACCCTCTCTCTCTATTTTTCTTATTATATTTTTTCTGTGTAGCATGCCTTTTTTCTTCCCTTTCTTTCTTTATAATAAAAAGAGAATGGTCCATAATCTAGCTGAGGTGATAACACTCATAAGAAATAAGAATTGGCGGATAAGCAACACCAGATAATCAGGATTTACATTTTTTGCATTTTATCTTGGATGATTTGGATGGTCTCATTTTCAATTTTAAGATTGTAATCCAAACTAGTGATGGCTGGTTGGTTGAATTTTACGGCATGTCAACCCTTGTTGTGTTATTTTATACTAAAGACATTTGTTTTATTCAATCTGGATGGGTATTCAATTGTTAGTTTTTTTTTCAAACTCAATTTTTAAAAAAATATTTTTAATACTCATTTTTTTAATCTATTTAACCCATAGATTGAACCCTAACAGGTACTACCACTCCAGGTCAGAGTGGACCTGGGAATTTTGATGATGAAGGGATACTCCACAGCTCCAGAATTGGAACTTCACCATCAGATAGAATTTAACATCATACCCAGGACTCTAAAACCCTCAGCCACTGCCTTGTAGCACATATATGATAAAAAGCATTGGGGCTTGTCATGAGGGCAATAGGGTTGGGATAATCATATAGGTGCTAGGGCTTGACATGACCAGCCGATTGATTGGAGGGAGCCTCTTCGACTTTACTAAATTGAGCAAGAAGTCAAAATTCTCTAAACATAGACAACAATCAAATTTGTAGTTTGTTAAATGGAAAACTTCTATATTTTATTCTGAAAATTTTATGCAAGTGGAAATAAGGAAATCTAATTAAGGAGTGTACACTTTATATATAAGGTGTGTCAAAAAAGTATCGAGATGAAAGCTGTATTTACCAAGATAGAAATGAAGAATGAATGGAACGTTAATTTTTTTCAGAATACAAGGTGTGTCAAAAAGTACAGATTTTAAAGCTGTATTTATCTAGATAGAAAAGAAGAATGAATGGTACATTAATTTTTCAGAATACAAGGTGTGTCAAAAAGTACAGATTTTAAAGCTGTATTTACCAAAATCAGAATACAATGTGTGTCATAAAAGTACCGAGTTTGAAGCTGTATTTACCAAGATAAAAATGAAGAATGAATGGAACATTCATTTTTCAGAATAAAAGGTTTGTCAAAATGTACCAAAAAGCTTCATATTTTTTTTTGACACACCTTGTATATAGAAATGCCGCTCACCCATAAAGTTAAAAGAATCGGAAAAGTTGATAAAATAAACTGAAGAGAGCAAATTATCATAACCATTTACTAGAGAGAAACATAACATAAAAGAATATTCTTTTCATAACAGTCTGCTTTATTGTGTAGGCCAAAAAGACCAAACCTTAGAAAGAATAATGGAGACCACCCCTTAACATATTTGTGCCTATCCTTTCGAGATCATACAAACATCATAATTGTAAGAAACACCAAATACTGGTCCACCACATTATTTGAAAACAGACTTATCAATCCTTTAATAAAGTAATGTTAAGAAGCTATTAGCAATAATTGATATAAAAAAATATATATTTATATTAGCATTCCCAGTTGATTTTTTTATTTGAGGTTATAGTTATGTAGGGACTAGAACTCTCCTGTGCCTTCGGGGACAGGAAGTAGAAAAGGTAACATCCCTTGTCAGGTTGGGGGAAGAACCCTCTTTACGGTTTTGGTACCAACGTGTGAGCCTTGTAGAAACGAGCTCTTGTCTCAGTCTCTTGTGACTGAAGGAACTTTCCCCTCAGTGAGGGAGTAACAACTGCAGACCCAACCTGACACCCCCCTCAACGAGGGAGATATATAAACTGTAAGTATTGCCCCTAAGTACTTTGTTATATTGACTGTTGTTGAGTTTATATGTGAATAAATAAGGTTAAAAGTACATGTGCTTTCACTTTCGTCTTTACATTCTGTGAACTTATCTTTTTCCTCATAGACTGTAGGCAGCTATTCCTACAGTTATTTAATCACATTAATTATATAGAGCTCTGTAAATGGAGTTCAAAACTGTTTGAATTATGCAAATATCCCCAGTGGTTCAAAAGTTATGAGAATTTAAAGCCCCGAAATTGGGGGTACAAAAGTGGATATGATTTTGTTAAAAAATATGTCAAATCACGGACCAATTCAAAACAAGAAATTCAGTCATTTCTTCACCATTTCTTTATTCTTGGAGCAATTTTGATAAAACTTGGAATTCTTATGGAAAATTATATGTTCTTCCTGGTTCTGCACTCAAATTGTATGTATCTCTTGCTATAACCCATTATTTAGAGAATAAGAGGTACAGATATCAACCTTTTTTTTTTTTTTTAAAGTTTACCACAAGATTATTCAACATTTTCATTTTAATACTGCATGTATACATATATATAGTATTAATTTAAATAAATGATATTACTTTGAACTTAAAAATACCTTTTTAACTCTTAACGTCCTATATCACCTCATTCCACCCGGCCAAAAGTCACATTCATTTTCCTAATCTACCCCAAATGATAGCCTTTGTTTAAATTTGATATTAAACATATTTAGAAGTCTTTAATGTAAGGGTAATAACAGGTAACTTTTAATGAAAAGGCCATTTTTATCCATTTTTGATAAATAGTTATAGGAATTGGGCTCTGGACTTAAAAAATTCTCAACAGGATGTTAAGAGTTAACTTGATATGTTGTATATTTCCAATTTTAGTTTATATATGTGGTTGCTGTACTTCAAAAGTATACAAATTTAAAAAAAATGTGTGGCACCTGTGAACTGGCACTGGTCCAGTGGATCGGCTATGAGAAACACTGCTCTAGATAACATCCAATGTATGTAAGTCTTTGCTGTTTGGCCAACACTGGTGTGTCCATGTGTAGGAATGCATAGGAGAAATTGGCTTGTGAGTTTAACCCTATACTTTCAACATGTCTTGCTTGTCTTACTTGGATGTTTTGTGAGATGGGAGATAAGTGGCCATACAGCCGCTGTGGTTATTTCCTAGTTGAGTAACATGATATTACAGGGTGACCCAGAAAAAAACAGAACCCAAATTATCTATTTATTTTCCCATTAAACTAACCCTAAACCCCAAACCTACAATAATAAAACTGTTAATTTTAACGGGGGGGGGGGGCAGTTAAAATTAACAGTTTTATTACAAAATTTGTGGGTTCTGTTTTTTCTGGGTAACCCTCTAATATCATGTTACTCAACTAGGGGTGGGTGGGTTTAGGATTAGGGTTGGGGTTTAGGGTTAGTTTAATGGGAAAATGAATAAATAATTTGGGTTCTGTTTTTTCTGGTAACCCTCTAATATCATGTTACTCAACTAGGGGTGGGTGGGTTTAGGATTAGGGTTGGGGTTTAGGGTTAGTTTAATGGGAAAATGAATAAATAATTTGGGTTCTGTTTTTTCTGGGTCACCCTGTAATATGTTACTCAACTAGGGGGGGGGTAGAGTTAGGGTTGGGGTTTAGGGTTAGTTAATGGGAAAATGAATAAATAATTTGGGTTCTGTTTTTTCTGGGTCACCCTGTAATATCATGTTACTCAACTAGGAGGGGTTTAGGTTTAGGGTTGGGTTGGGGTTTAGGGTTAGTTTAATGGGAAAATGAATAAATAATTTGGGTTCTGTTTTTTTCTGGGTCACCCTGTAATATCATGTTACTCAACTAGGGGGGGGTTAGGGTTGGGGTTGGGGTTTAGGGTTAGTTTAATGGGAAAATGAATAAATAATTTGGGTTCTGTTTTTTCTGGGTCACCCTGTAATATGTTACTCAACTAGGGGGGGGTAGAGTTAGGGTTGGGGTTTAGGGTTAGTTTAATGGGAAAATGAATAAATAATTTTGGGTTCTGTTTTTTCTGGGTCACCCTGTAATATCATGTTACTCAACTAGGAAATAACTGCTGTTGTTTTGTAGAATACTGCTTCTAGGATTTGTCCAAAACAGTACACAACATTCTTGTGTTGTTCCCATGTAGCTTTTTCTTCTGGCATTTTTTTAGCATCCAAGTAGTACAACTATACAGTAGTACTGAGACGGCTACAGTTTAGAAGATTTCCTGTTTTATCTCATCAGAAACGTGACTAATATAACTAAGTCAATGGAAATGATTTTCTGTGCTTGGATTGGATATTTTAGGGTATGTTGACTATTTCCTATGACATATAAAGTTTATTATTCTCGTGTAATATCTCTTGATTTGATTATTATCAATCTCATCTTATCTACCCAACCGTGGAAAATCATTCAATGAGACATCTTTACAAAACCACTTTTGACACACTTGATCATTTGCAGAACCGACTTCATTTACTGCACAAATCTCTTTAGTTCTACTTCACTTACATTTTTAATGGAGATTTGGTGTCTGTCTGTAACGGAAACTACGTCACTACTTATGTCACAATACCCTCTGGAATTGGGTAAGTTTATCAATGAGTATTTAATTTATAGTAAAAATCATTAATACATAGAATAAATCTTATGTATTAATGATTTCTCTATGAAAATTTAAGTTTCCCTCAAAACACCCAATGTTATTAGTGAATTAAAAATCCTGCAATGTGCCTTATATATCACAAATAAATAAATTATTGATCTCTTAATATAATTGGTTTATTCTCCAAAATATTAAAATCAATCCTATGAATTATTTTATATAGAAACCATTAAAATATAATTAACATAAGTAATATTTTTATGTGTTCTTATTTAATTTTGTCAGTCTTTCTAATTTAATATATTTCATTACATCAAAACTTAAATACTTACACCCAGAGGGTGCATATTCTTTCTAGTATTTCTAATAAAATTACCAAATACATTTTGATATATATATATATATATGGACTCTCTCGTCGATTTTCGATGCATGAGGGTTCACACACACATTGAACACCCACACAGTGATTTGTTTATAGTAGTGAAGGCTTGTGTTGGAACATCCACACTTTTTGGCACAGTCGATAGGAAAGAATTGGTGCATCAAGGGTTGCCACAAACCCAATCAACGACCGACCTCAGGAATTTTGAATTCAGAGTTATCCCTCTCCTAGACTGGTTACCTACCCATGGTTGAAGGGCCCAGTCTGCCCTACTATCTAACACATAGCTGGAGGGAGAATATATGGATTCATACCTTTCCCAAGGGTATTAGCACTATGTGAAATGCCAACAGCTTCGTCTTGGAATTGAACTCGATTCAACGAGTCCATTTCCCACGACTCTAACCACTAGCCCACGCGCCTTGATATATATATATATGTATGTATGTATGTATAACTACATATATCTAGATATAAACAATTGATACAAAAATCTGAATATGAAGTTTTTAAGATTGTTTTAATTTTGTGATTAATTGCTGATGAGATTGAAGCCATCTGATATGTGCAGGTGGTATTTTAAGGGCCCTGAGTTGTTGACTAGTGTGTGTCTGATGATTGACCCAAACCAGCTGGTTGTCTTATGGATACTGTTAAATCTACTTGTAATCTACAGGTGGCGCTTTATGAATGATTTATGTTGTTGCCAGCCTCAGTTCTGGCACCAGTGAGTTGAGTTTATTTTTGGTTGGATTTCAAGAAACCTTGTGTTCCATCATAATATAAACATTGACACATGCTCAGATCTACACCATCCATAAATGCTGGTCAAGCGGGCAGTCAAGAAGTTGGAACCTGTGAAGAGACCTGGTTGGATAGTTGAGAGGATAGTCTAGAGAAAAGACCCAAATGGATGGTCAACTCGAAAGGAATCCAAAATAATTCATTAGAACTTCCAATGTGTAAAAAATAATCTAAGGCACAGAAAGGAAGAGACCTACAACTCGCTACCTATATTACATTTGCTATATATATACCTATATATATATATACCTATATATAATATATACCTATACCTATAATGATAATATATATATATATATATATATATATATATACCTAGAGAAGGCTGCAAATAATATTGGCCTTCATGTAAACTCCGATAAAACAGAGTACATATGTTTCAAAAGGAAAGGAGACATAACCACACTCAACGGTAAGCCCCTTAAGCCAGTAGAACAATTCACATACCTAGGTGGTAATATCCTATCCACAGAAAGCGATGTAAATACACGAATAGGAAAAGCGTGGTCGGCCACAAACAAATTATCAGTAATATGGAAATCCGATCTCACTGACAAGCTAAAGCGACAATTCTTCCAGGCGGTGGTTGTATCAGTGTTGCTGTACGGATGCACCACATGGACCCTAACGAGGCGCCTTGAGAATAAGCTGGATGGGAGCTGCACAAGAATGCTGCATGCAGTCCTGAATAAATCGTGGAAGCAGCACCCCACGAGGAAACAGCTATATGGCCACCTGCCCCCCATCTCACAAACCATTCGAGTGAGACGGACAAGACATGCCGGGCACTGCTGGAGAAGCAAGGATGAGCTCATAAGTGACGTTCTCCTGTGGAAGCCAACACACGGACATGCTAGTGTGGGCCGCCCAGCAAGGACCTACATTGACCAACTAAGCAAAGATGCAGGTTGCTGCACAGAGGACCTCCCTGGGAAAATGAATGATAGGAAAGGATGGCGAGAGATTGTCATGGATATCCGTGCTAATAGCGCGACATGATGATGATGATATACCTATATTACCTGTAGCAAAAGAAATGACGCCCCCCGGAGCTCAAAGCGGACACAAATGTGTATTGCATGCAAAATAAGTAAAGGGCTTGAAAAAAAAAAAAAAAAATATGGCTGCTTTAAAAACTTAATTTAAGAAAATGCAAATTTGGAGCCAGGAGAATTGGTGAGAATGTATTTGTATGTATGCAATTTTTTATTTTGAGATTGAGCTGTGCATAAAAACACCAGGCGCTGCAGAAAAAAAAAGGTGAGACACTTTGGAACGTGGTATTGAGGTTAAAGACTGCTCCAGGCGATAGACTTCGTCTTCAGACTTTTAAAATTGTGAAAGTGATTACTCAGATCAGTTTACATATTTCACATGCAATAATCACCTTTTTTTTTTTTTCATTTGCCTTTGGATAATTTCATGTCAAATCATCCAGGCCATGTCACCCAGCCCCTTCAATTTTTCTGAAATTTTTTCCAAGTGTGGATTATGTTAAAGTTAGACAATCCCCAAAATTTGAGCTTCCAATTCCAAATTTGGAACTACAGCATTAGATGCAGTTTAACATCATACCCAGGACATGAAGACTCTCAGCCACCGCCTTCTAGCACCCATATGATAAAAAGGGTTGGGGCTTGTCATAAGGGCAATAGGGTCGGGTCAATCATATAAGTGCTAGGACTTGACATGACCAGCTGATTGATCAGAGACACTCTGACATTGGTATTGAGGTTAAAGATTTCTGTGTTATTCTTGCAAGCAATAGACTTTGTAGTCAGACTGTTGCATTGGGCCAAACTCGAGTTGTAGTAGTAGTCGTTGTTAGTTCAGAAACAACATATGCAAGTTATATAGTCGCAAGGAGATGTTTATTTATTTTTAGTCTCGTGGGTTCTTTTTGAGAGAGAGAGAGAGAGAGAGAGAGAGAGTAGGGTCAAATTATCATAAATCATGTTCGGTACTACTATGCGATTCTAAGTTAACTCTATCTACTTTCCCAAGGAGTCACCTGGTCATGTGATTTCCATAAATCAATCCTGGTCAACTTGGGTTCAAAGCTTGTCCATAAAACTATTAGAGATTTTCCATGAGATTACATTAAATTTTAAATCCTAGCTACACTTCATTTAAAAAATGATAGGCTATGCCTATTATGTAACACTTTATTTAAAACTAGAAATGGCTACCCGGCAAAGCCTTGGTACAGGAGAAAAAAGTGGTTTGATGGTTAGCTAGTCTTGCAGATCCATTATTACTGAATAGCAAGTTCAATCCTCACTGGATAACCCATAAAAATCCCCATGTAAAAAGAGACCTTGTGTTAATGTCACCTAATGGGAGGTCTTCATGAATATAAATCAAATCTTCATAATTTTTGCACAAAAAGAAAGAACCGGTGATATTTAATGTGTGTGTGTGTGTGTGTGTGTATATATGTGTATATATATATATATATATAAAATTACATTCATGCCCCCACTCTAATTACCAAAATATTCTAACAGAAAATACACACATTCTGCACAAAGAAAAAAATAAACAAAAACTCCAAATACTATAAGCTCTATACATAAAACCATACAAACCATCCTTAAACAAAATGAATTTCCAATGCAGTACACACATTTTAAAATGCCTATAACACCTTTCTCACCAATTCTTCTCCTTCCAGCCTCCATATTAATATAATTTTTTTTAAAAACTGGAACACCTCACCCCTGATGATGGCACTTTGAAGTGCCGAAAGTACTCGGGACCTGAACTTTGGTGGACTTATCCACGAATTCCACCCAAATATTAAAAAGTTGGCCAGAAAACTTGAAAAGATCAAAAATAAAATTGTTAAACAGGAGATATGTCTTTTGTTTAATTCTACATGTATATATATATATATATATATATATATATATATATATATATACACTTTATTGTTAACTTTTTAATTTTCTTAGTTTCATCCAGACATACATACATACGCACCAACTGCCCTATATATATATATATATATATATATATATATATATATATATATATAAATGGCTGTGATTTTTTTAAATGTTTTTTTTCTACAATGAAAAGGTACCAAGAACCTCAACATCCCAAAAGCTATTTGCAAAAGGCAGTTGCAAAGTTAATTAACAGGAATTACACAGGTTAAAGAATATCAGGTAAGAGTTCTGGTAGACTGTTTCTAATAACAGAATTTTGGTAATTAGCTTATTTGCTTCTGTATTCATATTCAAGAAACATGGTTTGCATTTCTCCAGTATCATCTTGGGAATATCGTATCTTCTGAAAGGAGGACTACAAATATTCAGTCCATGAAATTAACCCCTTGTGATATAAAGCACTCCCCCATGCATTTCTGATCAAACATTAGTAAACTGTTTTACTTTCAAAAAGCTTATTGCACTGAGAATTTATATATAAGAGAGTTTTATAATTTGCTTGAAGCACTGTGTATATATTGGTTTAGAGGTTGATTTTGAAGGCTATCACAATGCAGGTGTAAAGAATAAGTTAACAATGTTAATTGTATGTCGTATGTTGTCATGCGCACATGTACAAAAAAAAATGCATTCACGTAAACATGCAACACGAGAATACAGTTATAAAAAAAACCATCATTTTCAAAAAAAAAAAAAATTTCATTTAACTAGGAATGCCATAACAAGACGACTTCAGTTCCAGTGATCTTCTGAAAAAGATTTTATCTCGAAAATTCAAGAATAAAATACAGGTTAACACACAACACCATTGTTACCTTATTCTTTACACCTGCATTGTGATAGCCTTCAAAATCAACCTCCAAACCAATATATATATATATATATACATATATATATATATATATATGAGGATAGGAGGAAATCTGACAGAATGTAGTAAAGATTAGAGGGAGAAATATGGACAAAGGAACAAAACTCAGACAAGTGTATGAAGGAGAGATATATTTTCGCAGTATCTTTAGCTCATTGTTTATAAATGACTGATGAAGCCGAGCTCAATGTACGGCGAAATATATCTCTCCTGCATACACTTGTCTGAGTTTTGTTCCTTTGTCCACATTTCTCCCTCTAATCTTTACTACATATATCTTTTCACAACTTGTACTAAACAGATACCAAACTACTGCCAGACATCTTTCCTCAGACCTTCAATTAACATGTAGGCACCGCTTTGAATCCACAAGCTATCGCAGTCCTGTTGACAATTCCCCTTCCTCTTTTTCCTCACACCTTTCAATGTATCTACCCTCCTCTCCTCTTCTCCTCCTCCTAACAACATAAAAACAGACTCTAGTCTCAATGTCTCAAATAAATCTTTTGACAAAGCTTCTTTACACACCAAGGCGAAATATCAATTGAATGCAGTATTTTGTGTTTTATCCATTTTTCCTCAATTTGCAATCACATTTTGTTGGATTTACCCAACCTGTTACTCCTCATATATATCTAATTATAATGGAGATTCAGTGTCTGTCTGTAACAAAACTTTGTCACCGCTTACGTCACAATACCCTCAGGAATTGTGTAAGTTAATCAACAAGTATTTAATTTATGGTCAAAATTATTAATACATAGAATAAATCTTATCTATTAACAATGTCACTATGAAAGTCTGAGTTAGATTTGCCTCAAAACAGCTCATGTTATTAGTGCGTTTAAAATACCGCAATATGTCTTATATATCACTAAGAAATAAAGCTTTACATAATATATGGTGTGGTTAATTTGCACACTGGTTTTAACAAAACCGGGTTTAATAAATAATTACTTTGTGTTATTGATCTCTAATATTATTGTTTTATTCTCCAATGTATCAAAATCAATCCTATGAATGATTTTATATAGAAACCAATTAGAATATAATTGAAATAAATGTAATCTTTTTATATGCATTCTTATTCAATTTCATTAGTCTTTTTAATTTAATATATTTCATTACATTATAACTAAATATTTATGCTCAGAGTGTGCATATTCTTGCAAGTATATATATATATATATATATATATATATACTATACTAATCCTATTAGTAAACACTTGCTGTAAGAAAAAACTCAGGTAAATAATGTGCAAGTAAAAATATACTACAAATAACTACCTGGAAAAAAGAATAAAAAGAAGATAGATAGATAGATAATCAGACTAAATACAATAGAAAAAAGTCTCTGCCATAAGAATAGTTGTTTACATAAATAGTTGAGGGCTTCTACTTAAAGCCCATCTGCTGTTGGAAACGCATGATGCAAAAAGTTTTAATTACTGCATCGAAAATGGCATCCTCCAACAGAGATGGGCATTTTGCCAACAGTGATAATTACCCCAACAGAACAACATCAAAGGGGAAAGGAAAAAAACAAACAAAAAAAATCAACCTGGTTTAGGTTTTGTTGACTTTTCAGGCAGCCATTATAAAACAAATGTTTTATGGTTATTACTCCATTAAAAACATAAAAGTCTTCTGGTTTCATGACACACATGCTCTCACACACACACACAATTATAATAATTACCACTAAACAAAAAAATTTAAAAAAAGGACTTGTTTCATATAAAGCAATTTTTATGAAACCATTCTGTAAAGTGAGATGAAAAAAAAAAAATAGTAGATAAGAGTGGAAAATTACTAGAATTTTGGGGATGATATATAAAAGGTTACCTGTCTGGTCAATGGATGCCAACAGGAGAATGAGTGTGAGAGAAAGATGACTTAGTAGTCTGGGCTGAGAGTTTGAAGAGAATAGACGCAAGATGAGTGTCTGTTTCCTAAGGCATTTTTACTTGGGATAAACTAAATGAGTTCAGAAAAAAAACAAACACAGATAATTAATTACTGGAGGTTAAAAATTCTCATTTTCTTTTACTTAGTTTCCAACAATGCTATTATGTAAAATAATGAGATGGAAAAACCAAAAATTGTAGATAAGAGTGGAAAATTACTACAATTTTTAGGATGACGTATGAAAGGCAACCTGTCATTCTCTGATTGGTTCTTTGAGTGTATTATATACCCTACTTGAACATTAATGGATATGTCACAATCCTCATAAATACAGGAGTATTATGCTGAGTAGTCTTATACCACTAGCAGTGGTTTACCTTCTTCATGCCACTGGCAAGTATTGTATTTTATTAATGTTATAAAGATTCCATTCTATGGTTATTACTCCATTAAAAACTTAAAAGTCTTCTGGTTTTATCACAAAAAAATGGACTCTCTCATCAATTTCAACACATGACGGCTCATCCAAAGAACAACCACTGTTTTGTTAATAGTGGCGAAGGCTTATGTTGGACCATCCACACTTTATGGCACAGTCGATAGGAAAGAATTGGTGCACAAGGAATGCCACAAACCCAATCAAGGACTGGTCTCAGGATTTTTGAATTCATAGTTTTCCTTCTCTTAGACTGGTTACCTACCCAAGGTTAAAGAGCCGAGTCTGCTCTACTATTTTATCCATAGCTGGAGGGAGAATATATGGATTCATACCTTTCCCAAAGGTATTAGTGCTATGTGAAATGCAAACAGCCTTGTCTAGGATTTGAATGCACATACACACACACTCATGCACACACACTTGCATACACAATTTCTTATTATAATGGAGATTGTGTGTCAGTCTGTAACCAAAACTATATCAGTACCCATGTCACAATTCCCTTAGTTATTTACGTCACATTCTCCATTAAATTTATTTTTTATTTAAACCTCAATTATTAATAAAATTGTTTTATATTATTAATACTGTTGGCCTTATCTACATTCTAATAACATGCAATTGTATTTATATATACAACAAAATAGTGGTGTACAGTATTAATGGGAAGACTAAATTTGCATATTGATTTTAAAAATTTGATTTTGATAAATATGTGCTTGGTATTATTGATTTCTATTTGTTTGGTTTTATTTTAATAAGTAAAAAAGTCATCGAGGTGGCCTAAAGTCGGTAACAGCCAAACGGTGAGGTAGTCTATCGCCTTTTCACTTGTGCTAGACCAAGGAGATTGTTTTGGAATCTGAGGTGGAGTGCCACACCTACTATCAGCTCCTCACTTTACCGCACAGATCCCTGTGCTACTCATATGGTGAATTGGCAAGGGCTGATATCGAATCTGGAACCTTGTGGTACCAAGTCAGACGCTCTACCGACTGAGCTAAACTGGCACTTTTATTTTGATAAATATAAAAATCTCAGAGATAAATCTTAAGAGAAATCCATTAACAAAAAGAAATAACTGTAATTTTATTCTTTACTTCCTAATTTAACTAAATAGTTGAATTAGGAAAATTTAGCTATGAAAGACAGGAATGATGGAAGAGTCAGTTTCAAAGTTGTTCTATTTTTTATTATACCCCTTTCAATTGACCCAAAAAATTCTACCTGAAAAGTTTCTAAAATTACGTTTGCAGATTTAGATCTTTTGAAAAACACATCCATCAAGTTGGATAGTAATTAATTCTAGTAAATTATTTTATGTTGATATGGATTTAAATTAGCCATATAACCAAGAAATTTATTTTGATGATTAATTTTAATAGCCAATTAATGGAAGTGACTCTTAATAATAATAAATAATAGATCGAAACACTGCAGCGTCGGCCAATAAACTTACCACTCAACTCATTTAAACCGATGTTTTTTCAATTTTTCTTAATATACTACATACCGTCGGATTCACTTCCTTTTCTTCACATATATATATATATTAAATACTATTAGATACTTAACTCAGTCGGTAGAGCATTCAGCTAGACCACAAGGTTCCTAGTTCGATACCGGCCCTCACCAACTCAGCGTATGAGTAGCACAGGGATCCGTCCAGTAAAGTAAAGAGTTGATGGTAGGTGTGGCGCTCCAACTGAGATGCAAAAACTATCTCCTTTGTCTAGCACTAGTGAAAAGAGGATAGACTTCCTCGCTGATTGGCTGATACCGATTTTAGGCCACCCCGACGACTTTACTATACTTTTGGGTAAAAAAAGATTTTTTTCAGGTTGTTAATTCATTTTTTTTTTTGTAATGTCCTGTCTGATGAGGCTAAAAATTTCTTTTGGGGAGTTTTAGAAATTTATTTAAATTTCTAAAAGCCCCTTAAGTTTTAGTTGAAATAAATTTATTACAGAATTATGTTTTTTTAATAGTTTTTCCTTCCTTTCAATGGTATATATATATATATATATATATATATATATATATAAAGATAATCTTATGAGTCAGACGAACCTACTATTAGTTTCGCATAAAGCTCTTCAGGGCTAAAATCTGACTCAGATTTTAGCCCTGAAGAGCTTTATGCGAAACTAATAGTAGGTTCATCTGACTCATAAGATTATCTTTATTATTGGCTCTACTTAGGTATCGAGCACTTTTTACTTATTAGCTTTCTCCTAGCTGTTATATGAATATATATATATCTTATATACATATATACATATAAATTGTTTTTTCTTTTGGCCAAATACTGTACCAATAGATTATTTTTTGTTGGTACGAATATCTTGGTCCTTTCTTTTTTTCAAAAATTTTTTTCTTCCTGGTGGATGTTTGGTAGTATATTTTTACAATCAAACTTTCTGCTGGGATTTTTCTCTCCGCAAGGATCTACCAACACGCTTGGTATATTAAATCATATTATATATACTAGCAAATATATGCACCCTCCGGGTGCAAGTATTTAAGTTTTAATGTAATAAAATATTGTATTAAATTAGAAAGGCTAATGAAACTAAATAAGAATACAGATAAAAAGATTTAAAACAGAGGGAGTATAATAAAAGATTTGAAACAGAGGGAGTATAATAAAAAATGGAACAACTGAAACTTACTCTTCTATCACTCTCGTCGTTCATTGTTATTTTTTCTAATTTAAGTATTTAGTTAAAAGAGGAAGTAAAGAATAAAATGACAGTTATTTTTCTTGTTAATGGATTTCATTTAAGATTCATTGAAGAGATTTTTGCTTATATTCATTAAAATAAAACCAAACAGTTAGAAATCAATAATACTAAGCATATATTTATTAAATTCGATTTTTTAATATCAATATGCAAATTAGCCTTCTCGTTCACACTGTAAACCGCTATTCTATTGTATATATAAATATAATTGCATGTTATTAGTATGTAGATATGATTAACAGTCTTAATGATATAAAACAATTTTATTAATAATTGAGGTTTAACTAAAAAATAAAAGCATTGAGAATGTGATGTCAATAACTAAGAGAATTGTGACTTGAGTAGGAATATAGTTTCGGTTACAGACAGAAAAACACACAATCTCCATTATAATAAGATATATATATATATATATTAGATACTTAGATACTAGGTATCTATTAGATACATGATCTAAAGTGGGTATATAACAATTTTAAGTTAGTTGGTTTGTTGTTGATAAGCTTCATCTAGTAGGTGCTAAGAAGTAGTGCACTTTATAACCCACATCTCAGTATTAAAAGAAAAAAAAGAAAAAAAAAAACATGAAGAGACATGTCTGCAGAAAGAGAGACAGTTGGAGACAGACAGACAGACAGACATGAAAAACCTGTAGATAAGTGAATTCAGGTATGTGAAGCATAAGTAAACACCTAAGTAAATAGGTGTACATCAGATTCATGTCAAAATACAATTGCATCAACTGGTGACGACATGAGCAATTTGAGATAAGGATTATATACGTGTCTACAAAGTTTAAACAACGGAAAGGTACAAAATATTTAAGGAAGGGTACACTAATCCCTACTTTAAAAGCATTAACATTAAATGACCAACAACAGTGAGAGAGAGAGAGAGAGAGAGAGAGAGAGAGAGAGATAGAGAGAGAAAGAGAGAGAGAGAGAGAGAGAGAGAGAGAGAGAGAGAGAGAGAGAGAGAGAGAGAGAGAGAGAGAGAGAGAGAGAGAGAGAGAGAGAGAGAGAGAGAGAGAGAGAGAGAGAGAGAGAGAGAGAGAGAGAGAGAGAGAGAGAGAGAGAGTGAGAGAGAGAGAGAGAGAGATAGATTAAAGCCCAACCAAATTCCAGATTGTGAGGTGCAGCGAATATTCCAATTATCATGCTTACAAGTCACATGTGCAATTAGAATTCCTAACAAGGTGCAAACAGAATGTGACTGAAATTCAAACGAGGTGAAGGTTGTGCACATATGAAGAAATGTTGGCTTTGCTGAAAAGAAGTGAAAATTGAGTTAAAATAAAAAAAAATAAAAAAAATTTTTTTTTAAACTCTTAAAGTCCTATACCGCCTCATTCCACCTGGCCGGAAGTCTCCTTCGTTTTTCTAATCTACCCCAAACGATAGCCTTTGTTTAAATGTAATATTAAACATATTTAGAAGTCTTTGATTTAAGGGGAAATAACAGGTAACTTTAAATGAAAAGGCCATTTTTAGCCATTTCTTTAATATATACTTATAGGAATGCTCTGGACTTAGAAAATTCTCAACAGGATGTTAAGAGTTAAAGTTGACTAGAAATAAAAAAAAATTTTTTTTTTTTAAATGAGACACTTGTTGGTTGGTTGGTTGGTTGGATTTTACAGCGTGTCAACCCATTGGATCATTTTATGCCAAAGACGTTTTGTTTTATTTGTTGTATATTGGTTGGAGGTAATCTTTATTTTTCAGTCTGGTTTTGTCTATTTTTTAAAATACGACCATTTTGATCTTGTAACATCCTCTGGTTAAAAATTAGACCATCCAAATCATCCAAGATGGAATGCAAAAATGTAAATCTTGATTATCTGGTGTTGTTTATCCACAGAATTCATATTTCTTATCATTGCCATCACATCAGCTAAATAATGGACCATTCCGTTTTTATTATAAAAAAGAAAGGGAAGAAAAGGACATGCTACACAGAAAAAATACAATAAGAAAAAAGAGTAAGGGAAAGATAGAGAAAGGGGCGATAATGCTAATCTGTTTCAATCAAACATAATGAAAAGGTGATAAGAAAGAAAAAGAGAGTAAGAGTTAAATCAAGATTATTATACTTTTTACATATTGAACTATTTAGCAATAGCTCTTAAGTAAACATATCAAGGATTGTAATAATCAAATTATGATACTGTTATATATCCACTGGTCCTGCTAGTTCCAATTATCATACTTACAAGTCACATGTGTAATTAGAATTCTCCTAACAAGGTGCAAATAGAATGTGACAGAAATTCAAATGAGGTGAAGGTTATGCATATATGAAGAAATGTTGGCTTTAGTGAAAAGAAGTGGTTGCTTGGTTGGTTTTTTTACAGCATGTCAACCCTTGTTGTTTCATTTTATGCCAAAGACATTTTTGTTTGAATCATTCTTCATGGGTACTCAATTTTTTGTAACCACATTTTTTATACTCATATTTTATTCTATTTAATCCAATTTAATTCATTTTATGCTGAAATTTTTAAACTCATATTTTTCTCATAGTTGGGTAATTCCATATCACCCAGAAAAATTGTCATATCACCCAGAAAAAAGTAAAATTTTCACCCACTGGGATATTGATCTTGATATAAAAAAAATCAGAAATCATCAATAACTTAAAATTGGATGACTTTTCTTAGCATTTTTGGATTTCTTGGGTAAAAATGCTTTTATAAACCAATTTTTAGTAGTAAGGAAGCTCTAGAACTCATTTTACAGACAAAAATAGTATACAAAAAGTCACCATTTTTCTTGACCCCCTTCAAATTTGGAGAGCTATAAATTGATATAACTCCGCTGATTTTTGGAATTGGAAGCTCAAATTTTGGGGATTGTCTAACTTTAACACAATCCACACTTGGACAAAATTTCATCAAAATTGAAGGGGTTGGGTGGCCTGGATGAGTTGACATGGAAATGTTGGCTTTAGTGAAAAGAAGCGAATAAAAGGGAAAAAAAAGTTAACTAGAAATAAAAAAAAAAATTTAATTTAAATTTTTTTTTAAAAATGAGACACTTGTTGGTTGGTTGGTTGGTTGGATTTCACAGCGTGTCAACCCATTAGAAATATCTTTATACCAAAGAGTTTTTTTGTTTTTTTTAATTCATTGATTCTTGATGGGTACTCAATTTTTTTTAAAAACTCAATTTTCTTTTTTTTTTTTTTTAGCACATTTTTAAAAAACTCATTTTGTTCTATTTAATTCATATATAGGACCCTAACAGGTATTAACACTCCGGGTCAGAGTGGACCTGGGAGTAATGGCAATGAAGTGGTACTCCACACTGATAGAATTGAAAAAAAAAAACACAAGTTACCTTCTACCTATGCTTTAAAACTCTTAACATCCTATACAGCCTCATTCTGCCTGGCCAGTCACATTTGTTTTCCTAATCCATCCCAAATAATAGCCTTTGTTTAAATATAATATTAAACATATTTAGCAGTCTTTGATTTATAGGAAATAACAGTTAACTTTAAATGAGAGGCCATTTTTAGCCATTTTTTTATAAATCCTTAGAGGATCCTTGGACTCTGGACTTGGAAAATTCTCAACAGGATGTTAAGAGTTAATCAAAGGCATAAAAAAACCTATGGAATGTTTAGAATATGACAGTTAATATTTATTATAAAAACTAACAAAAAAAAAAATGCCCTCAAGGTTGCATAAAAATTAATTTTTTGCCATGCTCGTTCATAAAAAAATGGAAACAGATCTTTGAAATCTTCTTTTTTTTTTAATAACAGAGATTAAAAAATATAGTTTTACTGTCAAAATTCAAATAAATGTTTTCTTTCTAATAAAACCAAGTTTTTAACAGTTAAATTCAATTACTTCAAATATTTATGTTTCTTCTTAGAGCCCCCCCCCCCAGCTCCAAGAAAAAAACATAAATATTTGAGCTCAAAACTCTTCTGTTTTGATAATCGTCTGTCGTAAAACAAAATTTTATGACAGACGATAATCAAAAGCAAACACAATATAATGAAATATAAAATTTAATGTAGAAGAAGATTATGTAGTTATTTCTTGTTTGAAGATAATTATCTCCTAAAACTCTATACATTAGATAATTTTAAATATATATCAACATAAAACAAACTATATATAAATCAATAATACCAGGCATGTATTTATAAAAACTTGTTTCAACAAACAATCTGGACTCTTTAATGTTGCATACTTAATTTCTGAGTATATATAATACAGGGTTGTTATTTATTCTATGTATTAATAATTAAATACTCATTGATAAACTTACACAATTCCTGACAGTATTGTGACATAAGCTGTGAGGTAGTTTTTGGTTACAGACAGACACCAAATCTCCATTATATATAGAATTACATATACACACACCTACCTCAAGAAATCCAATGAAATTTGGTATTCATTAACAAAGTTTTCTTTATATGTATTTACACAACCTCTCCACACAAGCAGGATGCGACACAAGGTCAATTTTTAAGTCGAGTTTAACAGGTTTGAATTCAGAGTTTTTTTCCTTCTTCTAGACCAGTTACCAAATACCATGTTAAAGAACCAAAGTTTTCTTTAAAACAAAAATATTGTTAATCACTGTAAAATCTAATTATTCACACTGCCTGGTCTTATTCTAGACAAAAAGTATAATTGATTCAGATAAATCTACAGGTTTATACATGTTTGTAGTATATGACCTCACACAACACACACACATATATATATATATATATATATATATATACTAGCAAATATATGCACCCTCCGGGTGCAAGTATTTAAGTTTTGATATAATAAAATATCATATTAAATTAGAAAGGCTAATGAAACTGTCTAAGAATGCAGATAAAAAGATCTGCAACAGAGGGGGTATAATCGAAAAATAGAACAACTTTGAAACTAACTATTCCATCACTTTCCATTACTCCCCTCTTTCATTGGTAAATTTTCCTAATTTAACTATTTAGTTAAAATAGGAAGTAAAGGATAATATTACAGTTATTTTTTCTTGTAAATAAATTTCTTTTAAGATTTATCCACGAGATTTTTGTTTATATTTCTTAAGATAAAACCAAACAATTAGAAATCAATAATACCAAGCACATATTTATTAAAATAAAATTTTAAATATCAATATGCAAATTAGCCTTCTCGTTCAAACTGTAAACCGCTATTTTGTTGTATATATAAATACAATTGCATGTTATTAGTACGTAGATATGGTCAACAGTATTGATAATGTAAAACAATTTTTATTAATAACTGAAGGTTTAAAAGAATGAAATCATGGAGAATTTGACGTAAATAATTAGGGGAATTGTAACTTGAGTAGTAATATAGTTTCGGTTACAGACAGAAAAACACACAATCTCCATTATAATAAGATATATAAGTATATTTTGGCAGCATTTTTTTTTTAAACATGTTTTGTTAAACTCTACTGACAATTCATGTCGGACGAGTTTTTGTTCGACCCTTTCTAACTGTCTGACCATCTTTTTAATATCTGTTTCACACCTGATGATGGCACAAAGACGTGCAGAAAGTGCTTGTGAAAGAACCTTTGGTGGATTGCTACACCAATTCCACCCAGATATTAAAAAGATGGCCAGACAGTTAGAAAGGATCGAACAAAAAACTCGTCCGACATGAATTGTCAGCAGAGTTTAACAAAACATTTTATATATATATATATATATAAATTAAAAAGTAAAGTCGTCGGGGCAGCCTAATGTCGGTATCAGCCAATCAGCAAGGGAGTCTATCCCCTTTTCAATAGCACTAGACCAAGGAGATTATTTTAGCGTCTGGGGTGGGGCCCCACACCTACCATCAGCTCCTCACTTTACCGTACAGATCCCTGTGCTAGGGCCAGTATCGAACCAGAAACTTTGGGATTCCTAGCCGAATGCTCTACCAATTGAGCTAAACCGGCCCTATATATATATATATTATATATATATATATATATATATAATGTATATATACAGTCAACGACAAATTTATTCACACACCCATCAGTTTTGAATATTTTTATTTTATTTCTCAGAATCTAACGCCCGTATGATGCCAGTTATTTTTTTTATATGTTAATAAGCACAAAAGAAAGAATTTAAAATTCAATTTTCAGAACAATAGGTTAAGTGTGACAAATTTGACCCAGGACATTAGGACCTTCAGCCACCGCCTTCTAGCACATATATGATAAAAAGGGTTGGGTGTTGCCATAAGGGTGATAGGGTTGGAACAATCATATAGGTGCTAGGGCTTGATATGACCAGCCAATTGATCGGAGGAGGCCTCCCCTACCATCTGTCAAGCCTAAGTAATGGCCAGTGGAGTGTTGCATGTTAAGGACTGCTCATCCACCAGGGTTCTATTTTAAATTTGGAGTTGGAGTGGAAGTTAATGCAAGTGAACAAAAGTAAAACTTCAAGCAATTATTGACAGAAAAAAAGTTTTCATAGTAAATTGGAAACAGCTACCCAGCGTCACCTGGGTAGAGGAGGGGACCCTAGTGTATTTATTTGTTTACTTTTGAGATTTACAAATGCTGGACATTTTTAAGTAGAATTTCAATGCTATTTCTATATATAATTGAATTTCTAGCAGCATCACTGTATATTTACTTTGTCATTAATTGTTTTATTCTTGTAGTTTCATCCGGTCATACATACATACATACATACATACATACACACCAACTGCCTTTTATATATGTATAGATAGGTATATAATGATGCTAGATAAAACATGACCCATTGGATCACCCATTCAGTTCTGGGTAGCTAATTGAGATTAGGGAAAAGGGAGTTAGCAAAGCGAATAAATTTCTTTTAAATAAATACGGCCAGACGAAACCTTAAAATAATTTTGTTAGCTTTCTAAGAAAGGAAATGTTTGACCTCATTTAAGCTACAGGTTGCTGGTTGTGCAATTTAACATAGAAATACATTTCAAATTCTCCCAGCTCTCTCTCTCTCTCTCTCTCTCCCAGAGAAACTAACATTATATAACAAGGAGGTAGTCAAGAGATACATAGAGGGGAAGAAAAAGATAGACACAGAGTAAAGTAAGAGATTGGTAGGTTTTTGACTTAATTGCAAATTACGACTAATTAGAACCAATTAAAACAGAATTCAATCCTAAAAGTAAGGAATAATCTAGTATAATTTTTGTGTCATTAAACTAAACAGTAAAAAAGCCTTTAGGAAGCAAAAGTTGATTAACTCAGTTTTAGTATTTAGATTCCACTCCTTTTGAACAAAGTTGCTATAAAGAGCACTAATGTTATTTTATATTCTACTAATGATACAGCTCATGTTTTTGGGCGATACAGCGTATCTAATTTGTACTTCATGGATCACTACTGTGATCTGCTCACAGACACGTTACTTGATAACCACGATGATTTAAGAGTTTCCGTGGTGTAAGACAATTCTACCTTAAAATCTTTAACACATGAAGAAAAAAAAGTAAAAGCCAGTGAAATTACACAGACAATTTTCTCGTCAAAATTTTGCATCAAAAGAAAAGTCATGCAAACTTGTTAAGAAAAGTAAATATTTTTTTGTGATGAGGAATTCTTAAAGATAATTAAAAAAATATTTAAGAAAAAGAAAAGGAGACAAAGACAAAAGAAACGTTTAGGTTTCAGACTTTATTTCTAGGTTCATAGCTATTTTGTGGAGAGGAAATTTCTTCCTGTGCCAGTCATAGCGTCTGTCCCCAGTCATGGTCTACGTTCAAATGGCCGAGGGATCTTCTTGGCAGTAGGAAGGGGACTTTTTTCTGCCCATGTCCAAAGGGTGCTTCTTATCTAAGGGCTTCTGGGAAGGCTTGTGATATATTGTCTGAATTTTTTAGGGTTAGGGTTAGGGTTGCAAATTATTTATCTGTTTTTCCATACCACAATAAGAAATCAGAAAATGATATCCTGTATTACAATTTGATGTTTTCAATTTGTGTATTTAAGAATCGTATTCTATATTTCCTTTTTTATATTTTTATTTTCAGAAAAATGTCGTGATGCTTTAGGAATGCAGACCATGGAAATACCAGACTCTGCAATTGTGGCCAGTTCTTCCTATGACAAAAGAACTGTGGGACCAAAAAAAAATATGGGACCAAAAATATTGCAATGTGTGCATGAAATATAAACATCAACCTTTTAGTGAGTTATGCTCTTAGTTAATAAGTTTAATCAGGTTGTATGTATAGACTTACCTGCAACAGTGCTAACGTCATATACTACATCTGCTGCACCAAATGCAATGAGCCCTGTCGGTGGGGTGTTAGAATGCACCGACTGCACCTCTGCAGAGGGGTAAGATTCCCCTAATGGGGCCACCTGTTGGCCGTGGGTAGCGACCCGTGATGCTTAAGGATAGAACCCAGATGGTTGAGCAGTCCATGACTTGCAATACTCCACTTTGGCCCTTACTTGGGATAGACGGGCGGTCAGAGAGACCCCTCTGATCAATCGGCTAGTCACATCAATCCCTAGCACCTATATGATTGTCCCAACCCTGTTGCCCTTATGGCAAGCCCTAACCCTTTTTATCATATGGGTGCTAGAAGGCGGTGGATGAGGGTCTTCATGTCCTGGAAATGACGTTAAACTCTATCTGATGGTGAGGTTCCAGTTCTGGAGGTTTGGGGAATGTGGAGCCCCCCTTCATCACCATTACTGAGGAAGTGCGTCCCAGTCTCCTACCTCAAAAATTGCTACCTGGTGACTATTAAAATAACGACCCAGCTCAGTCTATTCAAAACTATCCATCTTCATATCTATCTATCTATCTCAATTTGTTCATATTTATCTATATTACTTTAAATATTAAGATTTTTTTTATTCATGTTTGTTTAATGTCTTGTTTTTAGTTTAAATAAACAAGAATTACAACAAAAAAAAAAGATGCGATCCCCCCCCCCCCAAATACATTTACTTTTCGAAAATATCTATCTATCTCCATTTGTTCATATCTATCTATATTATTCTGTTTGTTTATCTATCTATCTATCTCAGTCTATTCCAAACTATATATCCATCTTCATATCTAAACAAGAATTACGACAAATTACGATAAAAAAACAAGAATTACGACAAGCTGGGGTTGTTATTTTGATAGTCACCGGGTAGCAATTTTTGAGGCAGGAGACCGGGACGCACTTCCTCATAAATTACCCATTAAATGACCCACAAAACAAACCAAATGCAATGACAGTGGATATATAGGAAAAACCCAAACAGCCTTCATCCTATGTTTTTACTGCTCTAAAAGTTATTAAAACTTTCAATTAAAATATAATCATCTCTGATTTAAATTCAAATATAACCGTTTTTCAACACTAAGGCCGTAAACGAAACAGACATAGATACAATAATTATTCTAGTCTTCCTTAGAAAGAATTCTTAGAAGATAAGTCAAAAGTTGTTTGGATTTCTTAACTTTGAATTTTTAAATATTCACATATATTTATTTCATGCTTCATATAATTCCAGTTTAAAGAAGAAACTTGTCCATGAAGAGTTTAAGAAAATAATTTTTTTCTCAAAAGTTTTCTTAAAAAATCTTTAAATAAATTCTTGATATATATATATATATATATATATATATTAAATTTTTACTTGAAAGCACTTACAACGCATGTATCGCATAAAATTCGATACTTTTTCTTATAGAAAATGAACTTGACAAGTGTAATCCCAGCAAAGGATCGCTCAGTGTGTAGAATATCGTACAGACTGTTTCGAAAAGTCGAAACAGTCTGTACGATATACTACACACTGAGCGATCCTTTGCTGGGATTACACTTGTCAAGTTCATTTTCTATAAGAAAAAGTATCGAATTTTATGCGATACATGCGTTGTAAGTGCCTTCAAGTAAAAATTTAATATATATAATATATATATACACACATACATACAAATATATAGATAGACTCATCCTATTATATATATATATTATATATATATATAGACACACATATATAGATAGACTCATCCTGTTATATATATATATATCATTATAATCTATTTCTATTAATTTTTCTCTATAATGGAAAAAAATTTGTTTTTTAGATTCCAGAATTTTGCAAGTACTGAAAAATTCACATATGCCAAACAATAGGGTCATGAAACTGTTTTGTAGGTTTTTTTGTTTTTTTTCAACTTGGGTTGGTTTTTTGAAACAATATAACTGAGTGACTGTTCATCTTGTGTTTTTTTTTTGTGTTTTTTTTTATCATGTGGAAAACAATGTGAAGTGAAGATTATCAGGCGACTTTTGAAACAAGAGAAAACACTCAACTATTAATTTTTTTTCATTTTTTTTTACTTTCTTTTTCTTTTTGTCTGTAGATTGGAAATTCTAGTCAAGGCAGACAGAAATTGGGAGTCCCCCCACACCCACTGGTTCAGAGCTTCTTGTTGCTTTAACAAGGCTAAAGAGCCCAGTCTAACCTACTATACATAGATGGGGTGGGGTAGGGATGAGAAGGATTTATGCCTTTCCCAAGGGCATTAGCAGAAAGTGAAATGCAAACAGCCTTGTCCAGGATGTGAATTTGGTTTATCAACACCATTTCCTTATGACAGTAACTGTAACACCACATATATATATATATATATATATACACACACACTTATATACATATATACATATAAAGACACACATATACACATACATATGTACACATAGACATGCACATGTATGTGTACACACACAAACACACATATGTACAATTAAACATACACACATACACATGCATATACACACATATGTACATATACACACACACATGTACATATACACATATATATACACACACACATACATATACATATATATATCCACACACACACACATACATATACATATATATATCCACACACACACACATACATATACACATATATATCCACACACACACACATACATATACACATATATATCCACACACGTACATATACACATATATATCCACACACACACACATACATATACACATATATATCCACACACACACACATACATATACACATATATTTCCACACACGTACATATACACATATATATCTACACTTACACACACACACACATGTACATATACACATATATATCTACACTTACACACACACACACATGTACATATACACATATATATCTACACTTACACACACACACACAAACACACATGTATATATACACATATATATCCACACACAGACACACACACACACACATGTATATATACACATATATATCCACACACAGACACACACACACGTGTACATATACACATATATATCCACACACACACACACACACACGGTTACATACACGTATTCACACAATATTCAATAAATTAAATTTTCGAATTATCTAGAATAGAAGAAATATGCAAAAATTATATTTGTGAAGTTTTCAATAAACCCGATCAATGAATTCGTTAAGACCAGCATAAAACTGTTTAGACAAAAGCAAATAAAATTAAATCTCTTAAAAGAAGGAATGGATAATCATTTTCATAATCAATTCTAATTAATACTGCAATTAATATTGGGAATTAATGAAAAATGAATAATTGTTTTCCTTTAAAAATAGGGAATTTCAAAACAGTTAAAAAATGATTTTTTTAATAAGCAAAGTGGATTTTTTTTCAGGTATTTTTTAAAAATTGTTAATTCAGAAATTTATATTTTATATTCCTTATTGGATGGTTTGATTTCACAACATGTCAAACCTTGTTGGGTTATTTTATGCTGAAGACATTCTTTTATTCATCCTTGATGAGTACTTCATTTAAAAAAAAAAAAGTCAATTTCTTTTAAACACATTATTTTAGAACTCATTCTTATCAATTTAACCCATAGATGGGACCCTAAAAGGTACTACCACTCCGGGTTAGAGTGAACCTGGGAGTAATAGGGATCAAGGGGTACTCCACACTTCCCAGAGCACCAGAATTGGAACTTTACCATCAGATAGAGTCTAACGTCATACCCAGAATATTGAGACCCTCAGCTATCGCCTTCTAGCACATATATGATAAAAAGGGTTGGGGCTTTCCCTAAGGGCAATAGCGGTTGGGACAATCATATAGGTGCTAGGGCATGACATGACCAGCTGAGTGATATATTTCTTATTGCATATCCTAATTGCAGAGTGGCCTATCTAGTTTATATAGAGACAAATTGTCATGTTTTAAGTCAACTTGGTAATGTTCTAGTTTTATGAAGACTGATAAGGCTTAGTTAGTACCAAACAACTTTTTGAAGTAAAAAAAACAAACAAACCAAAAAAACAAATAAAAAAAAACCATGAACATTTCTCAGCTATGTAAAAGATGTTGGCAGTGACAAGAAAAAAAAAGAAACGAAAAAAAAAAAAATGAAAGTAATTATAGATTGTGAACTAAAAATATATCTAACTTTAATGGGAGATTAGCCTAAAAGACAGACAGACAGACAGACGGTTTAATAGACAGATGGTGAGGTGGTGGAGGGTCCCCTTGGTGGTGGGGGTGGGTCTCCCCTGTATTGGCATCTGTTTTATCAAACATAATGACAGAATTAGGCCAGATGATAATTGATTCTTTAACTTAAAATAAAACAATAAATGTCTTATGTCAATTCTTCAGATGACACATTTATATTAAAGGGTCAAAAAGTACATTTCATCAAAGTCTTTATTTTACAATAAATAAATTTAAAAGAATCTAAAATGACTAGACACTGTAACAGAGATGCTGATAGGTATGCATCCTGCATCCCGGACTCACAAAAATCTAAAAGGACGCAGTAAAATCATATCCATGCATCGCAGTGATTTTCTTTTTTCTTCCCTTACCATTTCAAGCTAACTGTAAATATATTTCAATAGTTTCTTAGAAACAAATTACACAGGGTAGGTTACAAGGTAGGGGTTAGATGGCTTTAGTTGGGACACATACATTTACATACAACCCTCTAATCACTAAACTTTTAAACAAACTTAACTCCATTAGCCATAGCAAGAAAGTGATATTCTGCTGGATTCCAAGCCATATAGGAATCCATGGAAATGATAAAGCATATTCATTAGCTAAATCTGCACTTGACATGATACCAGACAAAAACTACAAAATACCATACAGTGATCTTAAACCAAAAAATCAAGCAAATAATAACAAACAAATGGCAGCAAATTTCTTCTGCGAGGGATGGTTAACTTGGGCTAAATAAAGACGTCTAAAATATATAAAAATCTGTGTGTGTTTTTTACTAAAACCAACAACGAGTACTGAGGTAAAGAAGTATAGAGTAAGAAGACCAGAAGAAGAGAAAAGGCTACCCCAGATACTCAGATAAACGATAGACAACCCAACCAATACATTTCCATAGTTTCTTAGAAACAAATTACACAGGATAGGTTACAAGGTAGGAGCTAGATGGCTTTAGTTGGGACCCATAAATTTTCCCAGGTACTAATTCAAAGCAAATATGTGCGTCCCAGGATGCACTAAATCAAAAAGCTATCAGTGTCACTGCTATAAATAATCAATAAATTGATTTCATTTATATTCTGATTTCAATAAAACATTGAAATATCAACAAAATCAACAGCCCTGTCTGTCAGCTGGCGATTTAGAATACACTGACAGCATCTGATGAGTCGGGAGAGTTAGACACTTTGTCTAAGCTCCCTGTAATAGACTATAATGCAAAATCTCTAAGTCTTTTGTTATTTCTTTACTTATATATTTGCTCTGTGACTTTAACATTAAGAGCATACATTGAGCTCTCAAACTGTGACAGATTTTTAAAAAAAAACTCTTGTGTTGTAAGGAAGATTTCTTCTCTGGACTTTTGGATTATACATATATATATATATATATAAGTTAAGAGTAAGGAAATGAATCCGACGGTATATGTATATATATATTCCGATGAGGATTCAAATAAACCTTGAAATATCAACAGAATCACCCATGAGTTAATCAAATATTGATTATCTACAAACTTTTTTTAAATTTTTTATTTTTTATTTTTTTAGTTAACTTCCTTCGTTGGACTGAATTCATCCTGGAATTAATTCGTTGGATTCTTTTCTAACAATGGGAAACAGGTTTACTTGTTAATTTAGACTTCCTGAATTTGGTAAAAAAGAGGAAATTGGGATTATCATAAAAAAAACTAGTAAAGTAATTGAAGCTAATCTCTCAAAGTTTGACCTTTGCTGGGGAGAGGTCAGTTCTGAGGGGGGGGGTCGAAAGGATTGTAGTAATCTCCTAACTGATAAAAAGGGAACAAGTTACAATGTACTCCTGCTAATGGCGGAGTAGGGGTGGGGATAAAACACAGGAAAGGGTGGGTAGGGCTAATTGAGTTTGAACAGAAACCGGGAGCGGGGGGGGGGGGCAACTCAGTAATAAAATTGGTCTGTATTCTACAGTAAAACAAGATAAAATATTTTGTCCTTTTCTTATTACCTTATCAGTGGCAGAGTTGATATGAAGATTTTAATGCCAACTTTTATAAAAATAAATTAACAATTTTGTTTGGAAAAAAACAAAACAAGAGATTAAATTTTCTTCCTTTTTTTTTTTTTTTGATAAAATAGATCAGATTATTTTTTGGTATAAAGTCTGCAGAGTCGCCTATTGTCAGTATCAGCCAAGCAGCGAGGGAGTCTATCCCCCTTTTCACTAGTGCTAGACAAGGGAAATGTTTTTTTAAATTCTACAATTTTTTTTGGCATATTTTTTTCAGTGAAAAAATATTATACAAAAAAAAGATTTTGTAGAATTTTTTTCCTGCAAAATTACAATTCAGATAAAATGAAAACTTTATATTAAAAAAAAAAAAAAAATTTTTTTAAAGAACTTTAGACAAATCATACAAACGAGGCTCTGCCAAATTTGCAAAAATCTGTGTTTTAAAAAGATTTACCAAAAATCAGGGAATTATCTGATTTTAATGAAATTTTCAGTGTTGATTTATCAATGAATGAATTTTATAATTACATTATTTTGTAAAATACGGATTTTACGTCAAATTAGACAGCGTTTACAGCATATTTGAGCAAAATTGACCGAAAAAATAGTTTAAAATGTATTAAAAATAAATAATGTGTATTTCTTTTACTGATGCTCATTATGTTACTACTTTTCAACTTAGACAAAAATTTGACCTTAAATAATCGATTTAATTTTAATTCGTTTTTAAATTGAAAAGCAGATGACAATTTGGCAGTGCCTAATATAAATAGAATCAATACATGTGGAGAAAAAAAAAAGACCTGAAAATATTTGCAAAAAAAGAAAAGAAGTTTATTAAAATGTCAGATATTGATAAGAGGAAGAAGATAAGGAAAGGAAGACATTATCTGATATTGAAATCTTAGAGTAGATAAGACCCCCAAGAATAGGAGACGGAGGGAGGGAGAGAGAGAGAGAGAGCAAATCCTCATGAGCTGATAAACTCTATGAACATAAACAAACACTAAACAACCCTGGTATCAGAGGCACAGATTTTTTTTTTTTTTTACAGTCAATGGAAAGTTTATATTTGATCCTTTAAAAATCTGGGATCATTATATCTCACCCATCAGCCATTTTCTCAGCCCACTGGTACAAGGCTTAGTCCTTCGCCAAGGTCTAAGAATCAGAGCAATTGGGTGCTCTTCCAATATGTGATCTACCGAAGGTTTGTGATCAACTATTGATCTACTATTCATGGCATGTGATCTACTAGGAAAAAAGAAGTTAGGGTTAGTTTAATGGGAAAATAATGCGTAGATCACATATTGGAATGTAAACAACTCGGTAGATCACATATTGGATTAGAAACCAATCGGTAGATCACATATTCCCCCTATTATTAACATAACAGTGATGCTGATAGCTTTTTGATTTAGTGCGTCCTGGGACGCACATATTTTGGTTTGAATGAATCCCCAGGAAAATTTAATGGGTCCGAACTAAAGTTTCTTAATAAATTGTAGGGTTTTTATTTATGGTCTGAGGAAACAACTAAAGACTCTAATTCGCAATTCAGTAATAGTGAATAGACAAGATTAACTTTTTTTTGTCCCCACCCCTTTCCCCAGGCGACGCCGGGTAGCCGCTTCCAGTATCAAATAAGGCACCTGTCTTGGGGCGATGGCTAATACAGGCATAAGAGGGGGGTACGCATTCCCCGCATCCGTTCCGAAATACAACACCTATCGGCACAGGGATTTTTCCCCCGGAACAGACACAAAAGCGCGGCCTGAAGCGAAGCATAGAACCGGAGGTAAACAGGTATGAGAGGGATTCGAAACGGGAGTAATGAAAATCCGCCACAAGTGGATCAAGTTTGATACGGGGGAGTAAAGACTTAAGATGTGATAAACCACAAGTGCGCTGGAGGGGGGGGGGTGCAACGTGCTTCCATAAGTGATAATTCAGATATCTTACAAGCAATCCATTTCACTCACATGGATTTCATGAGGTGAAAAATTCGAGGGGTGGTATTTTCATTGGAGGAATTTCCGGGGTGGAACCAGTAAGTATAGCATTGCATTCAACTTAAAGTATAAATAAATAAATAAATAAAATTACATTTTAGATTTGTTATATACATGATGGAGCAGAAGTAACAAGGCAGTTTTTCAGTGCGTAATAGACTTCTGCTTCAACTTTTTAAGCTTCCAAAATGTACCTGACGAAATTAAATAAGAACTCATATGAAAAGATTACCAGTGATGTTGATAGCTTTTTGATTTAGATCGTCCTGGGACACACATATTTGCTAAAGTAATCTAACTCCTATCTTGTAAACTATCCTGTGTAATTCGTTTCTAAGAAACTATTGAAATATATTTACAGTTAGCTTGAAATGGTGAGGGAGAAAAAAAAAAAGAAAAACACAGGGACGCATGGATATGATTTTATTGCGTCCTTTTAGATTTTTGAGCGTCAGGGACGTAGGACGCGTATCTATCAGCATCTTTGGATTACACTTATTTTAATTATATTTTAATTGGTTTCTATATGAAATCATTCATAGGATTGATTTTAATACGTTGGAGAATAAAAATAATATAAGAGATCAATAACAAGTAATTATTTATTAAACCTGGTTTTTTTTAAAACCAGTATGCAAATTAACCACACCATATATTGTGTAAACCATTATTTCTTAGTGATATACAATACCCATTGCAATATTTAAAACGTACTAATAACATGGGCTGTTTTGAGGCAAATCTAACTCAGATTTTCATAGAAGACATTGTTAATGAATAAGATGTATTCTATGTATAAAAATGATTTTGATTATAAAGTTATACTCATTGATAATTTCATGCAATTCCTGACGGTATTCTGACGTAATCAGTGACGTAGTTTCGGTTACAGAAAGACCGACACCGAATCTCCATTATAAGAAGATTTGTGTCTGCATTGTAAAAGATTTATCATTAACTTTCAAAATTCTGGCACATACCATCCATATTTGATGGCATATAAGTACACACAAGAGAAAAGTGTTTTTAGTTTATTTATAGGTGAGCGTTTAATGTTAATTGAAATATGCAGCGACAGGAGAGTAGAGAAAAAAAAAAGTTGGTCAGAATCTGTAAATGGGACAACAGGGAAAAAACTTTTAAATATATAAACACAGACACGCACACACACACACACATATATACACTCATATACACACACACAGACACATATACACTCATATACACCCATACACACACATTATATATACACATACACATATACACACACACTATATATACACATACACATATACACACACACACATACACATATATATACATATACACACATACACACATATACACACATATACACACACAAACACATATACACACACAAACACACACATATATACACACACAAACACACACATATATACACACATACACACACACAAACACACACATATATACACACATATATACATACACAAACACACATATATATATACACACATATACACACAAACACACACACACATATATATATACACACATATACACACAAACACACACACACATATATACACACATATACACACAAACACACACACACATATATATGCACACATACACACAAACACACACACACATATATACGCACACACATACACACACATATATATACACACACAAACACACACACATATATATATATACACATATACACACACAAACACACACACATATATATATACACACATATACACACACATATATATACATATACACACACAAACACACACAAACACACATATATAACATATACACACATACACACACACATATATATACATATACACATATACACATATACACATATATATATACATATACACATATACACACACATATATATATATATACACATATACACACACATATATATATATATATACACATATACACACAAACACACACACACATATATATATATATACACACACACAAGAAACGTTTTAATATTGCTATATATTTTTTGTAAAAACAAAGAAAACATTAAAGAAAATGAGATAATGTCAACAATCTCATTAAATTTTGTGAGTAAATTCTTAATGACATTTATGACTCCAAACTGTAGGTACCACCAATTTTCCCTGTGAAATTTACCCCCGCTATATTTAACACAATGAAACTTGCATAAAGGTTAATATTACCTTGAAATTATTTTTGTCCTTTCGAAAGAAGAAACATTAAACAAACCCCTGGTTATTTTTTTTTTAAATCAGCTTAGGGAAATAATGAAAATTATGAATGAAAAACAATGTTTACATTTTTGCACCGTTAAATCAATTGAAATTTAACGTAGCCAAAAACAAGTTATGACTATAGGTTTTTTTAAAAATTCTATGAAAAATCAATTAATGCTCCGATTTTCACGAAAAATTTCCATAATTACTTACCTTTCGATGAAAATGTCTGAAATAGTTTTTTCCTAAAATATATTAGGGTAAATATATATATATTTTATGAAATATGAAAAAACGAACCGACAAAAAACGATTTTTACTTTTTTTCTATAAAGATAAGAGTATAAATAATTATATCAAAATATTTCTATAAGTGTTTATGCGAGAGCTTTTTAGTAAAAGAATCCTGAATACAGAATTCTGCTAAAAAAATATCAATCAAGAAATTGACCATGTTGTAAAAAACAGACTGTTTTACTTATTTTTCAAGATAACGGTGCGTAATTTTCCCCGAATCGGATCATTTTATCTTTGAATTAACTGTTTTTCTTTGTAACAACTCTTTATGTTGGTTATTTCTTTTTTGCGAGATTTTTTTTTTTAAGTTAAAAAATATTTAGGTTTCTTCCTTCAATATAGCCTAAACTGATTACATGACCTATTTTGGTGGTACCTAATATATACAAACATACACACACAGACACACTATGTATACACACACACACACACATATATATATATATATATACACACACACACAGACATAAGAAATGTTTTAATATTGCTATATATTTTTTGTAAAAAAAACAACAAAAAACCCAAAGAAAACAATAAAGAAAATGATGTAATGTCAACAATCTCATTAAATTTTGAGTAAATTCTTAAGGACATTTGACCCCAAAAACTGAAAGGTAAAATGATGGAAAACGATTTAACATTGTAGAAGGTAAAAAGAGACTTTAAAAAAATGTTTAAAAAAATTAAAATAACAGAAAAATTGAAGAAATATTTGAAGAAATATTTAAAGAAATAACATACAGAAAAAAAAATCACATTGTTAATTTTTAAACACAGTGCATGTAAGTACAATTTTAAAAGTTGGTTGGTTGGTTGGATTTTATTGATTTTTGATATTACTAATCATCTTAACAACAGCAACCTTGAGCACCTTTTTGATCTCCATCTTTCTAACACATGTGGGCATGCCTACAAAGTCAGAAAACAGCACTGCTCACGTGACTTTCGGAAACATTTTTTCATGCTCAGAATTGCGGAGGCATGGAATAAGCTGCTCATGTCTGTTGTAGGCTGCCGAAACACTGAATCTTTCAAAGCCTCCATGCTTCCTGTAGTCCACCGACACTATACCTGATACCCCCCGCCACACGCGCGCACACATACATGCATATTACTACTGTAAACTGTTCATGTTCCTGACACTAATACATTATTCTGTGTACTTGACATGAGACTTTGATGAGTTGTGGTGCACCTGAGCACTGTACACAATAAATTTCATTATCATTATCATAACTAGCAAATATATGCACCCTTTAAGTATTTAAGTTTTAATGTAATAAAATATCGTATTAAATTAGAAAGGCTAATGAAACTAAATAAGAATGCATATAAAAAGATTTGAAACAGGAGGAGGGTATAATCGAAAAATAGAACAACTGAAACTTACTCTTCCACCACTCTCGTCTTTCATTTTTATTTTTTCTAATTTAAGTATTTAGTTAAAAGAGGAAGTAAAGAATAAAATGAGTTATTTTTTCTTGTTAATGGATTTCATTTAAGATTCATTGAAGAGATTTTTGCTTATATTCATTAAAATAAAACCAAATAATTAGAAATCAATAATACCAAGCACATATTTATTAAAATCACATTTTTAATATCAATATGCAAATTAACCTTCCCGTTTACATTGTAAACTGCTATTTTGTTGTATATATAAATACAATTGCATGTTGTTAGTATGTAGATATGGTCAACAGTGGCTTCGGCCTCTGGACCATTGATATAATTAACGGCGTCGATCCCAGGGGGCCATCCCCCCAGGCAACACCTGCCCCCTCGATTTAAAGGGACAGGGCTGGGTTTATTGCCCAGCGCCTGAGGCGCCCCCCTTGAGGGGGAATGCCGACGGGATCGACGCAATTTTTCACCCGCCACCCCATGAGCTTCGGCTTGTGGGTGGTCCCACATAAATAGGGCCTTCGTGCCTGACCCGTACAAGTGGGGTACGTGGAAAATATCATGTAGATATGGTCAACAGTGGCTTCGGCCTCTGGACCATTGCTATAATTAACGGCGTCGATCCCAGGGGGCCATCCCCCCAGGCAACACCTGCCCCCTTGATTTAAAGGGGCAGGGCTGGGTTTATTGCCCAGTGCCTGAGGCGCCCCCCTTGAGGGGGAATGCTGACGGGATCGACGCAATTTTTCACCCGCCACCCCATGAGCTTCGGTTTGTGGGTGGTCCCACATAAATAGGGCCTTGTGCTTGACCCGTACAAGTGGGGTACGTGGAAAATATCATGTAGATATGGTTAACAGTATTAATAATGTAAAACAATTTTATTAATAATTGAGGTTTAAATAAAAATAAAATCATGGAGAATGTGATATCAATAACTAAGGGAATTGTTACTTGTATAGTAATATAGTTTCGGTTACAGACAGACAAACACACAATCTCCATTATAATAAGATATGTTTTAGAAAATATCTTTGATATTATTAGGGACTGGTTTAGCTCAGTTGGTAGAGCATCCGCCAAGGAACCGCAAGTTTCCTGGTTCAAATACCCGTCCCACCAACACAGTGCAGGAGTTGCATAGATTGAGTAATCTGATCTGTGCAGTAAAGTGGAGAGCTGACGGTAGGTGTGGTGCTACACCTAAGCAAAAACACTCTCCCTGTTCAAGCGGTAACGAAAAGGTGTTAGACTCCCTCACTGTTCAGTTTATACCAACAATAGACTACTCTGCCAACTTTACTTTTTTTTACTTACAGAGCACTGAATCTTTCAAAGCCTCCATGCTTCCTGTAGTCCGCCAACACTATACCTGATGCCACTCTCCACATACATACATGCATATTACTACTGTGAACTGTTGATGTTCCTGACACAACATTATTCTGTGTACTTGACATGAGACTTTGATGAGTTGTGGTGCACCTGAGCACTGTACACAATAAATTACATTATATTACATTATATATAAGAAACTTTGACTTCAACTTACTACATACCATGTATAAGTCGTCGGGGTGGCTTAAAGTCAATATCAGCTAGACAGCGAGGAGTCTACCCTCTTTTCACGAGCGCTACACCAAGGAGATTGTCTTATAAGCATTTGAGACGGAGCGCCACACCTACCATCAGCTCCTCACTTCACTGCACAGATCCATTTGCTACTTATACAATGAGCCAACGGGGGCCGGTATCCAGCCAGGAACCTCGAGGTTTCGGGCCGAACACTATACCAACTAAGCTAAACCATCCCTAAGGATATAATTACCATATATATATATATCTTATTATAATGGAGATTGTGTATTTTTCTGTCTGTAACCGAAACTATATTCCTACTCAAGTCACAATTCTCTTACTTATTGACATCACATTCTCCATGGTTTTATTTTTATCTAAACCTCAATTATTAATAAAATTGTCTTACATTATTAATACTGTTAACTATGTCTACATACTGATTATATGCAATTATATTTATATATACAACAAAATAGCGGTTTAGAATGTGAACGGGAAGGCTAATTTGCATATTAATATTAAAAAATCGAATTTAATAAATATGTGCTTAGTATTATTGATTTCTAACTGTTTGGTTTTATTTTAATGAATATAAGCAAAAATCTCTTCAATGAATCTTAAATGAAATCCATTAACAAGATAAAATAACTGTCATTTTATTCTTTACTTCCTCTTATAACTAAATACTTAAATTAGAAAAAATAACAATGAAAGACAAGAGTGATGGAAGAGTAAGTTTCAGTTGTTCCATTTTTTATTATACTCCCTCTGTTTCAAATCTTTTTATCTGTATTCTTATTTAGTTTCATTAGCCTTTTTAATTTAATACAATATTTTATTACATTAAAACCTAAATACTTGCACCCGGAGGGTGCATATATTTGCTAGTATATATAATATATATATATATATATATATATATAAGGATATAAAATCATAGAAAGAGAAGAATGTTTACAATTTATAATGAAAAAAAAAAAGAATGTAGCATATCCAATAACATGATTGACATTCCTTGAATTTTTTTTTTAAAGAAATCAAGAGGAAATTTTTCATCCATTGGTTAAAAAAAAAAAAAGAATCATGAAATTTAGCTTAATAAAGATCTTTATCTATGTTAACAAATACTAGCAAGATATTTACACCCTCCGTGCATAAGTATTTAAGTTTTAATGTAAAGAAATATTTTAGATTAGAAAGACTAATGAAATTAAATAAGAACGCATATAAAAAAGATTACACTTATTTTAATTATTTCAATTGGTTTTTATATAAAATCATTCATAGGATTTATTTTAATACGTTGGAGAATAAAACAATAATATTAGAGATCAATAATACCAAGTAATTATTTATTAAACCTGGTTTTGTTAAAACCAGTATGCAAATTAACCACACCATTCATGGAAGGAGTAACAGTGAAATAGTAAATTAATGTGCGGTCCTCAAACCTGGCATGCATAGCCCGGTCAGGGGAACGAGATGCCCTTGTTTGCTGCAGATTTTCCACAGACGCAGTGACAATTATGCCAAAAGCCGTTGATTCCTGATGATGATAGAGATGCCCTTTTGGATTTTTGTCAGAGCTCCTTTGGTCGGTTTGTGGCCCTAATACCACTGGGTGGCAGACCAGTCCACCTCAGGTGATCTGTTGATTGCATACTGTTGGTTTGAACAACAGCCACTAGCTACGCACAACTGAACTGGTGCCCAAACCAGCTGGTACTTATGGAACTCAGAAATACTCCATTCATACATTTGGGTGATTCCATTCCCTGAGTCCTTATTGGTTGCTTGATTTCTATGGTGATTTATAAATAACCTGGCATTTTGCAGTAAGCTTGCTACAAGGTAAGATCCGTATTGGGTTACAGCTTCCTTGTTGTCTTGTCTGCCAACTGAACTGGTGCCCAAGCCAGCTGGTACTTATGGAACTCAGAAATACTCCATTCATACATTTGGGTGATTCCATTCCTTCAGTCCTGATTGGCTGCTTGGTTTCTATGGTGATTTATAAATAACCTGGCATTTTGCAGTAGGCTTGCAACAAGGTAAGATCCGTATTGGGTTAAGGCTTCCTTGTTGTCTTGTCCGCTGATTCAACAGTAATTGTAATTCTTCTACAGTGACCCTACCAGGAACTTAAGTTCCCAACGGTATGGCTCTGACACTACCAACTACTTTACCCGCCCTAAAGTTTATTGTTGGCAAATTTCATAGAGATATAATAATCTTTTATTTCTTATTTATTAAGCTAATACTTTTAGTGCATCTTCTAATAATGGCTTCCATTGTTAAATATGACAAAAGCTGGAAATTCTGAATGAAACAAAAAAAGAAATCTAATTTTATCTACAACAATCCTTTATAGACTAATTCATGGTTCACATATTTCATTACAATAGAAAAATATTTCAATTCATTTAAAAGTCACTTCAATAACAGCAAGTTATTTTTACTACTCAGAACTATTAAAGTGTTATTACTGATTATACAATTTTTTTTTCTCAATGAATAAAAATTTTTTAAAAAATATCACTTATTATAAAATAATAAAATTCATTGCATACAGTGCTTAGGTGCACCACAACTCATCAAAGGCTCATGTATAGTACAAAGAATAATGTACTAATGTCAGGAACATGAATAACGTATAGTAATAATATACATGTATGCGTACAGTGCTCAGGTGCACCACAATTCATCAAAGTCTCATGTGTAGTATATAGAATAATGTAACAATGTCAGGAACATGAATAGCATAGAGCAATAATATACATGTATGCATACAGTGCTCAGGTGCACCACAACTCATCAAAGTCTCATGTGTAGTATATAGAATAATGTAACAATGTCAGGAACATGAATAGCATAGAGCAATAATATACATGTATGCGTACAGTGCTCAGGTGCACCACAACTCATCAAAGTCTCATGTGTAATATATAGAATAATGTAACAATGTCAGGAACATGAATAGTGTACAGTAATAATATACATGTATGCGTACAGTGCTCAGGTGCACCACAACACATTAAAGTCTCATGTATAGTATATAGAATAATGTAACAATGTCAGGAACATGAATAGTGTACAGTAATAATATACATGTATGTGTGTGTGCGCATGCATATGTGTATGGTGGGAGGGATATCAAGTATAGTGTTACTAGCAAGAATATGTGCCCTCCAAGCGTAAGTATTTAAGTTTTAATGTAATGAAATATATTAAATTAGAAAGACTAATGAAATTAAATAAGAACACATAAAAAGATTACATTAAAAGATATATTAAAAAGGTTATTGGTATTAGCAATGATTCTAAGCAGGGCCTTTTTTAACATCAGAATGTTAACAGAAGTATAGTCCATTTGAGAGCTCAATGTACAATAATTCTGGAATTATATATAGAGCAATGTATTTAGTAAAGAAAAAGGCTTAAATACCGGTCATATTAGTAGTTATAAATTTATTTCCAACTATATATATATATATATTTAAAAAAGTGGACACTACGCCATATTCTTTAGTAGACAGAAGGATGCCAACACACACATATATATATGCAGTTTATATATATATATATATATATATATATATATATATATATATATATATATATATATATGTTCACAGTTATATATATATATGTTTACTCAAAGCCCTCCTCATCAACAGATTCCGTCCCACTCTTTGCATACAAAAACAATTTTATTCTTTACTCATTTTCGGACATACTATTTTTGATCCAACCAACATGAAGAAGGCACTGTGAACATATATATATATATATATATATATATATATATATATATATATATATATATATATAAACTATATATATATGTGTGTGTTGGCATTCTTCCGTCTACTAAAGACGATGGCGTAGTGTCCACTTTTTAAAATTATATATATATATATATATATATATATTATATAATATATATATATAAGATATATATATATATATATATATATATATATATATATATATATATATATAGGAAAAAATATATATACATAGGAGAAGGAACACCCTTAATTCAAACTTGTTAAACTCCGCTTGATAAATTGACCTTGTGTCACATCCTGCTCATGCAGAAGGGTTGGTAAATATATATTGGCTTCATCAGACAGGGAATTAAATTTTCCATTAAATGTGCAGTCTGTTGAAGCATATGTATATATAGGTGGAAATAAATTTATAACTACTAATATGACCGGTATTTAAGCCTTTTTCTTTGCTAAATATATTGCTCTGTATATATCAAATGATAAATTGATAAATAAATATGTCCATATCACTAGGCTATATTTGAAGGTCCTGATGAGGATTTATATATATATATACTGATAGGTACACTGGGACTGCATGGATATGATTTTACTGCGTCCTTTTAGATTTTTATGCGTCAGGGACACAGGACACATACCTATCAGCATCTCTCTCTCTCTCTCTCTATATATATATATATATAATATATATATATATATATATATATATAAATAAAAAGAGTGAGAGAGAGGGGGGTAGACAAAAACATGCAACTTGATACATGCAGGAACCCACATGCACAGAGGAATCCTTTGAAGAAAATCTAAGAGACAGATTAAACCCCCCCCCCTCCATGTGTTTTTCTTGGCAAATAATCTGACATAAGAGTTGATGTCAATTCAATTAAAACCATTAACAAAACATCTAAAAGGTACAATTCTCAGAAATAATCTAGAAAATATTTGCCTTTTTTTATATAACACTAACATAATCAGTACAAGATGCATATATATATATATATATATATATATATTATATATATAACTCTGATGGTGTGAAAAAATCTCCTGACAACACAATTTGTAAATATAGAAACAAAATACAAACTGGTATCTGGAGAAAATATACATGCATATATATATATATATATATATATATATATATATATATGGGAGAAATGTGAGGAGGTTAATCCGACAGTATGTGGAGAAAAGTAGACAAACACGGGATGTTATGGAAACTGGATGTTTATTGTCAACGATGCAAATGGCCGATCTAATGGCAGATCTAAATGGCCGAAACGTTGCATCGTCGACAATAAACATCCAGTTTCCATAACATCCCGTGTTTGTCTACTTTTCTCCACATATATATATATATATATATATAAAGAAAAGGCCAAAATATTTGTACTACTGAAAATAATCAACCTACATCAGAGTTTAATGTCCAAAAGAAAAAAACACCAAAAACAGTTGCTCAATTCATTTAGTAGAGCCAAATAATAAATGATAAAGCCTAAAGAGTCAGAAACTACCTACCTAGGTTTCTCCTAATGGATCATCAGGATAATTCTGACTTATCAGAGTCAGAGGTAGTCATATGAGGATAGGAGGATTTGAATAAATCTGACAAAACGTGGTTGAGAATAGAGGGAAAATGTGGACAAATAACAGCACAAACAAGCAGTAGATTTAGTGAACACAAGAAATAAAAACTATTTTCTTTGAAAATAAATAAACTTTCAATTTGGTTGAAAGGAATTTTGTCAATCCAGTTGTATTTATCAAGTCATTTTAATTGACAGTCTAAGTTATTTTATATCTATTTTTAAAACCTGGTTGCAGATTCAATCCTGACTAGAGGCGAAAATATGATAGAATGCTTAACATAGCTTAACACTTGTGCATCCAGTCATGGCTAACATGATGAGAACAATCTACCCCCAATGGATTTAAATAAAGGTTTTGGTTTGAAGTTCTGTTAAGGCATCCGAGTTTGACAAGGACATTCCCAAGAACTTTGCAAAAGACTAAGATTTTATATTGAATTTGATAAATTTTTTCATACATGAAAAGTTTTCACTTTCTTCCATCTATTATTGATTTTAATAAATAAAACAATTTTTTTCATCTATCATTTTTATAAAAAATAAAACTTAATATGAACAAAAAAAGATATTCACCATTTTACACTAATCTCTGAAAGTATGACTGTAAAAATAATAATTGTTTTTTAAATATAAGTATTCTGGTTTTTGTATACTAGTCTCACACTACTGTTATTTGTTGATGTTTTTAAATTACAATTCCATCTTAAATAAGGGAGATCACCCAGTATAGACTGATCTTTTTTAGAAAATCAAAAAATTTAAAAAACGGATTAAACTTTTCTTTTTTAAATTTTTTTATTATAATGGAAATTGTGTTTGCCTGTCTGTAACTATATTACTACTCAGGTCACAATTCCCTTAGTTATTTACGTCACATTCTCTATGATTGTATTTTATTTAAACATCAATTATTAATAAAATTGTTTTACATTATTAATATTTTTGACCGTATCTACATACTAGGAATACCCAAAAATTCGGCTGCTTTTCATTCTAAAAACGAATTAAAATTAATTAAATCAATTATTTAAAGTAAAATTTTTGTCTAAGTTGAAAAGTAGTAACATAATGAGCATCAGTAAAAACAGCAAAATAATCTTACACATGTAATTTATCTTTAATACATTTAAAACTATTTTTTTGGTCAATTTTGATCAAGTTGGCCGCCCGTGAGTTGCCGTAAAATCTGTGTTTACAAAATAAATTTAACACTTCGCGATTGAAAAAAATTTACCAAAAATCAGAGAAATAAGCTTGGTTAAGAAGAAAAAAAAAAAGGAAAATAAATGGTTGTAATAAAAAAAATGCTGCAAATTTTATAGAGATTTCTCATTCATTCACAAATTTATTTTCGTAGTTTCCTCTGGACATACATACATACATACATACCAATTGCTCTTTATGAATGTAGTAGAAGTGGCTACCCGGCGTTGTCTGAGTAGAGGGAAGGGATAATAAAAAGTTAGTCTCACAGATCCATTGATTGTTTTGGTCTTACATAATTGATTTATGTTTTATCACAAACACAACCAATGACTTTCTCTTTTCTTACTATTCAAATCCGAATTTTGAAATATCTTCCCATATATAAATAAAATCTTCATTATTTTTGTACAAAAAGCAAGAAATGGTTAATGTGAATGTGTATATATATATATATTTACTTTGTCATTAATTGTTTTGTTTTTGCAGTTTCCTCCGGACATACGTACATACATACATACACACAACTGCCCTTTATATATGTATTAGAAGCAGCTACCCAGCGTTGCCTGGGTAGAAGGGGAAATTTTTTTAAAGTTAGTCTTGCAGATCCATTATTACTGAATCCGGAATTTGATTCTCACTGGATGCCCCATAAAAATTCCCACGTAAAAAAAGGCCTAGTGTTAATCCGGTCTGGTGGTAGAAAATGTGTGTGTATGTGTATATATATATATAATATATATATGTTAGGATTAAGGAAATGAATCCGACGGTATATGTATAAATAAAAGGGTATGAAAACACACAATATTGTTAAAATGAAAATATTTTATATCATTTTCATAGCTAATATTGAACAATATTTCGATTCATAAAAAATCATCATCAGGGCATGTTTTTAATCCGGACTCATCATTTTTTATAAATCGAAATATTGTTCAATATTAGCTATGAAAATGATATAAAATATTTTCATTTTAACAATATTGTCTGTTTTCATACCCTTTTATCTATACATATATATGTGTATATTTACTTTATTAATTGTTTTATTTTTCATAGTTTCCTCCGGACATACATACATACACACAAACTGCCCTTTATATATGTATAGAATAGAATAGATTATCTATTTTGTCATAGGAAAATGTAGAAAACTATGAATAAGAGGAGCAACCTCTGTCTGTTCATGAATAAACTAACCTCACCTTTAAGAGTCAAATAACAAGTAGAGATGATTTATAGTACAGGTGCCTACTTCATTCAACCCTCCACACTTTTAAGAAGAATTGAGAAAAATAGTTGATCACTTAAAAAGGTAATTTCACAATTTGTAAAGGTCAACTTGTAGACAAAAAATGTCAAAACCAAAAAAGGTCATTGACAGTTTTGTATTCAGAAGATTTTTTGGGGGTATATTCGTGGAGTTCCCTCCCGGCCTCCTGTCTCAAAAACCGCTAGCCGGTGGCTGCTGGAAAAAAACACCAGCTACGATTAAAGTCCAAAGCCGAAGTGGTGTCACTTGGAAAAAAAATAGGGCTTAGGGTTGGGGTTTAGGTTAATGGGAAAATAAATAAATAATTTGGGCTCTGTTTTTTCTGGGTCACCCTGTATACAGGATGGCCCAGAAAAAACAGAACCCACAAATTTTGTAATAAAACTGTTAATTTTAACTAGGAGGGGGGGTAGGGTTAGGGTTAGGGTTGGGGTTGGGTTTTCTGGAAAAACGTCCAAAGTTGTTTTTTTTTTTTTCAAGTGACACCGCTTCGGCTACGGACTTCAATCATAGCTGGTGTTTTTTTTTCAGCAGCCACTGGCTAGCAGTTTTTGAGGCAGGAGGCCGGGACAGAACTCCACGAAGAGTACCTTTTCTTTTAAATTGTAAAATGATTGTATTAATGTAAAAAGAAAACTAAAGTGAAGATATTAATTCAGATAAAGACGAGATAACAATGACTAAGAAACATAATCCTTGATATTGTCCAAAAAGATAAATCCACCTATATCTATCTATACATATATATAAAGGGCAGTTGGTGTTTGTATGTATGTATGGGTGTATGTCAGGAGGAAACTATGAAAATAGAACAATTAACAATAAAGTAAATATATATACACATTCTCTATCACCAGGCTGGATTAACACAAGGTCTTTTTTATATGGGGATTATTAAGAGGCATCTAGCAAGAATCAAACTCCTGATTCAGTAATAATAGATCTGCAAGACTACCTTTTTAAAAATTCCCTCTCTACCCAGGCAACGTCAGCTAGCCACTTCTAGTACATATATAAAGAGCAGTTGGTGTGTATGTATGTATGTATGTATGTCATAAGGAAACTATGAAAATAAAACAATTAACGACAAAATAATTATATCTATACACATACATTATCACCAGATCTTGCTTTTGAGCAAAACTAAAGAAGAATTGATTTATATTCGTGAAGATAATTAAACAATAAAATTTAAATAGTAACAGCATGGGATTTCTTTTTTTTACATTTAATATTTTAAATAGGAGACATTAATTTTTCTTTTCAAAGGGTCAGTGCACTTTCTTTTTTTTTCTGATGCCCTACTAGGCCAGATCTTTTTTTTACATAGGGATTTTAATGGGGCATCCAGTGAGGATCCAATTTGTGATTCAGTAATAATGGATCCGCAAGACTAACTTTTTTGCCCCCCTCCCTCTATCCAGGCAATGCTGGGTAGCCATTTCTAGTAAATGAGTTATGCAATCTTCTATTTTCAAAACAAATTTGAAAAGCTCAGATTCAAAATCACTGTTTATTTTTATCTCCTTCTAGCAGAGCTACCAAGCATTGCCCAGGATCTAACAAGTTAAAAATAAATCTCTTATCTATCTCTATTTATAAAGTTTAAAGTAAAGTTGGTGGATTGGCCTATTGTCGATATCAGCCATGTAGAATTAACATCATACTCAACTTCACAGGAAGGTTGTAACTTGTAACTGATCAGTTTACACAAATATCTACAAGCCAGACAGCAAGGGAGTCTACCCCCTTCACGCTAGCACTAGATCAGGGATTATTTTTGCTGAGGTAGAGCACCAGACCAACCGTCAGCTCCTCACTTTACCGCACAGATCAGATTAGCCAATCTGTGTTACTCATGCACAGAGTTGGCAGGGACCGGTATTGAACCAGGAGCCTTGCAATTCCTAGGCGGCTGTTCTACCGACTGAGCTAAACAGACCCCTATATTCATATAGTGATTTATAAAAATTATGGTAATACTTAACTTGTTTCTCATAAATTCCTACCATAAAATAAACTGAACCTTCATTTTATGTCCGTGTTTTTGCAATAAATGTTTTATTTTTCTTGCACCCATTATTTTACAATACTGAATATATTTTCTTTATTTAAAAACATTTATTGCAAACATATCTAAAACATTTATTGCAAAAACACGGACATAAAATGAGGGTTCAGTTTATTTTATAGTAGAAATTTACGAGTAACAAGTTGAAGATTACCAAAATTATTTTTATTATCTTTTTTTCTTTACATGTTATTGTTTTTAAGTTGTTTTATTTTATTTTTCCTCTTGTTTGTATTTTTTTAATTTGGTTTGGTTTGTTTTGTTTTACGGCATATCAACCTCAGTGCATCATTTAATACCGATAAAGTTTTGAAATAAATTCATTCTTAATAAATACTCAATATTTTTTATGAATACATTTTTCTATTTAACCCATAGATGGAACCCCAACTGGTACTACCACTCCGGGTCAGAGTGGACCAGGGAGCAATGGCAATGAAGGGGTGCTCTACATTCCCCAAACCTCCAAAACTGGAACCTCACCATCAGTTTAACGTCATTCGCAGGACATGTAGACCCTTGGCCACCGCCTTCTAGCACCCATATGATAAAAAGGGCTTAGGGTTGCCATAAGATTTGGGGCTGTCATATAGGTGCTAGGGCTTGACATGATCAGCCGATTGATCGGAGGGGGCTACTTCAACCGTCCGTCTAGCTTAAGTAAGGGTCTAAGTGGAGTGTTGCATGTCATGGACTGCTCATCCACCAAGACTCCGTTTTTTATTTGCTTTTTTATTGTTTTATACTTTATTATTTTATTTTTAAATTGATATATTAATATTGAAGTCAGTTAGTCTACTGTTGGTTTGAATAACAGCAACTAGCTAAGCACAACTGAAGCAGTGTCCAAGACAGTTGGTATTTATAGAAATCAAGAATAGTCCATTCATGCATTTGGGTGATTCCATTCCCTGAGTTCTGATTGGCTGCTTGGTTTCTATGATATTGTGGAGTTTTATAAATACCCTGTCAGTCTGCAGTAGAATTGTGACATTTTTTATTGAGTTACAACCGCTTGTTGCTGTGTCTTACCAATTTGACGGTAATTGGAACTTAGCTTGATTATTCTTCAATATCATTTTATTTTATTTAATATATCATTGATTTATACCCCCATTATATATGAGGCACATCTGAAAAGTAATGAGACCGTTGTCACAAACAATTCATTTAAAATCCAAACATCAAACTAAATGTTTTCTCCTCCAAAGTTGTCCCTCTCTTGAATCTAACGCACTTTTCTCATCCTTCTCTGTCACACTTCTCTGCTCTGCAAGAAGGTTTCTTCTGGTATGTCTCTCAGCTCCGTCATTACGGACCTCTTGATGGCCTCAATGCATTCAAAACGGGTCCCCTTGATGAGCCCCTGCAGCTTGGGAAGAGTGTGGGAAGGGACAATAGTTGTGGCAGGAAAAAGCGTGACTTTTTTCTTTTTCCCGAGAGAGAGAGAGAGAGTGAGAGAACAAGAAAGAGAGAGAGAATACGAGAGAGAGAGAGAAAGAGAACTAGTGAGAGAGAGAAAGAGAACTAGTGAGAGAGAGAAAGAGAACTAGAGAGAGAGAGAGAGAGAGAGAACTAGAGAGAGAGAGAGAAAAAGAGAACTAGAGAGAGAGAAAGAGAAAAGAGAGAGAGAGAAGAGAAAAAAGAGAGAGATGAGAATAAGAGAGAGAGAGAGAATGAGAATAAGAGAGAGAATGAGAGAGAGAGAGAGAGAAGAGAGAGAGAGAGATGAGAGAGAGAGAGAGAGAGAACAAGGAGAGAGAGAAGAGAGAGAGAGAGAGACCAAGGAGAGAGAGAACGAGAGAGAGAGACCAAGGGAGAGAGAGAACGAGAGAGAGGGAGAGAGAGAGAAAGAGAACAAGAGAGAGATAGAGAGAACAAGAGAGAGAGAGAGAAAGAGAACAAGAGAGAGATAGAGAGAACAGAGAGAGAGAGAGAACAAGAGAGAGAGAGAGAGAGAGAGAGAGAACGAGAGAGAGAGAGAACGAGAGAGAGAGATCAGTTACACAAATAACAATACTAAAAAGAAATAAAAATTTCCAATTGTTCAAATTTTCCTCCCATAATTAAAACTCAACAAACCAGTTTTGCACACTAACCAAAAATGTTTAACAACACCTGGGTTGATAGAAAATCTTTTTTTTTAAAAAAAAAACTTTTTTAGACAGAACAGACAGTGCGGGTTTGCGAGTTAAAAAGTTAGAGACGACAAGAAGAGATAATAAAATGTTTTTTAGCAAATATTGCACATTCTTTTTTTTCTTTTTTTTTTAACAACAGTTAGAAAAGTAGAGCAGCAATTTGACTGTCCAGCAGGTACAATGACAAATAAACACACACCCTATTTGAGAATAATAGGCAATTGTAATGGTGACTAGAGTCAAAAGGGAGGGAAAAAATAGCAACATCATTTCTGTTATTCAACAAACAAAAAAAAAGTATGAAACAAAATAGAACATAAAAGAGTTTTATAATTTGCTTAAAGCATTGTGTTTATATTGGTTTGGTGGTTGGTTTTGAAGGCTATCACAATGCAAATGTAAAGAAAAATGAGGTAACTATGCTTAATATTTCGGGATAAAGATCCCTTCGTCAGAAGATTTCTGAAAGCTAAGTTATAGTTTGTTTTGTTTTGTTGTACAGCATATCAACCTTGGTGGTTCATTTAATGCCGATTAAGTTTTGAAATAAATTAATTCTTAATGGATACACAATTTTTTTTATAAATATATTTTTCTATTTAACCCATAGATGGGACCCTAACAGGTACTACCATTCTGGGTCAGAGTGGACCAGGGAGCAATGGTGATGAAGGGGTGCTCCACATTCCCCAAACCTCCAGAACTGGAACCTCACCATCAGATAGAGTTTAACATCATTCCCAGGACATGTAGACCTTCAGCTACCACCTTCTAGCACCCATATGATAAAAAGTGTTGGGAGCTTGCTATAAGAGCAATAGGGTTGGGGCAATCATATAGGTGCTAGGGCTTAACGTGACCAGCCGATTGATTGGAGGGGGCCTCTCTGACCGCCCGTCTAGCCTAAGTAAGGTTCTAAGTGGAGTGTTGCAGGTCATGGACTGCTCATCCACCAAGACTGCTAAGTTCTGGAGTTGTTACCTTGTAGCTAGGCTCTATCCATACTGGTGTATGTCTGGTAATATCTTCCTCTGAATTCTTTGCGTTTCTATGTGTGTGTGTGTGTGTGTGATTTGGTTTGTTTTACAGTATATCAATCTCGGTGAGTCATTTAATGCCAACCAAGTTTTGAAATAAATTAATTCTTAATGGATACTCAATTTTTTTTTTATAAACACATTTTTCCATTTAACCCATAAATGGGACCCTAACAGGTACAACCACTCCAGGTCAGAGTGGACCTGGGAGTAATGGCAATAAAGGGGTACTCCATATTCCCCAGAGCTCTAGAATTGGAACTTTACCATCAGATAAAGTTTAATGTCCTATCCTCAGCCATCACTTTCTAGCACCCATATGATAAAAAGGATTTGGGGCTTGCCATAAAGGCAATAGGGTTTGACATTAGTAGATTGATTGGAGCAGGCCTTTCTGATCGCCTGTCTAGCCTAAGGGCTAAAGTGATCTAAGATCTGTCATCAACATTTTTGCTGATAATACAAAGGAAAATTCTTTTGAAAAAGCAAAAAAATTTTTTTTTTTTTTCAGATTTTAAACTCCATATTGTTTAGAATTGGTATAACAAAAATTATTATGATTTTTTTTTTTAGTCTGCAGAGTGGCCAATTATTTGTATCAGCTTAGGGTCCCATCTATGGGTTAAATGGAAAAATGTGTTTATAAAAAAAAAATTGAGTATCCATGAAGAATGAATTTATTTCAAAACTTTGTCTGCATTAAATGACTCACCGAGATTGAGTACCCATTAGCTGATGTGGTGCCCCACACCTACTGTCAGCTCCCCCATTTTACCGCACAGATTTAAAAAAAAGAATTATCATCATCTTTTTTTTTAGTCGGTGGAGTGGCCTATTGTCAGTATCAACTGGTCAGCGAAGAAGTCTATCCGCTTTTTGCTAGTGCAAGATTAGGGAGATTTTATTAGCTGAGGTGGAGCCCCACACCTACCGTCAGCTCCCCCACTTTACTGAACAGATCAGAATACTCAATCTGTGGTACTCATGTTATGTGCTGAGTTGGTAGAGACCAGTATCGAAGTAGGAACCTTGCAATTCCTAGACGGGTGCCATACCGACTGAGCAAAACTGGCCCTTTGAGGCTATTCTAAATGGTAGGAAATCATACAGAGTGCTCTAGGATTGAACAGACATCTGTCAAATAAATCTTTGGTGAGAGAGAATTGAAAACCACGTGAAATTTACAGAAGAATGTGTGATATGTATGGAGAAGTAGGTTTCAGTTTAAAAAAAAAAAAATGTTTACAAATGGGCTAAACATGGGTTTGCCACGATGAACCTGGGTTGAAAAGACTATGAGATGTTCACGGAGTATAAACTTCAGTTGTTATTGTAGAATAAGTTCCAATTACCGTCGAACTGGGAAGACAAGGCGGCATGCGATTGTATCTCTCTATCTCAGCGGAATGCACTGCTAATAGAGAGATACAATCGCATGCCACCTTGTCTTCCCAGTTCGACGGTAATTAATTATTCTACAGTTATAAAGCATCGGGGGTTATTTCCTATAACTCCAACCTAAAAAAGGGGAACCACTCTGAATGAATTTTATAAATTATTTATTTATTTATTGATCTACTAGGAAAAAAAGAAGACAGGTTTAGGGTTAGTTTAATAGGAAAATAATGGGTAGATTAATTAGCAGATAAAATTCATTCAGAGTGGTTCCCCTTTTTTAGGTTGGAGTTATAGGAAATAACCACATTGGGTTACTTAAAGGAAAAGTACCCCAATGCGGAATATTTCAGTAGGATAATAACAAATGCGTTAATTACATACATACAACATTTGATTTACAAATATAGGGGAACATGGTTCCCAGGCTATACAATGTCACAAGTGTCCAAACATATGTGGAAGTGTAAGAGAGACAGAATAATAGGTGGAAACCACTTATTGTATGTGGGGCCTGTACCGTTTGGTATGCACCATGTGTGTGCTAGAGAGATGTGAGCAACAGGTCCGTACTCATCCAGTCAGCTTCAACCAAGAGGCTCATATTTTTGGGGTTCCCTTATCAGGTGACCAAAAAGGGACTCATGACACGGAAGAGTACCCAAACCCTGTGAAGGGAGACTACTCCATTTTATCCCTTACAAGACCATCCATAAAGTGGAAACACACTCACTCTCTGGTAAATGAAAAGTTCTGGGTGCAGTGGTCAGTAAAGACGGTCATACTGATAGTCTTCTGGGACATGAAAGGACCCATCATTATTGATTTCCTTTAAAAAGGTGCAACAGTAAAAATAGGTTCTTATAGCCAAATTCACCTTTTTTATTGAATGACCTTAGTAGTTTATTACTCAACTGTCTTTTATTTACATACTAGCAGGACCTGTGGATTTACCACAGTATGATAATTTAATTATTACAATGTTTGATATGTTTACTTAAGAGCTGCTAGAAAATAGTTCAATATATAGAATGTATAATAATGTTGATTTAACTCTCTCTCACTCTTTTTTTTTCTTTCTTTCCTTTTTTTATCTTTTTATTATGTTCGATGTAAACAAATTAGCATTATTGCTTCCGCGTGCTCATTCCCTTTCTCTATCTTTCCCCTACTTTCTCTTTCTTTCTTTTCTTCTTATATTTTTTTCTGTGTCCATCTGTAACCTAAACTACATCAATATTGCATACATTACAATACCCTCAGGAATTGCATACGTTTATCAATGAGTATTTAATTTACAGTCAAAATCATTAATACATAAAATAAATCTTATTTAGTAACGAGATCTCTATGAAAATCTATGAAAATTACTACATTGAAGATATGGTGAGTGTGTATAATATGATATGATGTGTGTGTGTGTGTGTATGATATGCTGGGTGTGTGTGTGTGTGTGTGTGTGTGTGCGTGTATGATATGCTGGGTGTGTGTGTGTGTGCATGATATTCTGTGTGTGTGTTTGTGTGTGTGTGTGTATGTGCGCATGATATTCTCTGTGTTTGTGTGTGTGTGTATGTGCGCATGATATTCTCTGTGTTTGGGTGTGTGTGTGTGTGTGTGTGTGTGTATATAATATCCTATTGTCATTGACACAAGTGAATAATTCCTCCAGGTAGAACAACTGACGCCTACAAATTCCATCATGGTTTTATTTTACATTAGAATAATAAATGCAAATGTCAGTGTGTCTCTTTTTTCAACTTTACACATAACCTAACTTATATATAATAATAATAATAATGAAATCTATTGTGTACAGTGCTCAGGTGCACCACATCTCATCAAAGGTTCATGCATAGTACATAGAATAATGTATCAGTGTCAGGAACATGAATAGGGTACAGTAATAATATACATGTATGTGTACATGTACATACATATGTGTATGGAGGGGGATATTAGGTACAGTGTTGTCGGATTACAGGAAGCATGGAGGTTTTGAAAGATGCAATTTCAGCAGCCAACCATCGATGCAGTTTCTTCCATGCCTCAACAACTCTGAGTGTGAAAAAATGTTTCCAAAAGTCATGTGAGCTATGCTGTTTTCTGACTATGTAGGCATGCCCATGTGTGTTAGAAACATGGAAATCAAAAAGGTACTCCAGTTTGCTGTTGGTAAGATGGTTAATAAACTTATGAGTGTTTACCAAGTCAGTTGCCAGACGCTGGAGTTTTAATGAATTCATTCTCAGGGCAGCAAGATGTTCAGAATATGGAGGGTGTTTCATTTGGTTGCACATCTCTGTACTCAGAAGATAGACCATACCATTTCGGAATCAGGCCAACTGTGAGCAAATTAAAAATATTCTGGGCCGAATTCAGACTGCGGTGCTGAAATTTTGGATTCCCAAGTTTTAATTACTGTGATTGTTTTCTACAAAATTTTTATGTGATTTTTTGTGATAAATTTTTTTGTACAATAATTTTTATAACAGGGAAATAAATTTGTGAATAATTAAGATTAATTGCAAAATCCAGCGAAAGTTACCCATGAAATAGAAATAATTGTTTTTCTTACGGAAAGAAAGGACCTATGTACATCAAATTGTCTTTAAATTAGGTGGCAGCAGAAGAATTATCTTTCAACTTTTAAAAGGTAAGTTTGAATATTAGTGCAATGATTAAATGCAATGATCACTTTTGAGTTCTTCTATAGTCTATTGTTGCTTATCACATATTTGTACAAACCCTGAATGGTAAAAACCAAAAATATTCTTTATCATGCAACTTTGCAAAAATTTCAAAATAGACAAATTATATCATTATTTTGATGAAAACCGTTGTTTGAAAAATATTGTTCAAGTCTAATAAAATTGAATATATACTCAAAGATGGTAAACGCTCATAAGGTCATTAATTATCTTAACAACAGCAACCTTGAGCACCTTTTTGATCTCCATCTTTCCAACACACGTGGGCATGCCTACAAAGTCAGAAAACAGCACTGCTCACGTGACTTTCGGAAACATTTTTTCACGCTCAGAATTGTGGAGACATGGAATAAACTGCCCGCGTCTGTTGTAGGCTGCCGAAGCACTGAGTCTTTCAAAGCCTCCATGCTTCCTGTTATCCGCCGACACTATACCTGATGCCGCTCTCCACATACATATGCGCACACATACATGCATATTACTACTGTAAACTGTTCATGTTCCTGACACTACATTATTCTGTGTACTTGACATGAGACTTTGATGAGTTGTGGTGCACCTGAGCACTGTACACAATAAATTTCATTATTATTTCATTATATACTCAAAGATGCTGATAGGTAGCATCCTGTGTCCCTGACACACAAAAATCTAAAAGTTTAATCTAAATATCTAAATGATAGGGACGGTTGGTGAGAGATTGTCATAGGGAAGGCATGGTCTGCTATAAACAGATTATCAGAAATATTTCATTATATACTCAAAGATGCTGATAGGTAGCATCCTGTGTCCCTGACACACAAAAATCTAAAAGTTTAATCTAAAATTCTAAATGATAGGGACGGTTGGTGAGAGATTGTCATAGCGAAGGCATGGTCTGCTATAAACAGATTATCAGAAATATTTCATTATATACTCAAAGATGCTGATAGGTAGCATCCTGTGTACGTGACGCACACAAAAATCTAAAAGTTTAATCTAAAATTCTAAATGATAGGGACGGTTGGTGAGAGATTGTCATAGGGAAGGCATGGTCTGCTATAAACAGATTATCAGAAATATTTCATTATATACTCAAAGATGCTGATAGGTAGCATCCTCTGTCCCTAACGCACAAAAATCTAAAAGTTTAATCTAAAATTCTAAATGATAGGGACGGTTGGTGAGAGATTGTCATAGGGAAGGCATGGTCTGCTATAAACAGATTATCAGAAATATTTCATTATATACTCAAAGATGCTGATAGGTAGCATCCTGTGTCCCTGACACACAAAAATCTAAAAGTTTAATCTAAATATCTAAATGATAGGGACGGTTGGTGAGAGATTGTCATAGGGAAGGCATGGTCTGCTATAAACAGATTATCAGAAATATTTCATTATATACTCAAAGATGCTGATAGGTAGCATCCTGTGTCCCTGATGCACAAAAATCTAAAAGTTTAATCTAAAATTCTAAATGATAGTGACGGTTGGTGAGAGATTGTCATAGCGAAGGCATGGTCTGCTATAAACAGATTATCAGAAATATTTCATTATATACTCAAAGATGCTGATAGGTAGCATCCTGTGTCCCTGACGCACAAAAATCTAAAAGTTTAATCTAAAATTCTAAATGATAGGGACGGTTAGTGAGAGATTGTCATAGGGAAGGCATGGTCTGCTATAAACAGATTATCAGAAATATTTCATTATATACTCAAAGATGCTGATAGGTAGCATCCTGTGTCCCTGACGCACAAAAATCTAAAAGTTTAATCTAAAATTCTAAATGATAGGGACGGTTGGTGAGAGATTGTCATAGAGAAGGCATGGTCTGCTATAAACAGATTATCAGAAATATTTCATTATATACTCAAAGATGCTGATAGGTAGCATCCTGTGTCCCTGACGCACAAAAATCTAAAAGTTTAATCTAAAATTCTAAATGATAGGGACGGTTGGTGAGAGATTGTCATAGGGAAGGCATGGTCTGCTATAAACAGATTATCAGAAATATTTCATTATATACTCAAAGATGCTGATAGGTAGCATCCTGTGTCCCTGACGCACAAAAATCTAAAAGTTTAATCTAAAATTCTAAATGATAGGGACGGTTGGTGAGAGATTGTCATAGCGAAGGCATGGTCTGCTATAAACAGATTATCAGAAATATTTCATTATATACTCAAAGATGCTGATAGGTAGCATCCTGTGTCCCTGACGCACAAAAATCTAAAAGTTTAATCTAAAATTCTAAATGATAGGGACGGTTGGTGAGAGATTGTCATAGGGAAGGCATGGTCTGCTATAAACAGATTATCAGAAATATTTCATTATATACTCAAAGATGCTGATAGGTAGCATCCTGTGTCCCTGACGCACAAAAATCTAAAAGTTTAATCTAAATATCTAAATGATAGGGACGGTTGGTGAGAGATTGTCATAGGGAAGGCATGGTCTGCTATAAACAGATTATCAGAAACGTTTTATTTAGTTAGTATCAAATAGCCTAATGTATGCCAAATTTATCCTATTGACGGCAGGATGAATTAGTTAACTCATCTTTTTTTCTTATAGTTATAGTTATGACTGCTGCAGAATAAATATTTGTAAAGAAAGATCATTTTCTCCACTCCTAACCCTGAAAAATGTTGGGGGGCGGGGAGGGCATCATGTGCTTATTTCTCATGAGTTTTTTAGGAATGGAAGCTTCTATGGTTGGTATCTGTTATAGGAAGAAAAAAAAATCAGATATTTATAGATGCTCTTTGCAAACATTTTCTTTTTGTTGAAATAGGACAGACAATTAAAATGTGTTAACAAAATTCATAATTAGACTTCTGTAAAAATTACCACCATTTATAAATGAACTAGCAGGACACTGGTGTGTCCATGTGTAGGAGTCCATAGCAGTGCCCAACTTAATAATTATAATTAAAAACGGAATAGTCTATTATTTAGCGGAGGTGAGAACACTCATAAGAAATAAGAAACACCAGAAGTGATTTTCATAGCCAATTGAGAATAAGAAGAAAAAAAAGAAGAAGAAGAAAAAGAAGAAGAAGAAAAAGAAAAAGAAGATAAAGAAGAAGAGGAAGAAGAAGAGGAAGAAGAAGAAGAAGAAGAAGAAGAATCCTCAATCCTATAATTTACAATGTTTCTTTAAGTGTTTCAGGATTATATTTAGATCAACACGGGAATTTGTATCATTTGGGTTTTTCAGACTGTTGACAACACTCATAAGAAATAAGAATTCAGTGGATAAGCAACACCAGATAAACAGGATTTACATTTTTGCATTTTATCTTGGATGATTTGGACAGTCTCATTTTTAACCAGAGGGTGTTGCAAGATGATAATGGTCATACAATTAAGGAACACAAGTATTAATATAGACACATGGAAGCATATGTGGATATTGTTAAATATATCCATAAGAGAAATACCAAATAAAATATAGAATTGATTCTTTACTAAGGGAAAAAGACTTTAGGCTGAATGGTTTGGTTTAATGGCATATCAACCCTGTAGGTTATTTAATATTTATTAAAATAACATAATATATATAATATAATAACGAATAATATAACATAATATATATAATGAAATATAATGAAATTTATTGTGTACAGTGATCAGGTGCACCACAACTCATCAAAGTCTCATGTCTAGTACACAGAATAATGTATTAGTGTCAGGAACATGAACAATGTACAGTAACAATATACATGTATGTGTGAGCGTGCGTGCATATGTGTGTGGAGGGGGGTATCAGGTATAGTGTTGGTGGACTACGGGAAGCATGGAGGGTTTGAAAGATGCAGTGTTTCGGCATCCCACAACAGATACAGGCAGCTTATTCCATGCTTCAGCAACTCTAAGCAGCAAACTAGCTTAACACAATATATATACATATTTATACATGTAGAATTAAACAAAAGACACATCTCCTGTTTGTCGTGGATAAGTCCACCAAAGTTCAGATCCCGAGTACTTTCGGTACTTCGAAGTGCTATCATCAGGAGTAATGTGATCCTGTTTTTTGTTTTTTTTAGTTTTTTTTAAATTATATTAATGTGGAGGCTGGAAGGAGAAGAATTGATGAGAAAGGTGTTATAGGCATTTTAAATCACCCCTGATGATGGCAATTTGAAGTGCCAAAAATACTCAGGACCTGATCTTTGGTGGACTTATCCACGAATTCCACCCAAATATTAAAAAGTTGGCCAGAAAACTCAAAAAGATCAAAAATAAAATTGTTAAACAGGAGATGTGTCTTTTGTTTAATTCTACATGTATAAATGAAAGAATGCTGCCCAAATACACACACACACACACACATATATATATATATATATATATATATATATATATATATATATGTGTGTGTGTGTTTTGTAATTAATTATTTTGTGGTAAAATTTAAAAAAAAAATTTGTCAATGTGCGAGATTACAGTAATCTTTTATTTCACCTTTCAAGCGCATTCTCGTAAGTAGTATTGTGGACATATTTCATGTTAGATTTATAATTTTTTATATATTTTCATTTCTCGCAAGAAGGACAAAATGATATCTATGTTAACATTTTCAAATAAATCTTTCACATTATTTGCGTTGAAAAATCTTTTTTTTCTGGTAGGAACATAAACTTCACATTCTATGAGGAAGTGTTTAACATTGCACGGTGTTTGACATGTTACACATCATGGTTGTTCCTCTTGTTCAAGTATAAAAGAATGCGTAAGCCTTGTGTGGCCAATGCACAGCCGCGCCAATACTACCTCCTCTCCTTGGGATTTTCTATATCTCGGTTTCCCTCATAAGACTATTAATTTTAATGTCTTCTCAATTCTTTTAGACTTTTGTTTTGATAATGCTTACATAGAAGATGTACGATATTGAAGAATAATCAAACTAAGTTCCAATTACCGTGGAATTGGTAAGACACGGCAACAAGCAGTTGTAACTTAATACAAACCCGTCTTGTTGCAATTCTACTGCAGAATGACAGGGTATTTATAAAACTCCACAATATCATTGAAACCAAGCAGCCAATCAGAACTCAAGGAATGGAATCACCCAAATGCATGAATGGATCATTCTTGATTTCTATAAATACCAACTGTCTTGGAAACTGCTTCAGTTGTGCTTAGCTCGTTGCTGTTATTCAAACCCACAGTAGACTGACTGACTTTTTTGATTATTCTTCAGATATAAGAATTATAAAAACTGAAAAGCAACAAAGAAGTATGATACTATTTGTCTGAAATTTTAAGATTAGGCTTGATAATTTGTAATATTTGGATATTATATGGCGCAATGGATATAAGAGTTGACTTAATACAGTTCTAGGTCACAATCATCTGTAGATTGCAGGTTCAATCCTGGCCAAGAGCAATAATAACAGAATACTTAACATAGCTTTACACTTGTAACCGTTACATTAAACATTCTGTTAAACAAGGTTAACAGAATGGAGAACAGACTTCATCCATGGATTGAATAAATGGTTCAGTTCGAAGTTCTGTGAAAGCTCCCGATTATGACATGAAGGCTCCTGAGTTCAACAAGAAGGTTCCCAAGTTTGATAAGAAACACCAGAAGAAGGTCAGACGGCACATCAGCCAAAACATTGTGTATATAACAATAACTAAAAAAAAAGAAAGTCGTCGGGGTGGCCTAATATCGGTATCAACCAGACAGCGAGGGAGTCTATCTCCTTTTCACTAGCGCTAGACCAAGGAGATTATTTTAGCATCTGAGCCACACCTACCATCAGCTCCCTACTTTGCCGCACAGATCTCTGTGCTACTCATACGCTGAGTTGGCGAGGGCCGGTATCGAACCAAGAACCGTGTGATTCCTAGCCGAACACTCTACCGACTGAGCTAAACCGGCCCTTATATAACAATAAAGATGAGGACAATAGCCCCCAAAAATCCAAATAATACAAATCATTATGACTTGCAAAAATGATCATTTAACAAAAATAAAGAATAAGTTGAAAACATAAGTAGGAATATTCATTCTTTTTTTTTTTTCTTTGAAGTTTTTACTTATGAAATAATCCCATCAAATAATAACATCAAGATTTGGAATTGTTGAACCAAAACACAAATTATTTTGACAAAATAACATTCATGACTTGCAATTAAATAATTTCTCATCTTATTATAATGGAGATTATGCATTTGTCTGTCTGTCTGTATGTAGACAAAACTACATTACCACCAACATCACAATTCCCTTAGTTATTTATGTTATATTCTCAATGATTGTTAAATAATCATTATTCAATCTCAGTTAGCATCTTATCTATCAGCAATGTATCTATTAAAGTCTAGCTGAGTTAGATTTGCCTCAAAACAGCCCATGTTATCAATGCATTCAAAATCTTGCTGTCTTATGTATCAGTAAGAAATAGAGGTTTACATAGTATAAAGGGAAGAAAAAGGATATGCCACGCAGAAAAAATACAATAAGAAAGAAAGAAAGAAGGGGAACGATAGATTTGCCTCAAAACAGCCCATGTTATTAACGCATTAAAAATCTTGCTGTCTTATGTATCAGTAAGAAATAGAGGTTTACATAGTATAAAGGGAAGAAAAAGGATATGGTACACAGAAAAAAATACAAAAAGAAAGAAAGAAGGGGAACGATAGATTTGCCTCAAAACAGCCCATGTTATTAACGCATTAAAAATCTTGCTGTCTTATGTATCAGTATGAAATAGAGGTTTACATAGTATAAAGGGAAGAAAAAGGATATGCTACACAGAAAAATACAATGAGAGAGTGAGAGAGAGAGAGAGAGAGAGAGAGAGAGAGAGAGAGAGTGTGTGTGTGTGTGGAAGCGATAACAATAATCTGTTTCAATTGAACATAATGAAAAGAAGGAAAGAAAAAAAAAAGAGTGATGGAGAGTTCAATCAAGATTATTATACATTTTACATATAGAACTATTTTCCAATAGTTCTTAAGTAAACATATCAAATGTTTTAATAATCAAATTATCATATCCACAGGTCCTGCTAGTAAATAATGAATACATGTACAGTAGGGTAGGGCGATTTTTCACTTTAAAAATATCAAATTGTCCATCTATGAGAAAGTTGTGTGTTAGTGTACGGAATAGTGATACCAAAAATGAGATCTTTTACATAGCATCAAATATTGTCTGTTACAGCTTAATTAATGATGTAAAAAGCAGCATATCAGAGGTGTCAGTGGTGATGGGGGGGGGGAACATTTTCAATTTGAATTCTATTCATAATATTTAATTCGTTTCCTTTTAATAAAATAAAATAATATTTCTGATTTAAATATTGAAAACGATAAATTTTCTAACCAATTTCTAGGCTAAATTTTGCGAAAACAAGGATTTTTAGTGCATTTTAGTAGACGATCTTTGATGCTATTTCCTCAAATAATGGTGCAAGTAAAAGATATAATTTTCGGTATCAGTATTCAGTATATTAACACACAACTTTTGCATGAATGGACAATTTGATATTTTTTTTAAAGTGAAAAATCGACCTACCCTAATGTACAGCTACAAACTTATTGTTCCACCCTCATAAGTACATGAAAAAATATGACTGCGTTTGATGTCATACAAGATCCCTACCACCCCAAATTTAATATCACAGTGTTATGAAGTCAGGTTAGGTAAGAGTACGACTAGTAGTCTATGATGTGCCTGGGTACACATTGGCCTATCAAATACCTGAAGATATGGGAGATATTATTTTAGCTATTTGGTTTTTGTCTTTTGTTGTGTGGGGCAAGGTTGATGTCTCATATGCCATCACATGAAGTGCATAATATCTTTAAATAATTCATTCATTTTACAAGGATATTTTTAAAACTAATCAAATTAAAACATTAAAAATTATAACTTTGTTCCATTCATAAAATGAAGCTGATATAAATCTCTATTATTTACATGTAATTAGTTTTTTTTTCTTTCTATAGAATTGAGAAATAATAATAGATAGAAGCAAACAAGCTGATTCTATAGAAAGAGACTAGCATTTATATATATATATATAATATATATATATATATATATATATATATATATATATGAGAAGTAAACAAACAGACGATGTGTTTTGATATGGCTTTTTAGCTGACAATTTTTGGGAGAATATGTGCTTAATCGAAGTCGTACCTAATTTTGAAAATTAATTAATCAATAATTAATGAATTAGGCGGGAATACCTATTCAAATGTAAGGCTAAACAAATCGAGAAAAATCAATCTCTGTATGTACATTTCAGCCTATTAGGCCTCATCAGCAGAGCTATAGATAGCTGATGAGGCCTAATAGGCTGAAATGTACATACAGAGATTGATTTTTCTCGATTTGTTTAGCCTTACATTTGAATTGGTATTCCCGCCTAATTCATTAATTATCAATTAATTAATTTTCAAAATTAGGTACGACTTCGATTAAGCACATATTCTCCCACCCCCAAATATATATATATATATATATATATATATTATATATATATATATATAGAGAGAGAGAGAGAGAGAGAGAGAGGGTGATTGAAAAGTAACTCCCTATTTTAATATAAAATCAGACCAGTTGTAAATACTTGGGAGAATATTGACAAAATTTTGTAATAAAATAGGGTGCTACTTTTCAATCACTGTGTAGTTTGCTATATTGATAAGTAAATAGTGCTCAATATCATTGATAGAGCATTTATGTATTTGCTATATATATATATATATATATATATATTGATAATATAGTTTGTTATATATAAGTAAAGGGTGCTCAAAATCATTAATAGAGCATTTGTCTTTGCTACCCTAACTTACATATATGCACATATGCATATACACACACACATGCTTAAGGACGGAATCCTGGTGGATGAGCAATCTATGACATGCAACACTCCAATTTGGTCCTTACTTAAGCTAGACGGGTGGTCAGAGAGGCCCCCACTGATCAATCGGCTGGTCATGTCAAGCCCTAGTAACCCCCAACCATTTTTATCATATATGTGCTAAAAGGCAGTGGCTGAGGGTCTTCATGTCCCGGGTATGACATTAAACTCTATCTGATGGTGAGGTTCCAATTCTGGAAGTCTGGGGAATTTGGAGCACCACTTCATTACCATTGCTCCCTGATTCACTCTGACCTGGAGTGATAGTACCTGTTAGGGTCCCATCAATTGGTTAAATAGAAAATTTGTTTACAAAAAAAAAATTTGAGTTTAAAAAATTTTCTTCCAAACTATCACTACGAATCTTTCAAAACTTTGCCAGCATTAAATGACCCACCAAGGTTGATATGCCGTAAAATAAAATTTTAAAAAAACCAACAAAAATTGTTAAAAACAGACAATTATAAAAAAAACCAAAAAAACAAGTATATCAGAAAATGTTTAAAATGTACTGACCACAAGGTAATTGGATCTTTCCGAGGTGTGCTGCCCTCTAGGTGCAAACAGCTGTTGCTGTTGTATGCACCGTTGGTGATACTCCTTATCAGTGGCCATCATGGTCACTCAGTAGAAGAGATAGATAAGCATTGGGGCTGAGAAATAAATTCCAATTGTTGTTGCCACCAACGCTGGAGGAACAAAAAAAAATCAGGAACCTTAAAGAGTGTGCAGCAGCAGCAGCAGCAGCAGCAGAGAGTCAATGTGTCTGTGCACTCAGAAAAAACTTCAGGTAAAATCCAAAGCTTGGCAGAATTTAATGTTAAGATTCCAAGTGATTTACTCCAGTTTGTCGATATGATCAAAAATGTTCATCCTATAAAAATCGGGAAAAAAAATAGAATAATATTAACATTAAAAACATTAAGAATCTTTTTTAAAAAAAAATTTTAAAAAGTGTAATTTTGATTTAGTCAAAAAGTTACAACAGCAAAAATGAAGTGCCCCACCTCGGCCAAGAAAAAAGACCCCACAAAATTTTTTTTTTTTTAAATATTATTAAAAACCTTCTAACGATTTTTTTTTAAAAGGGAGAGTGAAATTTTTAGTTAAAAGTTATAACAAACACCCCACACACAAAAAATACCCCCACTGCCCCACCCAAAAAAAAAAAGAAACACAAAATAAATTTAAAAAATATTATTTAAAACATTATGAGGATTTTTTTTATAAAAAGAGTGAAATTTTTCTTTTAGTTAAAAAGTTACAACAAACACCAAAAAAATGAATAAATGCCCCCAACCACCCAAGAAAGAAAAAAAGAACCCACAAAATAAATTTTAAAAATATCATTAAAAACATTATAAAGATTTTTTTTTTTTTTTATAAAAAGAGTGAAATTTTAGTTGAAAAGTTACAAACAGCAAAAAAACCAAAAAAAAAACACCACCCCAAGAAAAAAAAGACCCCACACCCCACAAAAAAAAAATTTGTTAATTATTATTAAAAATATCATAAGGATTTTTTTTTTTTTTTGAAAAGTGAAATTTTGATTTAGTTCAAAAGTTACAATAAACAAAAAGAAAAGAAAGAAAAAAGTCCCCACCCCAAGAAAGAAAAAAAGACCCACCCCACAAAAAAAAAAACAACATACAGCTGCAATCGATGCCCTAGTGATAAGTGAGAAATCTTCATTCTACAACTAGGGAAAGGGGAACATAGTTATTCCAAACTTCTTGTCACTGTTTTAGTCACTGCTAAACTTGTGTGGATAACACAACAAATGGTTAAGAGAAGATGTCAGTATTTAGTAGAAAAGCTTTTCATTCCTAGTCTCATCTGACACTCCCCACCCACCCACCAATCAACCCTGCGAGATTCTCATGACATTAAACGAAAAAAAGAAGAGAAAAAAAAATCATTTACTACAAAATTACTCTTCTCCCCAAAAAAGAACCAGACATGTATTTGTATTTATTTCATTCAAAGACTCCCACATTATATAGCAAAAATCACATGTTTATATATCTCTATTTGTATAATGATAAAAAAAGACATGTAAAAGCTTCATTGTAACTGTATTTCATTCAAGTAATAATAAAGACAATATCAAAATATATAATGAAAGCATTTATATAATTATATATATATATATATAAGTTAAGAGAAAGGAAATGAATCCGACAGTATGAGTATAGATAAAAGGATATGAAAACAACACAATATGCTGTTAAAGTGAAAATATGAATATGATATAAAATATTTTCACTTTAACAACATATTGTGTTGTTTTCATATCCTTTTATCTATACTCATATATATATGTGTGTGTGTGTGTGTGTGTGTGTGTATATATATCTATATATATATATATATATATATATACACACACACACACACACACACACACACACACACTTTACACAAAAATTATCAGGTAAAACTCTGTGTGTGTGTGTGTGTATGTTTCATTGCAACTATATAAAATTCAAGTAAAATAAAGACAATATCCAAATATGAAATGAAAGCTTATATATATATATATATATATATATATCTTACACAAAAATTATTAGGTAAAACTCTGTGTGTGTTTCATTGCAACTATATAACATTCATGTAAAATAAAGACGAGATCAAAATATGAAATAAAAGCTTTTATATAATATATATACCCACATCTTAAAACAAAATTATTAGGTAAAAAACTGTGTGTGTGTTCTATATACATACACTTTACACAAAAAATTATAAGGTAAAACTGTGTGTGTGTATGTGTTTGTGAGTGTGTATATGTATGCGTTCTATATACACACATTTTACACAAAAATTATTAGGTAAAACTATGTGTGTGTGCGTGTGTTCTTGTACCCATCCCCCTGAGTGCACACAGCTGCTGTTTGTAAGGTAAACTTATCAGAGTGGTTAGGGTTGGTTGACATGGGATCAACTCAACATACCCATCCCCACCCCCCACACACCTTGATTGTAATTTACCACTGGTCTTTCTCAATTCTAACCTGTCTGATACACAGGTCCAGTGAACAGGAGGCTCCTCGACATCCTGCTACACACCAAACTAAATAACAAATCTTCCTATTCACTCATCAAAGAGTCCAGTCTGGAGAAGCACTACCGAATCTGGGGGAATAGACGTAGGGGTGGAGCTGTAGAGAGAAACGAGAAAGAGGCGGGGAGTGGGTTAAAGGGCTGTTCACCCCCTATGAAATACATCAGTTACACTTTACCTGGAAGTTAGTACCAGTGCCAATTTTGGGGGTTATTACCGAAGGAACTGGCAGACAGGCTGGAATCTATAAATCATCACAGTTACCGAAACAGTATGTTAAGGGTTGTTGAGGCTTTTTTTTTCTTTGCTTATTTTTTCTTTTTTTTTTCAAGGGAAAAAGGGTCTGTTTTTTTTTTGTTTTTTGGAGAGTAGGATCTGTTGTATGCTTTTTCCTTCAGCAAAGTCTGTGTTAAACTGATTATTGGATGATAGTATTAGAATTTAACACCTAAACATTTCATAGAACAGCCAAAGTAGTGGGGTGGGGGTTGCTATGTAAGTATAAACCAAATTTGATTCTGAAAACAACAAACACAGCTTCTGGCTAATGTTGAATACTGATGCCAAATAGTTATTTATTCAGTTTAGCTTAGTTGTGGCACAAGGCCAGAAGTATAGGGCACCCAGTGAGAATCAATCTCACTAACAATGGTCTGCTAACATAGCTCACTAACCATTATACCACATGAGCTGCCCATGCAGTATTATTATTATTATTATTATTATTAGTTTTTCACACCAGCATTAGCTGATTGTATTTCACTAGAGTCTGAGTGACAACAAGTCTCCTCAGGTCTCCAGGACTCTTCTGAGTATTCTAGCTGATTGCAGCAATGCAAGTAGTCTGGATGGTCTCAATTCTTCCTCTGATTTCCAGATCCTCCAGTCTTTTTTCCAAGCTTTTTGGGACCATTCCAAGAGCACCAACTACAATTGGTATCATTTTGACCCTCATATTACACAGCTTTTTCAATTCTCTGGCAAGGTCCAGGTATTTGTACATCTTTTCGTTTTCCTTCATCTTCACCCTGTGATCTGCTGGAATCATATTATTATTATTATTATTATTATCATTATTATCATTATCATTATTAGGAAGAATATGCACCCTCCGGATGTAAGTATTTAAGTTTTAATGTAATGAAATCTATTAAATTAGAAAGACAAACAAAATATAAAAAGATTACTTATTTCAATTATATCTTAATTGGTTTCTATATAAAATCATACATAGGATTGATTTTAATATGTTGGAGAATAAAACAATAATATTAGAGATCAATAACACCAAGTAATTATTTATCAAAGCCGGTTTTGTTAAAACCAGTATGCAAATTAACCACATCATATATTATGTAAACCTTTATTTCTTAATGATATATAAGACACATTGCAGGACTTTAAATGCACTAATAACATGGGCTGTTTTGAGGCAAATCTAACTCAGATATTCACAGAGAATTCATTGTTAATAAATAAGATTTATTCTATGTATGAATGAATTTGACTATAAATCAAAACTCATTGATAAAATGCAATTCCTGAGGGTATTGTGACATAAGCAGTGACATAGTTTCGGTTACAGACAGACATACCGAATCTCCATTATAATAAGATTTATCCTCTTTACCATTTTTAAACGTCTTCCTTTAACAACTTAAAAAAATTAATCTTTGCCAAGGTATTTGTGGACAGCCAAAAAAAAAAAAAAAAAAAAATATTTTTATTTTGAACATTTTGATTTTATTTATTAAATTTATTGAACAACATATTTACTGTTTTGTTCCACAGTCTTTCAGGCCCCTAAATAATTCCCAGCCCTGTCAGCTAGGGCTTTAGAATACAACATATTAAAATCAATCCTATGAATGATTTTATATAGAAACCCATTAAAATATGATTAAAATAAGTGTAATCTTTTTATATGCATTCTTATTTAATTTCATTAGTCTTTCAAATTTAATATACTTCATTACATTAAAACTTAAATACTTACATCTGGAGGGTGCATATTCTTGCTAGTGATATTAATATATACATCAACTTTTGGATGAAAAAGAAATATCAGGTATTACTTTTAATTCCTGGATGCCATATCAATAATATTTGAAAATTATGTACATTAAGCCTGTTTAATCCTATAAAAATCTGTAATATCCAATTAATTACCTCGAAATTCTGTTTATTAGTCATAGAAGAAAATATTGTAAATATAAAAATGTACAGATGCACACACACACACACACACACACACACACACACACACACGTATATATTCATTTGAAAATATGCACACATATATTTATTTAAAAACACACACACACGTATATTTGTAAAAAAACACACACATATGTATTTCTTCAAAAACATACACACACACATGTATATATTTCTTCAAAAACATACACACACACATGTATATATTTATTTAAAAACATACATACACACATGTATATATTTATTTAAAAACATACATACACACATGTATATATCTATTTAAAAACATACATACACATACATGTATATATTTATTTAAAAACATACATACATTTATATATTTATTTAAAAACATACATACACACATTTAAAAACATACATACACACATGTATATATTTATTTAAAAACATACATACACATATTTATTTAAAAACATATAAACACACACACACACACACATATTCATTATTTGAAAACATGCACACACACACACACATTCATTTGAAAACACACACATATACACACCCATTCATTTGAAACACACACACATACATACACACACACATTCTCTTGAAAACACACACACATACACACCCATTCATTTGAAAACACACACACATACACACACACACACACATTCTCTTGAAAACACACACACACACACACACACCATTCTCTTGAAACACACACACACACACATTCTCTTGAAAACACACACACACACACATTCTCTTGAAAACACACAAACACACTTTCTTGAAAACACACACACACACATACATTCTCTTGAAAGCACACACACACACACACATATATATGTATTTTTATTGGACATGTTTTTGTAAATATTAGGAGCATTGGAAATATAAAGAGAACAAAAAAACAACAGAATTCTAATAGCTGAATGTTATTTTGCTTTTGGTCTGCTTTATATTATCCAATATTTTGGGTGGCCTCCACCCTTTTTCAAGACTTTTGTAGACAAACAGAGTGTGATTCAAATAGAAAATAAAATAAATATGAAAGAGACAGAATCCAGTGTTGTTTAGCCATTAGCATTCTGTTTTAAAGTTGTGTGACATAACCTGCTTAAATTCAGATTTCTGTCTTAATTTCCATGCAGGTGAGATCCGTACAACAAATCTAAAAATAGACAAACCAAACCTAAGCAGTCAAAATATCTGGGTGAGGTTTAGAACTTTTTGAACAACCCTCATATATATATATATTATATATATATATATATAAGACATGGTATATATTAAGGGTAGGTAGTCAGTCAACTTTTATAAAATAAATTAACAAAAAGTGTTCATATCACTATAAGAATATCATTTTTAAATATTCTTAAAAATAGATTTAATTAGAATTTCACAAAAGCTAACAAAATTTTCCCTCAAGTGAAAGAAGAAAGAAAAAAAACTCCTTCAAAAATAATCCTTTCTATACTGACTAGAAGCCACTACCCAGCATTATCTGGGTAGATGGGGAGGGGATAATAAAAAGTTAGTCTCACAGATCCATTGATTGTCTTGGTCTTACATAATTGATTTATGTTTTAATCATGAACGCATCCAATGACTTTCCCTTTTCTTACTATTCAAATCAGAATTTTTAAATATCTTCAAATAAGATCAGTATTTTTGCACAAAAAGCAAGCTCTGGTGATAGTGAATGTGTATATATATTTACTTTGCCGTTTTGTTTTCATAAATTCCTCCGGATAGACAGACACATAAATACATGCATACACACAACTGCCCTTTATATATGTATAAATGGTTAAATTTAAGTAAGAAGCCTTGAGGTAGAAGTTACTGGTACTATACTAACACATAACCTCCACTCCTGTTCCACAGGATAGACTTCTAATGAGCCCAGAATTAAATATATATGATCATAAATTATTAAATTGATGACAGCTTTTTAAAAAAATGTTAAAATATAAAATCTGATTATTATTATTAACTAGCAGTACTTATTTGTCTGAATTACTCTCTCCCTCTCTCTCTATACATATCTATATATATATATATATATATATATATATATATATATATATATATATATATATATGAGGTTAAGTAAACAAACAAATGTGTTTATTTTTATATGGCTTTAAGCCGACAATTTTTGAAGGATATGTGCTTAATTGAAGTCATACCTAATTTTGAAAATTAATTAGTTAATAATTAATGAATTTAGGCGGGCATATATGTTCAAATGTAAGGCTAAACAAATCGAAAAGTACATTCAGGGATTGACATTTTCTCGATTTGTTTAGCCTTACATTTGAACATATATGCCCACCTAAATTCATTAATTATTAACTAATTAATTTTCAAAATTAGGTATGACTTCAATTAAGCACATATCCTCCAAAATATATATATATATATATATATATATATATATATATATATATATATACACATATGTATACATATACATATATATACATACATACATATATATATGGTTAATTAAGAAGATATCAGAAGAACTGAAACACATATCACAAATATAAAATATTAATTAAAAAAAAATGTTTTTTTAAAAACATAATCCATTTTGCGGATATATATATATATATATATATATATATATATATATATATATATATATATATATATATATATATATATATATATATATATATTATATATGAGAAGTAAATACACAAACGATGTGTTTTGATATGGCTTTTTTTAGCGACAATTTTTGGAGAATGTGTGCTTAATTGAAGTCGTACCTAATTTTGAAAGTTAATTAATTAATAATTAATTAATTAGGCGAGCATACCTATTCAAATGTAAGGCTAAAGAAAACTACTTGTTGCATTGTCTTACCGCACGGGGCAGTTTTCCTATCTATAGCTCTGCTGATGAGGCCTAATAGGCCTAAATATACATACAGAGATTGATTTTTCTCGATTTTGTTTAGCCTTACATTTGAATAGGTATGCCCGCCTAATTAATTATTAATTAATTAACTTTCAAAATTAGGTACAACTTCAATTAAGCACATATTCTCCCAATATATATATATAAATATATATATATATATATATATATATATATATATATATTAGTACTACCTTGACTTCCTCTTATATTAAATCAATTTTACCCATTGAAATAAACTGAAATGTCATTGATCTCTTACACCCCCCTACGACCACTTCAAAGGCTTCTATACAACACCTAGATATGGACACTGGATGCAGAGTCAAGGACCTGCCAGGAGCAATGACCAATAGGGATGGATGGTGAGTGAAAGTCAAGGGAATCCATACTGTCAGCATGACTTGATGATGATGATGATGATGATGATGATGATGATGATGATGATGATAAGTTGGAGAATATCTTGTAGCTTAAAATCTTGGCATAAAATCTTACAGGAAGAAGGACTATGATGAAGTTCATAGAAATTTTGTTTTTTTGGGGTTTTTTTCATAAAATATTTCTTAGAGAGTTATAAATACTTGTTATATGACAGGAAATAGGGTAATTAAAATTAAGAAAAGGATTATTTTTATTTTTTTTTATATCTAACACATGTGCACTCTTTTCACTCCATGGTGAACGTGAGTTGACAGGCAGAATTTCTGCAGCTATCCTCTGCTGTTATCAAACATAGCTTACAGCAATGTCCATGGCACATGGAAAAAGATAGCATGATGTATATTATCATAGTGGATATAGGTTTATAGTGGACATGGCTGTAAGCTATATTTGATAACAGGAGTTGATGGATGCAAATATTCGTTGAAACTCTGGCGTCTGGCAACTGACCTGATAAATGCTCATAAAGTCATTAATCATCTTAACAACAGCAACTTTGAGCACCTTTTTGATTTCCATATTTCTAACACACGTGGGCATGCCTACAAAGTCAGAAAACAGCATAGCTCACATGACTTTCGGAAACATTTTTTCACACTCAGAGTTGCTGAAGCATTGCATCTTTCAAAGCCTCCATGCTTCCTGTAGTCCGCCAACACTATACCCGATACCCCCTCCACACACATATGCACACACGCGCACACATACATGTATATTATTACTGTACACTATTCATGTTCCTGACATTAATACATTATTCTATGTACTAGACATGAGACTTTGATGAGTTGTGGTGCACCTGAGCACTGTACACAATAAATTTCATTAATATTATTATTATCATTATCATAAACTGTATAAATTAATTGTACAACCGTTACCATCATGCAACACCCTCTGGTTAAAAATGAGACCATCCAAATCATCCAAGATGAAATGCAAAAATGTAAATCCTGAATATCTGGTGTTATTTATCCACCAAATTCTTATTTCTTATGAGTGTCGTCACCTCAGTTAAACAATGGACCTTTTCGTTTTTATTATAGAGAAAGAAAGGAAAGAAAAAGGACATGCTACACAGAAAAAATATAATAAGTAAGAAAGAAAGTAGAGGAAAGAGAGAGGGGGGTAACACTAGTCTGTTTCAATCGAACATGATGAAAAAAAGGAAAGAAAGAAAAAAAAGATTAAGAGAGAGTCAAATCAAAATTATTATACTTTTTACATATTGAACTATTTATCAATAGCTCTTAAGTAAACATATCTATTGAAGTCAGTCAGTATACTGTTGGTTTGAATAACAGCAACTGGCTAAGCACAACTCAAGCAGTGCCCAAGACAGTTGGTATTTATGGAATTCTGGAGTAGTATTGCAGCAAGATAGGTTTGTATTCAGTTACGACTACTTGTTTCATTGTCTTACCAATTCGATGGTAATTGTAACTTAGTTTGATTATTCTTCAATATCAAACATTATGATAATTAAATTATCATACTGTGGTATATCCACAGGTCCCGCTAGTAGAAACTAACCATTTTATCATTTTGCCAATTCTCTTAAAATATTTGTAAAGAAATGAGCAGAAGAATTTTAAGGAAATATACAGATTTTAAAATAATGGAATAAAAATGGAAGTAACACTTAAAAAATTAACAATATTCTCTTTGGCAATCCACTTATGTACTTACAATCCCTCTACACGAGCAGGATGTGACACAAGGTCAATTTTTTAAGCAAAGTTTTAACAGGTTTGAATTCAGTTTTCCTTTGTAGAATCAACATATCATACTCACCCTCACATGAAGGCTGTAACTAGCACCCAGTTACCAGACAATAAAAAGAGGGGCTGTCGCCAAGTACAGGGCCTGTACTAACTGCCAAAACAGAGTCAGGTGTATCCACACTAGAACTGAAGAATAATCAAAGTTCCAATTACCATCGAATTGGGAAGACATGGCAACAAACGATTGTAACCCAATACAAACCTGAATAGTCGCAAAGTCTACTGCAGAATGACAGGGTATTTATAAAACTACACAATATCATTCAAATCAAGCAGCCAATCAGAACTCAAGGAATGGAATCACCCAAATCACCCAAATTCATGAATGGATCATTCTTGATTTCTATATATACCAACTGTCTTGGACACTGCTTCAGGGGTACTTAGTTAACTGCTGTTATTCAAACCAACAGTAGACTAACTGACTTCAATGACTGTGTACTGGCAATTTCTACATCCTTCTCCTAGATTGATTGTCACACCAAGGTAAAAGAGACCAGTCTGTCCTACTATTTACCCATAGCTGGAGGGAGAATAGTTGGGTTCATGCCTTTCCCAAAGGTATTAGCACTATGTGAAAGGCAACCAGCCTCATCCAGGATTTGAACTCATGTAATTGTTTTGTAATCCACTTATCAGCAAAGGAAAAAACAAGAACCAGAAAAAGAAAAAGTAAAACGTTTCCTGAGTTTTAAAAGGTGAAATACTAAATTAATTCCTCTAAAGACGTGTTGAACTTGAAAAGGATATCAGAAACTGACCCTACAAGTTCTGCTGAAAAATAATTTCTTTGTAGAAGAAGGAAAAGAAAGAAAAAGAAAAAGAAAGAAAAAGAAGAAAAAGAAAAATGGGAAGAAAAAGAAGCAGAAATAGAAGAAGAAGGTTAATCATCACCAGCACCACAATGAGAAAATAATTTCTTTATAGAAGTAGAAAAAAGGAGAAGAAAAATAAGAAAGAAGAAAAAAGGAGAAAAATAAGAAAAAAAGGAGAAGAAAAAAGAAAAAAGGAGAAGAAAAAAAAGGAGAAGAAAAAAGAAGAAAAAAAGGAGAAAAATAAGAAAGAAGAAAAAAGGAGAAAAATAAGAAAAAAGGAAAGAAAAAAAGAAAAAAAAAAGAAAAAGGAAAGAAAAAAGAAAAAAGGAGAAGAAAAAAGAAGAAGAAAAAGGAGAAAAATAAGAAAAAGGGAGAAGAAAAAAGAAAAAGGGGAGAAGAAAAAAAGAAAAAAAGAAAAAAGGAGGAAAAAAGAAGAAAGAAAAAAAAGGAAAAAAAGAAAATGAAGAAAAAAATAAGAAAAAAGAAAAAAATTAATCACCCCCCCCCAGCACAATGATAGCAAATTATTATATTAATTCTATCATAAAATTAAGGCTATGATAATTGTACTTATTTCAAGGTCCAATTAATAACAGTGATCACTCCCCAGTGTGGAGTGGGAAGGGTTGGGAGAAGGGTTGAGGTTAAAGTGATTGCTATAATTTCCTGTAAGTTCCAACCAAAGAATGTCTACAATATTCGGAAGTGTAACAGGAAGACCAAAAGACTATTTGTGAGTAAAAGCCCTTCAAAAAAAAAAACATCCTTTAGCACCCCCTCCCCCAACCCCCAAGTGATTTTCATTGCCAATTGAAAAGCACAAAACGAAGAAGAAGAAGAGGTCATTTAGTCATTTCGATCTACATTGTTTCTTTAAGTGTTTCAGGACTATATTTAGATCAACACGCTATGTGAATATATATATATATATATATATATATATATGCATGTTGAATTAAACAAAAGACACATCTCCTATTTAACAATTTTATTTGTGATTTTTTCAAGTTTTCTGGCCAACTTTTTAATATTTGGGTGGAATTCGTGGATTAGTCCACCAAAGTTCATGTCCTGAGTACTTTGTTGGCCAGAAAACTTTAAAAAATCACAAATAAAATTGTTAAACAGGAGATGTCTTTTGTTTAATTCAACATGCATAAATGAAAAAATGCTGCCCAAATACACACACACATATATATATATATATATATAAATATATACACACAGGGTGATTGTAAAATAACCACCTTCCCTATTTAAAAAATCTTATAATTTATTTCTGAATCATTATTTTATACACCTAACATGGAGTTTTATTTAAAATTCTATATGGGCACCAGCATTCACCTCCAGCCTCTCAAGCTGCTTAGGTATTGCATCAACTGATCTTCTCATTAACTCTTATGTAATGGCAGAAATAAATTCTTGTATTTGAACTTCAAATTCTTCCAAAGTCATTGGTTTTGTAGAGTAGACTTGCTCCTTCAACCAACTCCAAAGAAAAAAGTTTTAGGGTGTTAAATCAGGGCTTCTGGCCAGCAACTCCTGCAGACCACATCTACCCATCCATCTCACAGGAAAATGGTGATTCAGCCATTCATCAACAACAATAGCAAAATGTGGAGGAGCACCACCAACAACAACATAGATTTAATTGGCATATATTAAGGAACATAAATTAAAGAATTGAGAAAAATGTAACTGCATATAAAAAAATTATAGATAGTTTGAAATAGGGAGTTACTTTTTAATCACCCTGTATTTAGATCAACACGATAATGTGGATTTTTAAACCGATTTGATCAGGTCGCATTCTAGATACAAATGTTTTTTTTTTTAAATAGATTTAAACATTCAAAAAGTTGTAACAAAACTATTTGTCTGAATTTTTGAGATAATTTGTATTATTTGGATTTTTCAGACTATTGTCCTCATCTGTATTGTTATCTACACAACGTTTCGGCTGATATGACCTCTGGGCTTCTTCAGAAAATTAGGTTTATAAGTTCCAAAAATTCACTCTGAATTGTCCAGTTGGAGACAAGGTGCAATGGATATACTAGTTGAGTTAATACAGTTCTAAGTGACAATCATCAGTAGGTTGCAGGTTCAATCCCGGCCAAGGACAATAATAACATAGAATACTTAACATAGCTTAACATGTGTACCCAGTCATGGTTAATGGAATGAGAACAGTCTATCCCCTTGGATTGAATAAAGGGTTCACTTCAAAGTTCCACGAAGGCTTCTGAGTTCTACAAGGGGGTTACTGAGTTTAACAGGAAACACCAGAAGTGATTTTCATAGCCAATTAAAAAGAAAAAGAAGAAAAAGAAAAAGAGGTAATTTCTGTTCAATCCTATAATTTACAATGTTTCTTTAAGTGTTTCAGGACTATATTTAGATCAACACGTGAATTTGTATCATTTGGATTTTTCAGACTGTTGACAACAAACATAAGAAATAAGAATTCAGTGGATAAGCAACACCAGATAAACAGGATTTACATTTTTGCATTCATTGCATCTTGAACAATTTGAATGGTCTCATTTTTAACCAGAGGGTGTTGGATTTTTCAGACTGTTGACAACACTCATAAGAAATAAGAATTCAGCGGATAAGCAACACCAGAATTTACATTTTTGCATTGCATCTTGAACGGTCTCATTTTTAACCAGAGGGTGTTGCAAGATGAAAACAATCGGAAGATTAAGGAACACGTGTATTAATATATAGAAAACAAATTTTTACAGTCAATATTTATGAGAGGGTAGTTTTCTAAAGTGTTCACTCACCCCTAATCTCTTCTCTCTCTCTCTCTCTCGACTAGCCAGCCAGATGCCAAGATATCTGCTGATGGAGTTGGTTCATTCAAAGATCGTGTTGATTTAGTTCAAAGTTGATATAATCAACTGCAGCCAAAAATTGAATCTAGTTTACCAATTTCTTGAATTTCTAAATGTAGGAAGGGAAGATATTTCCCCTACAAGATAATTGGACTCGTCCAACAGAACACATATAAAGATACAAATCCGCAAGGTTATTCGTAGTCGAGTTACATAGAATTTATAGCCAAGTCACAACTAGTCGATTAGCTAGTCATATTGTTGGAGAACTGCATGTTGACTATCATTTATATTCCTATACAAAAAATAATAAACCTTTTCTCCAGATTTGTTAACTGTCTTTATTGTTATATACACAACATTTCGGCCAATTTGCCCTCCGGCCTTCTTCAGGTGTTGTATATAACAATAAAGATGAGGAGATCAATACGCAATGTGGAATTTTTATCAATTGGATTTTTCAGACTCTTGTCCTCATCTTTATTGTTATATACACGTTTCGGCCAATGTGCCATCCGGCCTTCTTCAGGTGTTGTATATAACAATAAAGATGAGGAGATCAACACACAATGTGGAATTTTTATCAATTGGATTTTTCAGACTCTTGTCCTCATCTTTATTGTTATATACACGTTTCGGCCAAGGTACCATCCGGCCTTCTTCAGGTGTTGTATATAACAGTAAAGATGAGGAGATCAATACACTATGGGGAATTTTTATCATTTTGATTTTTTAGACTCTTGTCCTCAACAGTCCAAAAAATCCAAATAATACAAATTATCCAGCCTCATTTTAAAAATTCAGACAAACGGTATGTGGATTTTTAATGGATTTGGTGAGGTCGCATTCAAGATACAAATCTTATTATAATGGAGATTATGTAACCTAAACTACATCACCACTGACATCATAATTTCCTTAGTTATTTAAGTTATATTTTCAACGATTATGAAATAGTCATTATTTAATTTCAATTAGCATCTTATTTATTAACAATGTCTCTATTAAAGTTTGAGTTTTGTTTACCCTCAAAACAGCCCATATTATTAATGCATTTAAAATCTTGAAATATATGTTATATATCTCTAAGAAATAAAGATTTACATAGTATATGATGAGAATAATTTGTATAATGATTTTAACAAAACTGGGTTTAATAAATAAGGATTTGTTGTTACTGATTTCTAATACTATCATGTTATTCTCAAACATATTAAAAGCAATCCTACATATAAATTTGTATAGAAGTCAATTAAAATATGTGTAATATTTTTATATTCATTATCATTTAGTTTCATTAGCCTTTCTAATTTAATTTCATATTTTATTACATTAAAACTTAAATACTTGCCCCCAGGGGTCACATACTTTTGCTAGTGTTTATTGAAGTCAGTCAGTCAGTATATACTGTTGGTTTGGACAACAGCAACTGGCTAAGCACAACTGAACTAGTGCCCAAGACAGCTGGTACTTATGAAACTCAGGAATACTCCAACTTGCAACAAGGTAAGATCCATATTGGGTTACAGCTTCCTTGTTGCCTTGTCTGCCAATTTGATGGTAATTGGAATTCTTCTACAGTGAGTATGATATTTATTCTACAATGTTTTTAAAAAATAGATTTAAACATTCAAAAAGTTTTAACATCTTATTATAATGGAGATTATGTGTTTGTTTGTCTGTAACCGAAACTATATCACTAATCAAGTCACTATCCATTTAGTTATTATACATCACATTCTCCATGAATCATTTTTATTTAAGCCTCAATCATTAATAAAATTGTTTTTCATTATTAATACTGCTGGCCATATCTACGTACTGATAATATGCAATTGTATTTATATGTACAACAAAATAGCGGTTTACAGTGTGAATGGGAAGGCTAATTTGCATATTGATATTTAAAATTTGATTTTAATAAATATGTGCTTGGTATTGTTGATTTCTAATGATTTGATTTTATCTTAATGAATATAAGCCAAAATCTCGGAGATAAATCTTAAAAGAAATCAATTAACAATAAGAAATAACTGTAATTTTATTCTTTACTTCCTAATTTAACTAAACAGTTTAATTAGGAAAATTTACCAATGAAAGATGGGAGTAACGGAAAATGATGGAAGAGTTAGTTTCAAAGTTGTTCTATTTTTCAATCATACCCCCTCTGTTCAAAATTTTTTTATCTATATTCTTATTCAGTTTCATTAGCCTTTCTAATTTAATATGATATTTTATTATAAAATTTAACTAAAATACTTGCACCCGGAGGGTGCATATATTTGCTAGTATTTATAAAAGTTTAAGGTAACATAAAAAAAAATCTTTAGTCTGTACAACAAAAAAAAATATAAAGCCTGGCCTTTTTATCAAAACTTATTTTTATGATGCAATTATCATTGGGGAATGAGAAAATTCCCCCAATGATAATTGTATCAGAAAAATAAGGTCTAAAAAAGTTCATCTTTGGGTTACCCTTACCATACTTTTAAAGTGGACTACTTATTTTACACATAAAAAGGTCAAAATATTTCTTCAGTTTTATAGAGATTAGTGGAGTGATTAGTATCCAGCTGTGTTGCAAGATGTGTATGTTCTGAGAATCCAGACTTGGTAAGTAGTTTAAATAGCAGGTTGGACTATTCCACTGTATACCTTGGTCAAGCTCATACCCAGGATTCTGATTGGCTGCTGGTTTTAGTGTGGATACTTTGATTCATATATACCCAACAAATGGAGGCACGTGGTCAAATGGTTAGAGTTGTAGGAAATGGAATCGTCGACCCGAATTCAATACCTGAATGAAGCTGATTGCATTTCACATAGCACTAATACCCTTGGGAAAGGTATGAATCCAATTTTCCCTCCAGTTATGGGGAAATAGCAGGGCAGACTGGGCTCTTTAACCATGGTTAGGTAACCAGTCTAGGAGAAGGAAAACTCTGAATTCAAACCTGTTAAACTCTACTTAAGAAATTGACCTTGTGTCAGATCCTGCTCATGTGGAGGGGTTGGTAAATATATATATATATATATACCCAACACATGACTATGTTCTGGTACTTGGCACAGAGCCTGTATTCAGTTACAGCTTTTTTGTCTGGTGACTGGATGCTAGTCACAGCCTTCCTGTGAAGGTGACTATGAAATGTTGATTCAACAAAAGTGAATGAATTTTCATAATTAATCATAAAAGTTTAAAAGGTTTTAATGGGTTTTTTTCCCTAACAATTTTTCATGTGCATTTTATTCAACAATCATCTTTATAAGGTTCTATACCCTTCAGCTCCTATCAAAAAAGCAAAGATTCATTCATTGTCTTAGATTCATAGCATTCATTATTCAAAGATGCTGATAGGTATGCGTCCTGTGTCATTGATGCATAAAAATCTAAAAGGATGCAGAAAAATCATATCCATGTGTCCCAGTGTTTTTTTTTTCTTCCCCCACCATTTCCAGCTTACTGTAAATACATTTCAATATTTTCTTGGCAATGAATTAAACTGTATGGTGTAGAAGGTAGGGGTTAGACATCTTTATTTGTTCATAAATAAAATCTCTCTAATTTATTAAGAAACTTTAGTTGGAACCCATCATATTTTCAGGGGACTCATTCAAATCAAATTCGTGCATCCCGGGACTCACTAAATTAAAAATCTATCAACATCACTGATTATTACTTCAAAAATGAAAAATCCATACCAGCAAAAAAAAAAAAAAAAAAAAAAAGAAACAGATTTATTTATGATAATTTATCTTAAAAACATAATTAAAATTTTTGCATAAATTGTACATTTATATTTTTTGCGTAGTTTTTTATGTTTTGCTACGATCACACGTATGCATGCAGGGTTTGGGGACCACTTGTGAATTTTTCTATTCCCTTGATACTCTCTTGATGAATTCACCTACAATCTCACATGTAGAACTATACCATCATAAGTTACACCACTAAATTTTAAACTACACAAGTCACAAAATATAACATCAAAAACTATGTACTAAGTAAATTAAGTATCGGCATAACTACACACTTAGATTATGAAAGAAGGAAGATTGATTTTAATGGTATGTCAACCCATGTGGGGTTATTTTATGCCTTTACACATTGTCTTAAATTCACTGTTTCAGAAACCAAATACAAACACTAAATTTTCTAAGATATAATGTAAAATAACACGTTCCACCACTTCCAATTTTCACAGTAAATGAATTAATACATACAAATACAAAATAAATAAACTGCAGAAGCCCAATTACCATTGAATTGGCAGACAAAGATAGCAAGTAAGACATAACTCAATACGGTTCCTGCAATGCCACAAGCATAGTACAGAATGGTGGGTTATTTATCTAAGCACCATAACCACACTAAAGTCAGCAGCTAATCAGGACTCAAGGAATGGTATCACCCAGATGCAAATATGGAATATTCCTGAGGGTTAGATATACCAACTGTTTCATGTAGAAATTCACTTAGGCTTGTTGTTCAATTCAACAACTGACTGACTTGACAAACAAACAAATAATTCTCACTATATTCTTTTTTTTCTCATCATGTTTTAATTCATTAAAGGAAGTGTGACAGAGAAGAGAAAGGAAAGGGAGCAAGACATTGGCTTGCCTGCCGGGATCGAACCCACGTCCTCCCGCATGTGAAAACAGATGCGATGTAGGAACTGGAAGGACGCGAGGTGTGACTAACGTGCCCAGATGTTTGGCTAATATGCCCATAAAATAACAAGTGAGTCAAGCGCTGGGCAGTCAGCAGTCAGCAGAAGCAGTCGACGACGAAGCGCGTTTCAGTAAAGAAATGGATTTTAGTCGAACAGAAACGAAACTAAATAGGAAATGTGATTTTGAACTGCTAAAGATTATTTCGACTACGACGACGGATTTCCAGCTGCTAGACGAAGAATGTGTTGACCAACAGAGGGTCTGGCTTGTGAGAAGACAGAGAACTCGATTGTTTTTGGTTCCCCCTTAGCGGGAGCTTGTTGATTCAAAGGTCTATTTCGCCCCATATATTTTCCCCCATTCTATAGGAAGAAAACCTTTTACAAGAGTTACAAGTTGAAGAGATTTAGTTGCTTAATAGATGATAAGCTGTTGTTCTATTGTCTTAATATGCAATTACATTATAAGATTCCTAGTTCGATACCGGTCCCCGCCAACTCAGCGTATGAGTAGCACAGGGATCTGTGCGGTAAAGTAAGGAGCTGATGGTAGGCGTGGCGCTCCACCTCAGAGGCTAAAACAATCTCCTTGGTCTAGCACTATTGAAAAGGGGATAGACTCCCTCGCTGACTGGCTGATACCGACTTTAGGCCGCCCCGTCGACTTTACTTTACTTACATTATACAGAAAGACTGTCAAAAGATAAATAGGGATGTTCACAACAGAGTTATCTTTTCCTGATGTCCAGCTAAACAGAAATACATCATATCAGGAAGAAGGCGTTAAATGAAGAACACAAAATACTATAAAAATTAATAAAGAGAATTATCGTGCCGCTATGGAGTTTAGAGGAATAATTCACAAGTAATTAATAAGCACAGAGAAATATAAATTGTGGAGGAATAAAGACAAGCTATAACATCCGTTGTCGTTGTCGTATCAGTGCTGCTGTATGGCTGCACCACCTGGACCTTAATGAAGCGACTAGAGAATAAACTAGATGTTAATCATAACAGAAAAATTACAGAAACACGCACAACCTATGTATATATATATGTGTATATGTGTATATATATCAATATATGTATTGATCAAAGCCTGAAGAAGATACCAGAATATCTGAAACATGTGTTGCGTATGTGAAATAAAAAGAATAAAACATTTTTTCTGAGAACGATACATTTTGCGGAACATTCTTCTCTTTTTTTATAAAACTAGATGGTAGCTGCGCAAGAATGCTGCAGGTGATCCTGAACAAGACATGGAAACAGCACCCCACGAGAAAGCAGCTGTACGGCCACCTGCCACATATCACCCAAACCATCCGAGTAAGACGGACAAGACATGCGGGACACTGCTGGAGAAACAAGGACAAACTCATAAGCGATGTCCTCCTGTAGAAGCCAGCACATGAGCACGCCAGTGTGGGCCGACCAGCAAAGATGAACATTGATCAGCTCTGTGCGGATACAGGATGCTGCATAGAGGACCTCCCGAGAATGATGAGCGATAGGGACAGATGGAGAGAGACTGTCTGTGCTAACAGCGCGACATGATGATGATGATGATGACATCATAGATTTTGTTTGGTTTCTTTGTTTAATGGCATATCAACCTCAGTGAGGTATTTAAAGCCAAACCTATCCTTGTAGAAGAATACTAGTGGTACTATTTAACTTATATCTGGGGGAATGAGGAGAAAAGAACTTTGTTAATCATAACAATAATAATCCTGCAGAAATATTCAACTATTTTTCAAAAGATTCTTTATTAAAATTAACCTCATAGGAAACAGCAACTGAAACTTTGTGTTTTTATATACCACAATAAAGATGAGGACAACAGTCAGAAAAATAAAAATAATAATCCTACAGAAATATTCAACTATTTTTAAAAGATTCTTTATTAAAATTAACCTGATGTCACTTTTTACACAAATATTTAATTCATTTTCTGAAAATATTTCTAACTTTAATATGAGTCATAAAAATATTCTATTTAGAATTGAATTCCTGTTTTTTGTATCCATTCACCCACACAGGAATCGGTGTTCCTGAATAAGCATTTTTTTTCATCTTATTTTTTTGATAGACATTTAGGAAGAGATTTTCTGTTTTGGTTTCAGAATGTTTTCCTGTAAAAAAAAACAAAAACTATTTTCTGCTATTCATCCTGACATTTCTTGATGAGGATGTTATTAAAAAAAAACCACAAACATTTTCATCTGTTTATTTTACCATCGACACAGCAGAAGGTTTGGGCTGGATTTTCTAGCAGAGAAAATTTTGGTTCCAACCAACTTCTGCTGAGAAGAAGAAAAAAAAAGCCATAACACTATAAAAAGGCTGAAGATATTTTGTTTTTTAGTTACATTGATATTCCTCAAGTGATGCCCAAGAGGCTGATTCAGAGCAGCAGCAGCAGCAGTAGCAGCAGCAGTTCCAAGAGACCAGAACTGAGGTAATATTCTGACACTTTAAAAGTAGGTTGACACACACACACACATACATACATACAGATTAAAAAGTAACTCCCTATTTTAAACTATTTATAATTCCTTTATATGCAGTTATGTCAATACTTAGGAGAATATTGAAGACTTGATTTTTATGCAAGATGGTGCTCCTCCACATTTCACTAGATAAAGTGAGGAAGAAAAACTAACAAACACATACACCTCACTTTCTCACTTTCTCTATATATAATTGGAATGGAAAAAGACTCAAAAATTGGCCATTTTGTGGTTATAGATCTATTTCTACCCACAAGTATCTGTGTATACCTATGAGTTTTGTCTGACCAGAAAAACTCTAACATTCCATTGTTGGAAAAAAGGTCCAATTTAGAATCATCCTAATACCAACAAACCTGGTAATCCACCTACGGATATATATATATATATATATATATACACACACAGGGTGATTGAAAAGTAACTCCCTATTTTAAACTATTTATAATTTTTTATATGCAAGTTACATTTTTCTCAATTCTTGAATTTATATTCCTTAATATATGGCAATTAAATCCATATTGTTGTTGGTGGTGCTCTTCCACATTTTGCTATTGTTGTTCGTGAATGGCTGAATCACTATTTTCCTGGGAGATGGATTGGTAGACGTGGTCCACATGAGTGGCCAGCCAGAAGCCCTGATTTAACACCCTGCCACTTTTTTCTTTGGGGTTGGTTAAAAGAGCAAGTCTACTCTACAAAACCAATGACTTAGGAAGAACTTGAAGGAAGAATATAAGAATTTATTTCTGCCATTCTTGATGTGATTTCCAAGAGGCTGGAGGCGAATGCTGGTGCCCATATAGAATTTTAGATAAAACTCCATGTTATATGTGTTCTTCTCATATTAATTTTTTGTGAAAATAATGATTCAAAAATAAATTATAAGATTTTTAAAATAAGAAGTTACTTTACAATCACCCTGTAGAAGGCAAACGATGCTATTTCACAAAATACAACCAAAGTCCACATTCCTTCTTTCTTTCTTTTTTTTTCTCATATAAACAACAAATACTCAGGAGGATAATCTTTATAAATAATTTTCTCACAGCAATTTTTTCAAGATAATATTTCTTTTATTCTTCCCTATTTTCTGCATGAGAAATTATTTTTCTTCTCTTTCAATATGATTGCTTCTCGGCAGTCAAACGATAATAAATCTACATTCAAATGCATATTCACTTTATATTTATTTATTCACCCCTCCACATGAGCAGAATGTGACACAAGGTCAATTTCCTAGAGACTTACTGGGAAGTTTTCACTTATCTGCCAAACTGAACATATGTATATTTGTTACAAGTCATGAGATGTCATAAATTGAGAATGTACCTGTAAATTAGTTTTAAATAAAGTTTGTTATATTTAAAAGCGGAGGTGGGTAATTTTCCATAACCATTGGGGATTATGATTGACATTTTAGATGACCCCAACTGACCTCCAGTACAGACACGAGAGAATAGTTACTTTAGTTAAGCAGATGTGACCCAGCTTTCAGAGAGTGTATTATCATCTCCGGGGTCCTTCTCACCACAGTGGAATCAATCAAGGACTAATAAATAAAAGCTTGATCAAGTAACACCAAGTTGTTATGTTTATTAATGTTATAGGTGATATACCCTATAGACTAATGGAATGTGCCGATGGTTACTATAAGTAACAGGGACAATTATGGCTTGAGAATAAGCCAATGCGAGTCAGCTCATAACTCTATTTGTCGGACGTAATTCCCACTTCTCTGTATGTAATTGTCTACTCTTTTGTTAATACATTTTCCTACATTTGTTATGCATCGTTTTGTTCTTATTTGACCCCTTAAAACCCCACAACAATTAATTAAATATTGAGAGCAATGACTAGCCCAGCCCAAAGAAGAACCTGTAAGAAGAACAGATGAGGAAAACCAGCCCTTAAATAGAAGTCAACCAGATTGACCTAGACAAAGAATAATCAACAAGTTAGAAGAAGAATCAGCAGAAGCAGTAAACAGAAATGAAACAAGAAAGAAAGCAAACAGAGGTACCAAGTAAGATCTCACATCATCTCCTAATCTGTCTCTGTCTCTCTCCATAACGCCCTGTCAGCTAGGGCATTAGAACACACCGACTGCACCTCTGCAGAGGGGTAAGACCCCTCCCCCAAATGGGGCCCTCCTGTTGGCTGTGGGTGGCGATCCGTGATGCTTAAGGACGGAGTCTTGGTGGATGTGCAGTCCATGACATGCAACACTCCACTTAGACTTTTATTTGGGCTAGATGGGTGGTTGGAGAGGCCCCCTCCGATCAATCAGCTGGTCATGTCAAACTCTAGGACCTATATGATTGCCCCAAGTCCTTTTTATCATATGGGGGCTAGAAGGTGATGGCTGAGGGTCTACATGTCCTGGGAATGACGTTAAACTCTATCTGATGGTGAGGTTCCAGTTTTGGAGGTTTGGGGAATGTGGAGCACCCCTTCATCACCACTGCTCCCTGGTCCACTCTGACCCGGAGTGGTAGTACCTGTTAGGGTCCCATCTATGGGTTAAATAGAAAAATGTATTTATAACAAAATTGTATTATCCTTTAAGGATTGATTTATTTCAAAACTTTATTGGCATTAAATGACCCACTGAGGTTGATATGCCGTAAAACAAACCAAACCAAACTCTCTCCATAATACTCAAGATGAATTCTCCACTGATTATATACACCTGAGAAAAGGGGGTATATAACATATTTACCAACCCCTCCACACAAGTAGGATGTGACACATGGTCAAATTCTTAGGTGGAGCTTAACAGGTTTGAATTCAGATTTTCATTCTTCTCCTAGACTGGTTTCATGTTGGTGGTACCTGTTAAGGTCCCATCTATGGGTTAAGTAGAATAAAAATGTGTTCTAAAAAATGTGTTTAAAAAAAAATTGAGTACCCATCAAGAATGAATAAAACAAAACGTTTTTGGCATAAAATAACCCTACAAGGGTTGACATACTGTAAAATACAACCAACCAATTTAGACTAGTTACCTAGCCAAGGTTAAAAGCCCAGTTTGCCCTAATATTTATCCATAGCTGGATGTAGATTAGTTGGATGCATACCCTTCCCAAGATTATTAGCACAATGTGAAATGCAAACAGTCTTGTCCAGGATTTGAACTACAACTTTAACCATTACACCACATATATTCACTTCAGTAATGCGTTTGTGGTGTAATGGTTATCATCTGTATGACAACATATCAGAGTGAACTGCTTCTTCTCTAAGTCTCACATGGTGGAGGCACCCGTGGTGTATTATTATGATCTTAAAATTGAGTTTGAAAAATAAAATTGAGTACCCATTAAGAATGAAAAAAAAAAAAAAACGTCTTTGGCATAAAATAACCCAACAAGAGTTGACATGCTGTAAAATACAACCAACCAACCTAGACAGGTTACCTAGCCACGGTTAAAGAGCCCAGTTTGCCCTAATATTTAACCATAGCTGGATGTAGATTAGTTGGATGCATACTCTTCCTGCAAACAGTCTTGTCCAGGATTTGAATTTGGGTCGACGAGTCCATTTCCTACAAGTTTAACCATTACACCACGTATCTCCAACAATATATTCACTTCAGTAATGCGTTTGTGGTGTAATGGTTATCATCTGTATGACAACATATCAGAGTGAATTGCTTCTTCTCTATCAATTTCCTTGGTTACTATAAGACTCACATGGTGGAGGCACCCGTAATGTATTATTATGATCTTATTATTTGGAGAATAAAAAAAATATAGATCAATAACAGTAAGTAATTATTTATTAAACCTGGTTTTGTTAAAACCAGTATGCAAATTAACCACACCACACATTATGTAAACCTTTATTTCTTAGTGATATATAAGACACATTGCAGGATTTTAAACACACTGTAGTGTTACTTTCGTATTTTGCCTAGAGAGTTGTCTGCCCGTTTAGTTTGCTGGTTCCCGCTAGGGGCCGTTTATTATTTAAGCGGCTGGTTTGAACGTCTCTTCCCCTCCTTTTCCTGTGCTCAACCTACGAGACAGACTCTGGTCTACTCCCTCCTCGTTGGGGCTTCGGCCCTCAACACCGGACTAATCACTGTAAATGATTTATACAGATGGACTATTCTTAGTCTCATGTCTGTACTTTTATGTTTTTCCCTTTTACTTTTGTATGTATGTTTATGTACACCTCTATGTGTTATGTACCCTGTTTATCCATGTGCTGTATACCTATTAAATGTTTTGTATATCAACCCTTGTCGGAGTTAGTATCTTCAAATATATCACTTTAAACCCTACAACACTAATAACATGGGCTGTTTTGAGGCAAATCTAAGATTTTCATAGAGATATTGCTAATGAATAAGATTTATTCTATGTATTAATGATTTTGACTATAGATTAAAAAAACTCATTGATAAACCTACACAATTCCTGAGTGGATTGTGACGTAAGCAGTGACATAGTTTCGGTTACACACAGGCAGAGACCAAATCTCCATTACAAGATTCTTCAGCTGTTTTTCTCTTTTGTTACCAAACTATCACTTTCCTTGCCCTCATTTTGTACTTTGTACTTTTCTTTTTTATAAATAACAGGGGAAAAGAAAATGAACCAAAGGCAATGAGTAAGAAGGAATATTTATTGTGTTAGTGAAAAAGAAAAAAAGAAGTGAAAAAAAAAAAAAAAAAGAAAGAAAAATAAGAATTTCTCCTTTTGGGCTTAAAATATATGGCAAATAATATTAAGAGGTTTAATCTTTCTATTTAAATTAAACCCATTACATGTCGTTAAATTGAAAAAGTCCTCCTATTTTATTTATTCATTTTTATTTTTCATTTGTTTATGGGACTCTAAATTGATTTTGACTTAGGACTTAAACCTTTTTACATAGAAAAAGGATTTATTTCTACAAAAGGGGGAAAATTTACAGCTGTATAAGATTTTAGGATCTAATTAACACATTTCTTAGCCTTTTATTTAACCAGGAGTCTTTTATTAATGGTTTCAAGTTTTCTTACATAAGGATATACTTATTTAATTTCTTGATTGTTTTATTAGAAAACCCATGGCTTAGTTTTTATAAGCCTATCCCATGGGCGACTGTTTATTATTATTTTTTTTTTGTAGCAGCGTCGGCAAAGGACTGACAGAAAACAATGATTAGAGTAATTCCAGATTTTAATAATACCTCATGGGGAGGGGGTTGAACAAAGACAATTTGTAAAGCTTTTAATACTGCTGTTTGCTTTGTTGATTGAAAGAGCATCGGGGAGGGGCGAAAAAAGAATTATCTAATAAGCTGAACTGAATGCCACTTTTTAGACCCTTTTAGTGAAGAGCATTTATCTATCTATTTTGATTTTAAAACAAGATTTTCCCTCAAAAAAAAAAAAAAAATCTGGAAGTGTTTTTAAACATGTGCATATATTATGTAAACCTTTATTTCTTAGTGATATATAAGACACATTGCAGGATTTTAAATGCACTAATAACATGGGCTGTCTTGAGGCAAATCTAACTCAGAGAAACCTCGTTGATAGAAAGACTAACAAAATTAAATAAAAATGCACTTAAAAAGATTACACTTATTTTAATTATATTTTTTATTGATTTCTATATAAAATCATTCATAGGATTGATTTTAAAAAGTTGGAGCATAAAACAATAATATCAGAGATCAATAACAACAAGTAATTATTTATTAAACCTGGTTTTGTTAAAACCAGTATGCAAATTAACCACACCATATATTATGTAAACCATTATTTCTTAGTGATATATAAGACACTTTGGGCTGTTTTGAGGCAAATCTAACTCAGATTTTCATAGTGAAACCTATGGATATACCACAGTATGATAATTTGGTTATTATAACATTTGATATGTTTACTTAATAGCTATTGTAAAAAGTATAGTAATCTTAATTTAACCTTCTCTCACTCTTTCTTAAAAGAGGGTTTGTAAAATATTTACATTGATTTGCTGATAAAAATCTGGGGAGAGGCGTATGAAATATCTATATTAATTTGCCAACAAAAAACTGACAAAAGCACAACTCGGAAATATCTAAGTTGACCAGAAATTCACCTGACGCTGGTTTGCTAAATCATAGCGTAAATTAGGCAGGAGGCCGGACGACATAAGATCAAAATAACCAAATTATATTCCGTAATTCACAATTTCAATATTACAGATAAAACAACAATGTTACTATGAATTTAAGGTTAAATCCTATTTAACAGACATAAATCCACCATTGTATGTCACCCTGCCGAAAGAAAGAAAATACTAAAAATCAAGGAATTTAATGAAATTTTCAGTGTTGATATATTAATGAATAAAAATAAAATGCTCTGTTTTTGTTTTTTTTAACTTTTACATTTTTCAGGTCAGTTAACTTTGAACCACATATCTTTGGGCGTAACACAAATTCACAAACATACGTGGTTCAAGGTGATTGACCTGAAAAAATGTAACAGTTTTCAAATAAAATAATGGTGCATTATATTGTTTATTCATTTCAACACTGAAAATTTCATTAAATTCGGTTTATTCCTTGATTTTTAGTTTTTTTTTTTTCCGGCGGGATAACAGACGATGGTGGAATTTATGTCGTTAAGTAGAATTTAACCGAATTTAATACTCATTGATAAACTTACACACTTCCTGAGGGTATTGTGACATAAGCAGTGATGTAATTTCAGTTACAGACAGACAGACACCAAATCTCCATTATATATAGATTAGCACATGAAATTAGTTCACAAGGAAAGTGATGAGCCTACATAGCTAATCAAATGATTAAGAAAAAAACATTTATTTTACACAACAAATATTTATCATTCATTAACATACTCAGACTATCTTAATCATTATAGTCACCATGTCAATCCCTGGGGTTTGGGTAGGGCATGAAAAAGTCATACATTCTGGTTCAGGGGAGACGGGTCAAGCCGTATCTCAAGGACAAAAATTAACGAGGGACAAATAAATGATACTAGGTAATCCTCTAAGCATCGAAATGTGAATAAAAAGGGATTGGTTAAAAAATTCCTGGAAGATTTCCAACTACAACAGCTGAAACGCCGTGACTATTATTGTGACAAGATTAGATTTGTATTCAGTTACGACTACTTGTTGCCTTGTCTTACCAATTCGACAGTAATTGGAAGTTAGTGTGATTATTCTACATCTCCCCTTCCTGCCCCCATTGTGCGGGGCATAGTGGCCTTTGAGGGGGAATTAGTTCCTTTCGACCTGGCCGATTACAGGGGAGCAACCTGAACAACGCACAGGGTATTTTCGACGGCATTGGCTTAGGGGGTGGAGTGACATTGGGTGAGGCCAGATCCCTAGTTGATGTTGTTATCATTCTTTTAGTTTGTGGGGCATCCTCTAATGTTGGTTTAAGGAGTTCAGGCAAAGCACTAGGAATAGGGGGTAGGGACCGCTGGTGCTTTAAGCTTCCGAGGAATCGTGATTCCGCAGTAATCCTACTGATCCATCAATCCTGATTCGGTATTGATGATTAGGGAGTGTTTCGACAACTCGGCCTGTTATGTCCCACTGACGATTGTTAGACTACTTGTCGCCTTGTCTTACCAATTCGATGGTAATTGGAACTTAGTGTGATTATTCTACAACATAATGTCAACTAGCAGTGACCATTGCGTAATGGTTATCATCATACAAAGTGGACTCAGTGTTGAATTTCATAGGTGGTTATATACCGCCTGGGTGGTTCCACTATGTACTTTGCCCAAGCTAATTCCCTGGAACACTGATTGGCTGCTGATTTTCAGTAAATACCCAACACATGACTATGTTCTGGTAGTTATCAAGGTCTGTATTGGTTACAATTATCCCATTTTTGTCTGGTAACTGGATGCTATTTACAACCTTCCTGTGAAGGTGAGTATGATGTTGATTCTATACTTGGAAATAAATTTCAACCAAATCCTGGTGATCCACTATGCACTTTGCCCAAGCTCATTTCCTGGACACAGATTGGCTGCTGATTTTCAGTAAATACCCAACAGATGACTGTTCTGGTAGTTATCACAGGGTCTGTATTGGGTTACAGTTGTCCGATTTTTGTCTGGTAACTGGATGTTAGTTACATCCTTCCTGTGAAGGTGAGTATGATATGTTGATTCTACACTTGGAAATAAATTTCAACCAAATCCAATAAAATGGCTTAATTCACTCACAGATAAACAGGCTAGGTCAACAAGGTTTTTTTCTTCTAAATTCTATTGTCCTTTAATTCTATTGAACAAATGTCCACTAGGTGGAGCCACTAACTCTGCTGGGACAGTACATACAGCTAAAATCATTCTGAAAAGACCATAAAATAGCAACATTGATTGATTTTAATATGTCAACCTCCTTTTTTTAAAGTTTAAAGCACTTTGGGAAATGTAAACAGCTTTGTCAGTGTAGGAGCAACACACCATTGCTGTGGGATTCTAATTACCATCAAATTGACAGAGAAAGGCAGCAAGTAAGCTGTAACTCAAATACAGTTCCTGCATTGCCACAAGCATAGTGCAAATGGATTATTTATCTAAGCACCATAACCTCACTGACCAAGCATCCAATCACGACTCAAAGATTGCTTTCACCCAGATCAGTGGTTCCCAATCATTTTAGTACCATGCCCCACTTTTTTTTATCACAAATTTCTTCATGTTCACCACCCATTAATTGTTTAGTATGATATAACAATATCAGTTTTGAAGAATTATAACATAAAAAATTGTATCTTTTAAATAAAACTAAAGGGTTTAACTTCAAATGTAATCAAATAAATCCATTTCATAGTGTGTATAATTGTGAGGGTAACAGATGAAGAACTGCAAAGTTAAACAAGTCAGAAGCCAGGCATATAGCTGGTGTCAGATGCCGATAACATTAGTGTGAACTTGACTAGATTGTACAAGCTGTTGCTCAGCTAGGCTTTAATTACAATTTTACCCTATAAATTTATCATTTTTACCCATATAGGGTAAAATTTTAAAAAAATGTTGATATTACTATATTTTTCATATTGCCCCCCTATTATTATTGAATTGCCCCCCCCCCCCCCAGTGGGGTGTAGGCTCCATGTTGGGAATCACTGACACAGATGCAAGTTTGGAATATTCTTGAGTGCTATAAATACCAATTACTTCATGTATAAATTCACTTGTTTTAGTTAGTACTAACTCACTCACTTTAACATCCAGGCCGCCCTGTTGGGGGCATTAGAATGCACAGACTGCACTCTGCAGAGGGTAAGACTCCTCAATGGGGCCACCTGTTGGCCATGGTGGAGACCATGATGCTTAAGGATAGAGCCAGGTGGATGAGCAGTTCATGACATGCAATACTCACTTTGGCCCTATCTTGGGCTAGACGGCGGTCGGAGAGCCCCCTCCGATCAATCGGTTGTCACATCAAGCCCTAGCACCTATATGATTTTCCCAACCCTATTGCTCTTATGGCAAGCCCCAACCCCTTTTTATCTATGGTGTGCTAGATCGGTGGCTGAGAGTCTACATGTCCTGTGAATGACGTTAAAACTCTATCTGATGGTAAGGTTCCAGTTTTGAGGTTTGGGGAATGGGAGTGAAGCACCCCTTCATCACCATTACTCCCTGGTCCACTCTGACCCAGAGTGGTAGTACCTGTTAGGTCCCATCTATGGGTTAAATAGAAAAACAGAGTTTTATAAACAAAATTGTATTATCCATTAAGAATTTGATTATTTCAAAACTTTATCGCATTAAATGACCCACTGAGGTTGATATGCCGTAAAATAAACAAACCAAACCAAATCCACATCCAGGATTTGAACTCGTGTTGACATGTCCATTTTCTATGATGATAACCATTACACCACTGGTACTCCTTGACCTCCTCCCTCCTCCCTTCTAGAATCACCAAAACACCTGCCAATCACTCATCCAGTGATAAATGTGTTCATTTTTAACTGAGTGCTCCTGAATCTGGCTTCGTTCAACAAAATATCTATAGAATAATCTGATTGTGGCTACAAACCTACAAAGGGTAGGACGTCACTACCCACCCTTAACAAGTTGGAGGGGGAGTTGATAAATTTGAAAAGGGAAGAAAAATAAGTGAAATCTGGTCGAAGATGAGAGAGGACAGATTTAACAGAGTCTTATCTAGATGTTAATCTTTCATCATCCGGCCAGCTGTTGCATGCCATGACACCTCAAAATGGTTGAGCATTTTTAAACTGGACAAGACGTGACACGGCCAAACAGGCAGAAACAAAAAGGAAAGGGAGGGCAAGACAAGGAAAGGGGAGCAAGACAAGGGGATAGGCACAAGTGTTTCATAACCTAAAACAAGCAAGGGATTAATCAGAGAGAAAAAAAAACAATTCTCCAAGTAATGGGAATCAACAATCTCATCCCCTAACAGGCGTATCAGGTGGTGGGGATTTTAATAGTTAATAAAACATGACCCTCATAAGCCAGCTGGACCACCCAATATTTGCTATCTTATAAAAAAAAAAAAAAAAAAAAAAAAAAAAACACAATAAAAATAAATGTGATATTGGCTTTTAACAATGTGGAACTTTAATAATGTGATCCAGAGATGCTGATGCGTCCTGACAATGCAGAAAAAAATTTAATAGGATGCAGTAAAATCATACCCATGCACCCATCACATCTTTTCCCAAAATAATCACGCATTTCAGCTGTTGTAGTTGGAAATCTTCCAGGAATTTTCTTCCCTCATCATTTCAAGCTAACTGTAAATACATTTCAATAGTTCTTAAAACAAATTGACAGGATAGTTACAAGGTTAGGAGTAGGCAGCTTTAGTGTTTCGCCCAGTCATAAATAAAACCCAACAATTTATTAAAAAACTTTAGTTGGACCCATAATTTTCCCGGGACTTATTCAAAACATATGTGCATCCAGACACACTAAATCAAGAACTATGTCTGGGTGATCCGGATGCTTATTTTAAGGAGAGCAAAATAATTTGGTTTTGGTTTGTTTGTTTTACGGCATATCAACCTCAGTGGGTCATAATGTCCAATAAAGTTTGAAATAAATTCATTCTTACATGTATACACCATTTAACCCATAGATGTACCCTAACAATTACTACACCAGTGTCAGAGACCAGGGAGCAATGTGATGAAGGGTGCTCCACATTCCCCAAATCTCCAAAACCTGGGAACCTCACCATCAGATAGAGTTTAACGTCATTCCCAGACATTGTAGACCTGCAGCCCCACCCGCCTTCTAGATCCATATGATAAAAGGGGGTGGGGCTGCCATAAGGCAATTAGGTGGGGGGAAATCATATAGTGCTAGGGCTTACATTGACCAGCCGATTGATCGGAGGAGGCCTCTCCAACCGCCCCGTCCTAGCCAAGAATTAGCAAAGTGAGTATTGCATGTCAGGAATCTGCTCATCCACATTATCATCTTACAACACCCTCTGATTAAAAAAATCAGACCGTCCAAATCATCAAATTGAAAATACATAAATGGAAATTCCTATTATCTGGTGTAGTTATCCTCTGATATCTTATCTCTATGAGTGTTGCCACTAATGGTCCACAGTTTTTATTATAAAAAAGGAAATGAAAAAAGACATGCTAGAAATATAACAATAAATAAGAATAGAAGGAGGTTGGGATAGACAGAGGAAACCAGTGACGCACAGAGTAATAACACCAATCGGTTCAATCAAAACATAAGGAAAATAAAAAAGGAAAGAAGAAAAGAAAAAAAAAGAGTGGAGAGATTAATTCACGATTATTATGGCTTTTTACATTAGTTAAATATTTGAATTAAATCATATCCAATACAATTGTATAATCAAGATATTCAACGTGTATATCCACACGGTCCTGTAGTTGATAAATTATTTTCATTAATCAAAATGACGTTTGCTAGAAGTAAACTTGAACTCCCAAATATTTTGTAAAATAAATCTTCAAATTTTCTGCTAGGATTAACAAAATGTTTTGTTTTTCTATCAAAAATGAAAAGAAAAAAAAAAAATGATTTGCCCTTAGCGATCCATTCAAGTAAGTCCAACAATTGGATACTTTAGTCAACTCCCTATATAATAAAAATGTTTTCGTCTCAACAGGGGGGGGGAAATGAACAGAGGGTTATATACAGATTTTAGTGGTGAAATTTGATAAGATTGCTTGCATTGCAATTGTAGGGATGTGGCGTGAACGTGCAGTTTTCTACTGTGACTCCAGTTTTATATAAACTCCTCAGCTGATTTCAGAGTAAACAAAAAAAAGCGCCCGCGGGGAAGAAAAAAAAGTCATTGACCTCTTTCTAAATCGCCCTTTTTGTGTAGACGAATTTCTCTTTCTTTTCTTCCTCCTTCAAGAAAACTTAGATTTTTATAATACAATAAATTGCACACTGAAAAGTCAAATGTTGATCCCTAGCAGTCATTGAAGAATGCAAGAAAAGTTCCTGGGAATGTTACATTAATTATTGTGTATAGCACAACACCCGTGTATAACATTGCACTGCTAATTTTGACTAGAATTCTGAAAAAACAAGAAAGAAATTCTCATGTATAATTACACATTGATTTTTTAGAATTGGAGCAGTTAAATTTAAATGAAAAAATGACATTGTTCAACATTATCAGGTTTTCGGACTAAACAATAATGATATTATACTACAGGTGTCCCAAATTTTTTTTACATAGAATAATGAAAAATTTCATTAAATGCATTAAAAATTCATAAATAATATGTTCCTTAATGTATATTCATTATTATGAAAATTTGTTCTTAATTTTATTATAAATATGATAAAAAAATTTCAAATTAAATTTTTCATAAAAATGATAAAAAAAATCATAAACTTTTTTATTTAAAAATAAAAAAATTCATTAAACTTTTTTAATAAAATGAGAAAAAAAATCATTAAATTTTTTTCATAAATTAAATGAAAAAAATGTCATAAAATATTTAGCAAATGCCACAGTGGTATGGTTTAGAGAAGTTTTTAATTGGATATAAATCCATGAAAACTTCTCTGACCATACCACCAGAGATCAAGCACAGGTAAATAAAGTAGAATGTGAATGCTGATTTTAGAGTGGCAGCTTCCTCACTTAGAATATTGGTGCCAACAACATTACATGCCTCCCAATTCATGCAGCTGCCAGTATCATAATTAATTTTGTATAATACGCACTCATGAATATATCACACCCGAAACTTTGATCTATGTAATTCTTCTCTATGAGCATTGTTTTACTTTTGTTGTATGTGCAGAATTCCCTCAGCTCTATTCCATTCCAAAATGAAGTATCATGGAAAATAAGAATGTACACAACCAGTCCCCCAAAACCTGCATGAAAACACCTCTTATTTGCCACAGCATTATCCAAACAGACGCAGCACAAGAGGGCAAAATGTAATTGCTGTTCCTGTGCAGAAGCCTCTTGAATTTCACCAATCGCTTGGCCGGTTTGTGCCCTAAATTGCCACTGGGTGCCAGTCCTGTCCTCCGGATACCCTACCAGCTGGTTTACTTCAAGTCTCTGTTCATTATTGACTAATATTGCAGAACCATTTTGTTCTCTAAAATTATTAAAAATGAAACTTCTTTGTCTTTTATTTTAAAAAGTATCAAAATTTTTTATTAAAAACCATAATTTGATTTTTATTTATTCTAAATCGAAAAATGAAAAGTAAATTTAATGAGTGCTACAGAATCATAAGAGTTGAAATTTTAACATAGATTATTTTTAAAGTCTCCTATCTCTCCTTACTCCCTCATCAGACATCATTACAATTAAAAAGTAATAAAGATCAACGAAGTATTGGAAAAAAAAATTAAACAAAAAGGAGAAAAAAAATGTAGAATAACATTAATTTTGAGACAAATCAATAAAATTTCCAATTTTCTGGAATCTGGACAATCTAAGAGAGGAGTAATAGGTCAATAATCTAAAGAGAGGAGTAAACAGTCAGATAACACTTAAAGAGAGTAACTGCGTCAGGACTAACCTTAGAAGAGAGTAACAGTCAGATAACCTTAGAGAATAACGGTCAGATATCTACAAAGTAACGGTCAGATATCTACAAAGAGTAACGGTCAATATCTACAGAAGAGTAACGGTCATATAATCTAGAAGAGTAACAGATAGAATAATCTACAGAGTCAGTAACGTCAGATAATCTACAGAGAGTAACAGGTCAGATAATCTAAGAGATAACAGTCAGATAGGATCAACAGAGAGATAACAGGTTTCAATAATCTGCAAAGATAATGGGTCACATAATCTACAAAGATAACGAGGTCAATTAATCTACAAAGAGTAACGGCGTCAGATAAATCTAGAGAGTAACGGGTCAGAATATCTTACAAAGAGTAACTCGTAGATAATCTAGAGAGAGTAACAATCAAAATCTACAAGAGTAAACAGATCAGAGAATCACAGGATAACGTAAAGAATCTTACAAGAGTAACGGTCAATAATCTACAGAGAGTAACAGGTCAGATAAATCTTACAAGAGAGTAACGGTCAATAATCTAAGAGAAGTAACGAGTCAGATAATCTGCAAAGATATAAGGTCAATAATCTACAGAGCAGTAATAGCGTCAATCTTCGCCACCAAGCAGTCAGCAGTAGGAGTGATAGACGAGACAGTTGAGAGATAAAAGACGAGAAAATACTAAGCTATAGTAAACATTAAGGAGTAAGGAGTCAGATGTCACGCCATTATCAACCCATTGACATGTATCATTGTGCGAGACTCTTAAATAAGCATTGGAGTCATAAATTGTATCTTCCAAAAGATTATAACGCTTATGAATACATTATCGAATGAAGCAGACACTTTTAAATGACACAGTTAAAGATGGTTCTGAAAGTTTTTTTTCTGCTTTTGATATCTAGGTAAATAAAAAAAGTTTCTATAAAACATATTACCACAACTGAGATTACCACTATAATGTCATCAATCTTAAGCACGTTAGTCCACAACACCATAAGGATCCCCAAAGATTGTAACCTATTTCTCCCTTCAAGCAATGGGTAAATAAGTTTTTTTGGGGAACCCCCCAGGGACTGAGCAGTTTAGCCTTGTATGGCAACCGGTCTAGAGAAAAAAATTGACTAACAAAACAGTTTCATCTATCAATATATGTCTAACTAGCCACATGTTATCTAGGTGAAAAAGGAGCTACACAATATTAGGGTAGTGTTTAATTTTTTGTACTTTATTTAATTCAATGAATAATGGTGGTGATTGTTTATCCTCAATCACGCTTATAATCATGGATCAACTTGACTCTACCTATTCCATAAAAGCCATTGCTCTTAGTATCCTTTTTAGACTGCATCAGTGTCAAGCAGAACACAGCCCTATCGCTTAGGCTTTGAATACACCAACTGCACCTCTGCAGCCCCACAATGTGCCTCTCTGATAGCCATGAGTGGCGACTCAGATGGCTTAGGATTGAAACCTGGTGCTGACAGTCCAGACATCTGCAACAACTCCATTTTGGCCCTTTACTTAGCCTATGAAGCAAGTCAGGCTATAGTATAGAACAATCGTTGTTCACCAAGCCCTAGTACCTATTATGATTTGTACCCTAACTCTATTTCCTGTATGCATGGCCTAACCCATTTCATCTAATATGGGCCTAGAAGCAGTTGTACCTGAGCTTCTTAATTCCTGTTGTATGAGGTAATAACTATCTGGATTTTCCAAATCCAATTCTGATGCTATTTGGTAATGTCGGATACTCCTTCACCATTACCTCCCTATCACAGAAGAAAATGGACAGAGAAGAGAGATACAAAAATGAGGGAAGAGAATGACATATATATAGTAAGAGAGAACCTCTACATAAGTAGACGATCTGTGTAAATAAGAAGGGAGAGAAAAAATAAAAATAAGATGAGAAATGAAATAAAAAATAAGAGAGAATGAAATAAAAAGATAGAGAGAAATGAAATAAAAAGAGAGAAAATAGAAAGAGAGAGATAGAGCACCATGAACAAGTATTAATACATATACAGAAGGAATATATTAAAATATATATATATAGAATAAAAAGCAGAAGATGAAGTGGCGGATGGTACTCAAGACATATAGAAGAAAAGGGCCACGTAAAGAGAAAAAAGATGAAAACAAAGAAAATCGAGAATGCAAAATACTATGGATTATATGAATATAGCAAGAGGAGAGGAGACCATAAGATCAGCAAGAAAGATCCTCATGAAGAAAAGAAAAGAGAAAGAAAAGAGATGACGCTCTGCATACTCACTATATTCTCCATCATTATGTGACGACACTGCAGTCACAAACAAATAAACATAAACTTAATCGTGACACGCTCCGCTAAACGCTGAGGAAGAAACGGTCCAAAGGAGAGTAAGATGAGACCTAAAAGAGAAAATTGTAAGGAGAGGGGGGAAGCAATATAAATTACATGTAGGATTACAGCAATGTTTTAGTATTCTGCTGTATGCTTTTAAGAATGAATCTAACCATTTTTTCTTTAGACCGGAATTTTTGTCTCTCAACGAATTATATCTAATTATCTTAAGATTCCAAGACTCTCAACATACGTCTCATATACTCGAGTCCTGCTAAGCTCCTCTGATATTGAGCAGCGTCTACCACATCCCGTCGCAGACCCATATTACTCTTAATATTCGTGACCGAACTTTACTATTACGCGCATATTCATATAAACAGACAATTTTGTTATTTGACGTTCTGTAAAAATAAAACCACACAAAAAGTATAATGAATAACCATATTACTGGTTACCAAAATGCCTTTCATTGGGTCATCATACCCCAAAATTTGCAGCGAGGTCTGTCGTTGCACTCCCCTCTACCATAAACCCTCCTTACGCTCTCACGTAGTAGATGTGCATCAGGGTCAATTTCAACAGAGTTATAATCTCAACACTATTGTCTGATATTTTTTAGATAGGCTTAAATTTATTATTTTGGATTTTGCGGACACTGTCTTATCTCTGTTATGATACACTTTAATCGTTCATGAATGTCTGCCTCGCCTTCTTTTCCGTTCTACCTTGCTGAACTTGGAACTTTTTCTCATCATTTGACCGCGTCGCTCAGCCTCCACGACACCCTCTGAATCCCCTATCAACTTAACTACTAATTAATCAATCCACGAGACTTTCTCATGTCCACAACCATGACTGTCTGTACAAGTGTACTACATTGTTAAAAATTCTATTTGGACGCCCTTAGCAGGGATTGTAACCTGCAACCTCATGAATGTATTGTCACTTTAGACTGTATTTAACTTAAACCTTATACTTTTCGTCCCATGTGTCCACTTGACAAATTTTGCAAATTGAAGAGATAATCTGTGATTGGCAACCATCTATAAACTACCTGTACTGCTACTCCATATAAATCCAGACCCATCTCATCTATCATTTCGCTTCCCTCTCGTAGTAGCATCTAGCTATATCTTATAACGATCAGTCCGCTGAACCATATAATTACTATGCTCTCACCTCCCCCTCTCCTTATCAGTCAATCCTGGACGTGTCTGCAACATACCCCTGCCCATTTCGTCTTACCTCCCCACATCCATCTCCGACTCCATGCCGTCCAATCTCCATACCATATCCCTCTCGCCTCTACATTCTCCTACTACTTCCTACCATTTCTACCTACTCTACTTCTCGCCCCTCAGTTCAACATATATATACTTATGCTATGTTCCTCTTGTATCCTTCTTTCTCTCCTCTTTAATACACTGACTCATTCCTATGTCGTACTTTTTTTTTAATTAGAATTTTCTTATCTGACTTTGGCCATTTGCCAATGTTAAAGGTCTTTTGTCTACATTAAATCCTCATAGTCTATGTATTGAGGTTCAAATTCAGTATCAACACCTCTACTTTCAATTAACAGTATTTGACCTTCAGAGTTTCTATAGCAGCCCCTCCCCAATTGGAAGCGACTTGTTAAATCATCCTCTTTTCTTCCACTCTTCTTCCTATTCACTCCTCGCCTCCCTGATGCTTATTCACACTCGCTTTAAATGCCCCCTATATAACACTTCATAAGTGTGTAGGTATATAACAACCACATCACACACGCACAACAGCTCGCTTACTTTCACACTCACATTCTCCCATCCCTCCCCCCTCACGCCCACCCCCTTTGGCTTGTACATACACTAGCGATCACCCAACATCTGACTAAAGTTGTGATGTCACAGTTCCGCTCAACATATATCACTCCGCTATGCTACCTTTCTTAAAATACGCTTCATCTCAAATAACTTTTCCATTTACCTATATACATCACAACAAACATAGTAAAATCCGTATTCATGATAATTCATATGTGTCATTGGCGTTCCGTGATTACGCACCTCACACCCTTTGTGTTCAGCTATATTTGTACTGAGATCTTGTCTCATCTAAACTCTTAATTTTTTCTGATGGTCTAATAATTAATTCTTCATTCCTTTTATTATCTAATAAATTCGCACATCTGTCATCCAGGCCATGTCTCTCCCGCGCCTTCTTCAGATTTCCTCATGTTGCCCATCTATCGCGTTAAATAGTTGTATTGGAACTTTTTATCCTAGGAACCTTGCCTATTTCTTGCCCAAACGTTGTTCTTATTATCTCAATTTTTGATTGCTAAATATTTGATTAGTTGACTAGCTTCATCCCTTTATTGCTAGCCACTAAAGTATATCACCCTCCCCAACTCCCCAACTCCCGATCCCTCCAGTTCTTCTTCAATTTCATCAGACTCGAGAACTCATGCAAAAATCACAACAAAACGATAATAAGCTTTAAATACCTAGGTTTAAAATACTTCTTCTTTATTTAATTTCGTCAAATAGGAGAACATTATTTATCCTCTCTC
>CM042139.1:15302990-15384218 GCA_023376005.1 Doryteuthis pealeii
AGAGAGAATACTAGCACTGAAGGAAATTTAGCTACAAAACAGACCTTAACATGCATGGCAACCATCTAGGATAAAGAAAATTCTAAATTTAAAAAAAAAAGAACGCAAAATATGAGTCAAGGTTAAAAAAAAAAGAAGAAAAACATGCATAAGTATAAAGGTAAATATTCTCAGTAAAAAGAGATAGATTATACCTTTCCCAAGGTATAGGCTAAGTGAAATGCAATAGCACGTCCAGGATTTGAACTTGGGGCGACAAGTCCATCCCATGACTTTAACTATTACACCACGCGTTCTATACATAAGGTTATAAGTTCCAAAAATTCATTCTGAATTGTCAAGTTGGACACATGGCGCAACGAATATAAGGTTTAATTAAAACAGTCAAGTGACAATCATCTAGAGGTTGCAGTTCAAATCCTAGCTAAGGGCGATAATAACATAGAATTTTTAACATACTTACACTTGTACCAGTCATGGTTGGTGGAATGAGAAAGTCTATCCCCGTGGATTGAATAAAGTGTTCAGTTTCAGGTTCCGTGAAGGCTCCCAATTATGACAAAAAGGTTCCCAATTCAACAAGAAACACCTGAAGAAGGCCGAGAGCACATTAACTGAAACGTTAAAAGTGTATATAACAAGATGAGGAAAAGTCCGCAAAATCCAAATAATACAAATTATCAAGCCATATCTAAAAAAAATTTCAGACAAATAGTGTCTGAATTTAACTCTGCTTGAAAAATTGACCTTTGTGCCACATCCACTCGTGCAAGGGTTTGGGTAAATAATACAAAACAGACCTGCATGCAAATTTGTTAACCACCAGAAAGTTTGGATAAAAATTGTAAACTTGTTATTTTCCAACGTCAAATTACAAAAATTGTCTTTTTGCTCGATGACGTCTGGTCCATGGTAGGATCAGGCTTGAACTCTCGAGGGCTTGACCCTTTGACATTGAATCTTATCTTAAGTTTTATATTCGTGAAACAACAATTGTCTAAAAAATTAGTTCATTCTTACCAGTCAACAGCACAATACTGAAAACATCTGCTAAGTCAACCTACCATGTAATTCTTTGCCTTCTCCCCCTCCCCTCTCCTACATTTCTCTTTTTTTCTCTTCTTTACTCTCCTTTTCTCACTCCACCTCCATTGTTTTTTTTATTTTATTTCATCTCTCCATTATTTTATCATCTCTCTCTTTCTCTTTCTCTTTCTTTCTCTCTCTCTTTCTCTTTCTCTCTCTCTCTCTCTTCTTATTTCACCTCTCTCCATTATTTTTGTCATCTCTCTCTCTTTTTTTCTCTTTTTTTCTCTTTACTCTCCTTTTCCTTCTATTATTCTTGATTACCCCCTCCCCACCTTCATCTTTTTGCTTTTTTATTCTATAATAAATATTTATATATCTCCCTTCTTATCTCTCCATATCTTTGCATCCCTCTAAATCTCTCTCTTTCTATCTCTCTCTCTCTTTTATTTCATTTCTCTCTACTTTTTATTCATTCTCTCTACTTTTATTCATTTCCTTACTTTTATTTATCTCTCTCCCTTCTTATATACACTCTCTCTTTATATCTTCTCTTCTTCCTTATATCATTCTCTCCTCATTTTGCATTCTCTTTCTCTCCATTTCCCTTCTATAGGGAGTAATGGTGATAGGGGTACTCCACATTCCCCCAGAGCCCCAGAATTGGATCTTGACAATCAGATAGTTTTACCTCATACCCAGGACATTAAGAAGCTCAGTCACTGCTTCTAGCACCCATATGATAAAAGGGTTTGGGCTTGCATAAGGACAATAGGGTTCGGACAATCATATAGGTACTAGGGCTTGATGTGACCCGACGATTGTTCTACTTAAGCTAGACTGCCTGTCTAGCTAAGTAAGGCACAAAATGGAGTGTTGCATGTCATGGACTGCTCAGCCACCAGGTTTCATCCTTAAGCATCATGAGTCGCACTCATGGCCTACAGGAGGCCACATTGGGTGGGCTGCAGAGGGCAGTTGGTGTATTCTAAAAGCCCTAGCCGATAGGGCTGTGTTCTGCTTGGACACTGGATGCAGTCTAAAGGACCTACTAAGAGCAATGGCTTTATGGATAGGTAAGAGTCAAGTTGATCCATATTATAAGCGTGACTTGAGGATCAAATACCTCTCACCATATACATTGATATAAACTAAAGTAAAAAAAATTAAACACCTAATATTGTTAGCTCCTTTCTTCACCTAGATAACAGTGGCTATGTTGAATTATTGATAATGACAACTGTTTGTTTGTCAATTTTTTCCTCCCTAGACTGGTTGCCATACCAAGGCTAAACTGCTCAGTCTGTTCCTACTATTTACCCATGTTGCTTGAAGGGAGAAATAGGTTCACATCTTGGGGGAGTCCCTATGTGTTGTGGTAACGTGCTAGATTGTGACATTATAGTGAGTTCAATCTCCAGTTGTGGTAATATGTTTATGGAAATATTTTTTTTACCTAGAAGTCAAAAGCAGAAAAAAAAAAACTTTCAGACCATCTTTTTAAACTGTGTCATTTATAAAGTGTCTGCTTCATTCCGATAATGTATTCAATAACGTTATACTTTTAGGAGATACAGATTTATGACTCCCAATGCTTTACTTTAAGAGTCATCGCCACAAATGTCATGACATGTGAAATGGGTTGACTTAATGGCTGTGACATCTGACCTCTTACTCCCTCTAATCGTTTAACTATAGCTTAGTATCTTTCTCTCTTCTCTCTCCAACTGTCTCTCTATCACTCCTTACTGCCTGACTGCTTGGTGCGAATCTGACCTTATTACTCTGTAGATTATCTGCCCATTACTCTCTGTAGATTATCTGACCCATTACTCTTTGTTAGATTATCTGACCCATTACTTTATTCTCTGAGATTATCTGACCTGTTACTCTCTGTAGATTACTTACCTGTTACTCTCTGTAGATTATCTTTTCTCTGTAGATTATCTGACTGTACTCTCGATTATCTGACCGTTACTCTTGTAATTATCTGATCTGTTACTCTCAGATTACTACCCGTACTCTTTGTAGATTATCTGACGCGTTACCTCACTAGATTATCTGACCCGTTACTCTTTGTAGATTACTGACCGTTATCTTTGTAGATTATCTACCCGTTACTCTCTCTAAGGTTACTGACCTGTTACTGCTCTCTAAAGGTTATCTGACCCGTTACTCTCTTTAAGTGTTTATCTGACCTGTTACTCTCTTAGATACTGACCTATTCTCTCTCTTAGAATTGTCCAGATTCCAGAAAAATTCGGAAAATCTTTATTGATTTGTCTCAAAATTAATGTTATTCTACATTTTTTTTCTCCTTTTTGTCTTTAATTTATTTTTTTCAAATTACTTTCGTTGTCTTTATTACTTTTTAATTGTATTGATTGTCATGACTGAGGGAGTAAAGAGAGAGAATAGGGAGGACATTTAAAAATAAAATCTATTAAAATTTCACTCTTTATGATTCTGTACAACATCATTATTTACTTTTCATTTTTAGATTTAGAAAAAATCAAAAATCAATTAATGGATTTAATAAAAATTTGATACTTTTTTAAAATAAAAGACAAAGAAGTTTTCATTTTATTAATTTTAGAGAAACAAAAAGGTACATGCAATATTAGTCCAATAAATGAATGAGACTTGAAGTAAACCAAGCCTTGGTAGGGCTATCCAAGGCGGACAGGACTGGCACCCAGTGGTATTTAGGGCCACAAACCGGCCAAAGCAGATCTGGTGAAAATTCCAAGAGGCTTCTGCACAGGAAACCAGCAATTACTTTTGGCCCTCTTGTGCCTGCGTCTGCTGGATAATCTGTGGCAAATAAGAGTGTTTTCATGCAAGGTTTTGGGGACTGCTGTGTTACTTCTTATTTCCATGATACTCCATCTTTGAATGGAAGAGCTGAGGGAATTCTGCACACAACAACAAGTAAACAATGCAAGAGAGAATTACATAGTCCAAAGTTTCGGGTGTGTATTATACATGAGTGCGTATTATACACAAATAATTATGATACTGGCCAAGCTGAATGAATTGGAGGCATGTAGATTGTTTGCACCAATATTCTAAGTGAGGAAGCCCTGTCCACTCTAAAATCAGCATTCCAAATTCTACTTTATTTTACCTGTGCTTGATCTCTGGTGGTATGGTCAGAGAAGTTTCTATGGATATTATATCCATAGAAAACTTCTCTAACCATACCACTGTGCATTTGTCCTAAATATTTTATGACATTTTTTTCATTATTATGAAAAAATTTAAATGATTTTTTTATCATTTAATGAAAAGTTTAATGAATTTTTTTTATCATTATAAAAAGTTTAATGAATTTTTTTTATCATTTATGAAAAAAATTTAATGAAATTTTTAATCATTTATAATAAAAATAAGAACAAATTATTCAATATAATGATATACATTAAGAACATATGTATTTTTGAAATTTTTAATCATTTATGAAATTTTCATATTCTATGAAAAAAAATTTTGGGACACTGTATATAAATTCTTATTTTTAGTCAGTAAAAACTGATAAAATGTTAACAAATGTCAAATTTTCATTTAAATTTAACTGCTCCAAATTCTAAAAAATCAATGTGTATATACATGAGGAATTTCTTCTTGTTTTTTCCAGAATTTCATAGTCCAAAATTAGAAGTGCATGTTATACATGGGTGTGTGCTATACACAAATAATTATGGTAACATTTCCAGAGAAACTTTTCTTGCATTCTTCAATTGACTCTAGATCAACATTTGACTTTCAGTGTGCAATTATTGATATCAAAATCTAAGTTTTCTTGAAGGAGGAAGAAAGAAAAAATTCAGTCTACACCAAAAAAAAGGCGGATTTAGAAAGAGGTCAATGACCTTTTTTTCTTCCCCCCATTTTTTGTTTAATCTAAATCAGCTGAAGGAGTTTATATAAACTGGAGTACAGTAGAAAACTGCACGTTCACCCCCACCTCCCCTACAATTGCCAATGCAGCATCTTTATCAAATTCACCAAAACTAAAATTGTATATAACCTCTTTCATATCCCCCCCCCCTGTTGAGACGAAAACATTTTTATTAATAGGGATTGAACTAAAGTATCCAATTTTTTGCTTACTTGAATGGATCGCTTAAGGCAAATCATTTTTTTTCTTTTCTTTCATTTTTGATAGAAAAAAAAAAACCATTTGTTAATCCTAGCAGAAAATTTGAAGATTTATTTTACAAAATCATTTTGGAAAAGTTTTCAAGTTTAACTTTACAAACTCATTTGATTAATGAAAAAAATTTCAAGCAGGACCTGTGGATATACACAGTATGAATACTTGATATTACAATGTTTGATATGTTACTTGCTAAATAGTTCAATATGTAAAAGCATAATAATCTTGATTTAACTCTCTCCCACTCTTTTTTCTTTCTTTCTTCTTTTCAAATCTTTTCATTATGTTGATTGAAACCGATTGTGTTATACTTCTGTGCGCTCACCCTTCTCTCTGTCTATCCCCACATCTCTTCTTCTTATTTATATTTTTTCTTTCTAGCATGTCTTTTCTTCCCTTCTTTATAATAAAAAACTGAATGGACCATAGTGACAACACTCATAAGAAATAAGAATTCAGAGGATAAGCTACACCAGATAATCAGGATTTACATTTATGTATTTCATCTTGGATGATTTGGACGGTCTGATTTTTTAATCAGAGGGTGTTGTAAGATGATAATGTGGATGAGCAGTTCCTGACATGCAATACCCACTTTGCCCTATCTTGGGCTAGACGGGCGGTTGGAGAGGCCTCCTCCGATCAATCGCTGTCATGTCAAGCCCTAGCACCTATATGATATTTCCCCAAGCCCTATTGCCCTTATGCAAGCCCCACCCCTTTTATCATATGGATGCTAGAAGGCGGTGGCTGCAGGTCTACATGTCCTGGGAATGACGTTAAACTCTATCTGATGTGAGGTTCCAGTTTTGGAGATTTGGGGAATGTGAGCACCCCTTCATCACCATTGCTCCCTGGTCCACTCTGACACGAGTGGTAGTATCTGTTAGGGTCCCATCTATGGGTTAAATGGTGTATACATTAAGAATGAATTTATTTCAAAACTTTATTGGCATTAAATGACCCACTGAGGTGATATGCGTAAAACAAACAAACAAAACCAAACTTATTTTGCTCTCTTAAAACTAAGCATCCTGAATCACAGATAGCTTCTTGATTTAGTGTGTCCTGGATGCCATATTTGCTTTGATAAGTCCCCCGGGAAAATTAATGGGTCCCAACTAAAGTTTCTTATAAATTTTGGGTTTTTATTTATGATCTGGGGAAACACTAAAGCTGCCTAACTCTACCTTGTAACCTATCCTGTGCAATTTGTTTCTAAGAAACTATTGAAATGTATTTACAGTTAGCTTTGAAATGATGAGGGAAGAAAATTCCTGGAAGATTTCCAACTACACACTGAAATGCTGTGATTATTATTGGGAAAAATGTGATGGATGCATGGATATTGATTTACTGCATCCTATTAAATTTTTCTGCATTGTCAGGGACGCATCAGCATCTCTGGATCACCATTATTAAAGTTTCCACATTGTTTAAAAGCCAATATCACTTTATTTTAATTTGTTTTTTTTTTTTTTTTTTTTTTTTTTTTTATATAAGATAGCAAATAATTGGGTGGTCCAGCTGGCTTATGAGGGTCATGTTATATTAACTATTAAAATCCCCCACCACCTGATACGCCTGTTAGGGGGATGAGATGTTGATCCCATTACTTGGAGAATTTGTTTTTTTCTCTCTGATTAATCCCCTTGCTTGTTTTAGGTGAATGAAACACTTGTGCCTATCCCCTTGTCTTGCCTCCCCTTTCCTTGTCTTGCTCTCCCCCTCCTTTTGTTCTGCCTGTTTGCCGTGTCACGTCTTGTCCAGTTAAAAATGCTCAACCATTTTGAGGTGTCATGGCATGCAACAGCTGGTCGGATGATGAAAGATTAACATCTAGATAAGACTCTGTTAAGAATCTGTCCTCTCTCATCTTCGACAGATTCTCACTTATTTTCTTCTCCTTTTCAATTTTATCAACCCCCCCCCTCCAACTTGTTAAGGGTGGGTAGTGACGTCCTACCCTTTGTAGGGTTTGTAGCCACAATCAGATTATTCTATAGATATGTTGAACGAAGCCAGATTCAGGGAGCACTCAGTTAAAAATGAACACATTATCACTGCATGAGTGATTGGCAGGTGTTTTGGTGATTCTAGAAGGGAGGAGGAGGGGTCAAGGAGGACCAGTGGTGTAATGTTATCATCATAGAAATGGACATGTCAACACGAGTTCAAATCCTGGATGTGGATTTGGTTTGGTTTGTTTTATTTACGGCATATCAACCTCATGGGTCATTTAATGCCGATAAAGTTTGAATAAATCAATTCTTAATGGATAATACAATTTTGTTTATAAACTCCTGTTTTCTATTTAACCATAGATGGGACCCTAACAGGTACTACCACTCTGGTCAGAGTGGACCAGGGAGTAATGGGTGAGAAGGGGTGCTCACATTCCCCAAACCTCCAAAACTGGAACCTTACCATCAGATAGAGTTTAACGTCATTCACAGGACATGTAGACTCTCAGCCACCGCCTTCTAGCCCCATATGATAAAAAGGGGTTGGGGCTTGCCATAAGAGCAATAGGGTTGGGAAAATCATAGGTGCTAGGGCTTGATGTGACCAACCGATTGATCGGAGGGCCTCTCCGACCGCCGTCTAGCCCAAGATAGGGCCAAAGTGGAGTATTGCATGTCATGAACTGCTCAGCCACCTGGGCTCTATCCTTAAGCATCATGGGTCTCCACCATGGCCAACAGTGGCCCCATTGAGGAGTCTTACCCCTCTGCAGAGTGCAGTCTGTGCATTCTAATGCCACCAACAGGGCGGCCTGGATGTTAAAGTGAGTGAGTTAGTACAACTAACTAAACACAATGAATTTATACATGAAGTAATTGGTATTTATAGCACTCAAGAATATTCAAACTTGCATCTGTGTCAGTGATTCCCAACATGGAGCTACACCCACTGGGGGGGGGGCAAATTCATAATAATAGGGGGCAATATGAAAAATATAGTAATATCAACATTTTTTTAAAATTTTACCCTATATGGGTAAAAATGATAAATTTATAGGGTAAAATTGTAATTACAGCCTAGCTGAGCACAACAGCTGTACAATCTAGTCAAGTGTTCACCCACTAATGTTATCGTGCATCTGACACCAAGCTATATGCCTGGCTTCTGACTTTTAACTTTGCAGTTCTTCATCTGTTACCCTCACCACAATTATACACACTTGAATGAATGGATTTTATTTGATTACATTTGAAGTTAAACCCTTTAGTTTATTTAAAAAGATACAATTTTTATGTATAATTCTTCAAAACTGATATTGTTATATCATACTAAACAATTAATGGGTGGTGAACTGAAGAAATTTGTGATAAAAAAAAAGTGGGGCATGGTACTAAAATGATTGGGAACCACTGATCTGGTGAAAGCAATCTTTAGTCGTGATTGGATGCTTGGTCTCAGTGAGGTTATGGTGCTTAGATAAATAATCCATATTGCACTATGCTTGTGGCAATGCAGGAACTGTATTTGAGTTACAGCTTACTTGCTGCCTTTCTCGTCAATTTGTGGTATAATAGAATCCCACAGCAATGGTGTTGCTCCTACACTGGACAAGGCTGTTATAATTTCCCAAAGTGCTTTAAAACTTTAAAAAAAGAGGGTTGACATATTAAAAAATCAATCAATGTTGCTTTTTATGGTCTTTTCAGAATGATTTTAGCTGTATGTACTGTCCAGCAGAGTTAGGTGGCTCCACCTAGTGGACAATTTGTTCAATAGAATAAAGGACAATAGAATTTAGAAAGAAAAAACCTTGTTGACCTAGCCTGTTTTATCTGTGAGTGAATTAAGCCATTTTTATTGGATTGGTTGAAATATTTCCAAGTGTAGAATCAACATATCATACTCACCTTCACAGGATGTAACTAACATCCAGTTACCAGACAAAAATCGGACAACTGTAACCCAATACAGACCCTGTGATAACTACCAGAACATAGTCATCTGTTGGGTAATTTACTGAAAATCACAGCCAATCTGTGTCCAGGAAATGAGCTTGGCAAAGTGCATAGTGGATCCACCCAGGATTTGGTTGAAATTTATTTCCAAGTATAGAATCAACATCATACTCACCTTCACAGGAAGGTTGTAAATAGCATCCAGTTACCAGACAAAAATGGGATAATTGTAACCCAATACAGACCCTGTGATAACTACCAGAACATAGTCATGTGTTGGGTATTTACTGAAAATCAGCAGCCAATCAGTGTCCAGGGAATTAGCTTGGGCAAAGTACATAGTGGAACCACCCAGGCCGTATATAAACCACCTATGAAATCAACACTGAGTCCACTTTGTATGATGATAACCATTACGCAATGGTCACTGCTAGGTGACATTATAGTTGTAGAATAATCACACTAAGTTCCAATTACCATCGAATTGGTAAGACAAGGCGACAAGTAGTCTAACAATCGTCAGTGGGACATAACAGGCCGAGTTGTCGAAACACTCCCTAATCATCAATACCGAATCAGGATTGATGGATCAGTAGGATTACTACTGCGGAATCACCGATTCCTCGGAAGCTTAAAGCACCAGCGGTCCCTACCCCTATTCCTAGTGCTTTGCCTGAACTCCTTAAACCAACATTAGAGGATGCCCACAAACTAAAAGAATGATAACAACATCAACTAGGGATCTGGCCTCACCAATGTCACTCCCCCTAAGCCAATGCCGTCGAAAATACCCTGTGCGTTGTTCAGCGTTGCTCCCCTGTAATCGGGCAGGTCGAAAGGAACTAATTCCCCCTCAAAGGCCACTATGCCCCGCACAATGGGGGCAGGAAGGGGAGATTAGAATAATCACACTAACTTCCAATTACTGTCGAATTGGTAAGAAAAAGCAACAAGTAGTCGTAACTGAATACAAATCTAATCTTGTCACAATAATAGTCACGGCGTTTCAGCTGTTGTAGTTGGAAATCTTTCCAAGGAATTTTTTTAACCAATCCCTTTTATTCACTTTCGATGCTTAGAGGATTACCTAGTATCCATTTATTTGTCCCTCGTTAATTTTGTCCTTGAGATACGGCTTGACCCGTCTCCCCTGAACCAGAATGTATGACTTTTCATGCCCTACCCAAACCCCAGGATTGACATGGTGACTATAATGATTAAGATAAGTCTGAGTAGTTGATGAATGATAAATATTGTGTGTAATAATTTGTTTTTCTAATCATTTGGATTAGCTATGTAGCCTCATCACTTTCCCTTGTGAACAATTTCATGTGCTAATCTATATATAATGGAGATTTGGTGTCTGTCTGTCTGTAACTGAAATTACATCACGCTTATGTCACAATACTCAGGAAGTGTGTAAGTTTATCAATGAGTATTAAATTCGGTTAAATTCTACTTAACGCGCATAAATTCCACCATCGTCTGTTATCCCGCCGAAAGAAAAAAAAAAACAAACTAAAAATCAAGGAATAAACCGAATTTAATGAAATTTCAGTGTTGAAATGAATAAACAATATAATGCACCAGTTTTTTTTATTTGAAAACTGTTACATTTTTCAGGCTCAATCAACCTGAACACGTATGTTTGTGAATTTGTGTTACGCCCAAGATATGTGGTTCAAAGTTAACTGACCTGAAAAAATGTAAAAGTAAAAAAAAAACAAAAACAGAGCATTTTATCTTTTATTCATAATATATCAACACTGAAAATTTCATTAAATTCCTTGATTTTTAGTATTTTCTTTCTTTCGGCAGGGTGACATACAATGGTCGAATTTATGTCTGTAAATAGATTTAACCTTAAATTCATAGTAACATGTTTGTTTATCTGTAATATTGAATTGTGAGATTACGGAATATAATTTGGTTATTTTGATCTTATGTCGTCCCGGCCTCCTGCCCTAATTTACGCTATGATTTAGCAAACCAGCGTCAGGTGAATTTCTGGTCCACTAGATATTTCCGATTGTGCTTTTGTCAGTTTTTTGTTGGCAAATTAAATAGATATTTCATACGCCTCTCCCCAGATTTTTATCAGCAAATCAATGTAAATATTTTACAAACCCTCTTTAAGAAAGAGTGAGAGAGGTTAAATTAAGATTACTATACTTTTACAATAGCTATTAAGTAACACTATCAAATGTTAAATAACCAAATTATCATACTGTGGTATATCCATAGGTTTCACTATGAAAATCTGAGTTAGATTGCCCTCAAAACAGCCCAAAGTGTCTTATATATCACTAAGAAATAATGTTTACATAATATATGGTGTGGTAATTTGCATACTGGTTTTAACAAAACCGTTTAATAAATAATTATTGTTGTTATTATCTCTGATATTATTGTTTTATGCCCAACTTTTTAAAATCAATCCTATGAATGATTTATTTAATAGAAATCAATAAAAATATAATTAAAATAAGTGTAATTCTTTTAAGTGCATTTTTATTTTAATTTTGTTAGTCTTTCTATCAACGAGGTTCTCCTGAGTTAGATTTGCCTCAAGACAAGCCATGTTATTAGTGCATTTAAAATCCTGCAATGTGTCTATATATCCTAAGAAATAAAGGTTTACATAATATATGCACATGTTTAAAAACACTTCCAGATTTTTTTTTTTTTTTTGAGGGAAAATCTTTTTTAAAATCAAAATAGATAGATAAATGCTCTTCACTAAAAAGGTCTAAAAAGTGGCATTCAGTTCAGCTTATTAGAATAATTCTTTTTTCGCCTCCCCCGATGCTCTTCAATCAACAAAGCAAACAGCAGTATTAAAAGCTTTACAAATTGTCTTTGTCAACCCCTCCCCATGAGGTATTATTAAAATCTGGAATTACTCTAATCATTGTTTTCTGTCAGTCCTTTGCCGACGCTGCTACAAAAAAAAAAAATAATAATAAACACGTCGCCCATGGGATAGGCTTATAAAAACTAAGCCCATGGGTTTTCTAATAAAACAATTAGAAATTAAATAAGTAAAATCCTATGTAAGAAAACTTGAAACCATTAATAAAGACTCCTGGTTAAATAAAAGGCTAAGAAATTGTTAATTAGATCCTAAAATCTTATACAGCTGTAAATTTCCCCTTTTGTAGAAATAAATCCTTTTTCTATGTAAAAAGGTTTAAGTCCTAAGTCAAAATCAATTTAGAGTCCATAAACAAATGAAAAATAAAAATGAATAAATAAAATAGGAGGACTTTTTCAATTTAACGACATGTAATGGGTTTAATTTAAATAGAAAGATTAAACCTCTTAATATTATTTGCCAATATATATTTAAGCCCAAAAGGAGAAATTCTTATTTTTTTCTTTTTTTTTTTTTTTTTTTCACTTCTTTTTTCTTTTTCACTAACACAAAAATATTCCTTCTTACTCATTGCCTTTGGGTTCATTTTCTTTTCCCCTGTTATTATAAAAAAGAAAAGTACAAAGTACAAAATGAGGGCAAGGAAAGTGATAGTTTGGTAACAAAAGAGAAAAACAGCTGAAGAATCTTGTAATGGAGATTGGTCTCTGCCTGTGTGTAACCGAAACTATGCTACTGCTTACGTCACAATCCACTCAAGAAGTGTGAGGTTTATCATGAGTTTTTTAAATCTATAGTCAAATCATTAATACATAGAATAAATCTTATTCATTAGCAATATCTCTATGAAAATCTAGATTTGCCTCAAAACAGCCCATGTTATTAGTGTTGTAGGGTTTTAAAGTGATATATTTGAAGATACTAACTCCGACAAGGGTTGATATACAACATTTAATAGGTATACAGCACATGGATAAACAGGGTACATAACACATGTAACATACATACAAAAGTAAGGAGAAAAACATAAAAGTACAGACATGAGACTAAGAATAAGTCCATCTGTATAAATCATTTACAGTGATTAGTCGGTGTGGGCCGAAGCCCCAACGAGGAGGGAGTAAGCCAGAGTCTGTCTCGTAAGGTTGAGCACAGGAAAAGGGAGGGAAGAGACGTTCAACCAGCCGCTTAAATAATAAATGGCCCCTAGCGGGAACCAGCAAACTAAAACGGCAGACAACTCTCTAGGCAAAATACGCGAAAGTAAACACTACAGTGGGTGTTAAAATCCGCAATGTGTCTTATATACACTAAAGAATAAAGGTTTACATAATGTGTGGTGTGGTTAATTTGCATACTGGTTTTAACAAAACCAGGTTTAATAAATAATTACTTACTGTATTGATCTAATATTGTTTTTATCTCCAAATAATAAGATCATAATAATACATTACGGGTGCCTCCACCATGTGAGTCTTATAGTAACCAAGGAATTGATAGAGAAAAGCAATTCACTCTGATATGTTGTCATACAGATGATAACCATTACACCACAAACGCATTACTGAAGTGAATATATGTGGAGATACGTGGTGTAATGGTTAAACTTGTAGGAAATGGACCGTCGAACCCAAAATCAAATCCCTGGACAAGACTGTTGCAGGAAGAGTATGCATCCAACTAATCTACATCCAGCTATGGTTAAATATTAGGAGCAAACTGGCTCTTTAACCGTGGCTAGGTAACCTGTCTAGGTTGGTTGGTTGTATTTACAGCATGTCAACTCTTGTGGGTTATTTTAATGCCAAAGACGTTTTTTTTTTTTTTTTCATTCTTAATGGTACTCTCAATTTATTTTTCAAAACTCAATTTTAAGATCATAATAATACACCACGGTGCCTCACCATGTGAGACTTAGAGAAGAAGCAGTTCACTCTGATATGTTGTCATACAGATGATAACCATTACACACCAAACGCATTACTGAAGTGAATATATGTGGTGTAATGGTTAAAGTTGTAGTCAAATCCTGGACAAGACTGTTTGCATTTCACATTGTTGCTAATAATCTTGGGAAGGTAATGCATCCACTAATCTACATCCAGCTATGGATAAATATTAGGGGCAAACTGGGCTTTTTAACCTTGGCTAGGTAACTAGTCTAAATTGGTTGGTTGTATTTTACAGTATGTCAACCCTTGTAGGGGTTATTTTATGCCAAAGACGTTTGTTTTATTCATTCTTGATGGTACTCAATTTTTTTTAAACACATTTTTTAAACACATTTTTTTCTACTTAACCCATAGATGGGACCTTAACAGGTACCACCCAACATGAAACCAGTCTAGGAGAAGAATGAAAATCTGAATTCAAACCTGTTAAGCTCCACCTAAGAATTGACCATGTGTCACATCCTACTTGTGTGGAGGGTTGGTAAATATGTTATTACCCCTTTTTCTCAGGTGTATATAATCAGGTGGAGAATTCATCTTGAGTATATGGAGAGAGTTTGGTTTGTTTGTTTTACGGCATATCAACCTCAGTGGGTCATTTAATGCCAATAAAGTTTGAAATAAATCAATCCTTAAAGATAATACAATTTTGTTATAAATACATTTTCTATTTAACCATAGATGGGACCCTAACAGTACTACCACTCCGGGTCAGAGTGGACCAGGGAGCAGTGGTGATGAAGGGGGTGCTCCACATTCCCCAAACCTCCAAAACTGGAACCTCACCATCAGATAGAGTTTAACGTCATCCAGGACATGTAGACCCTCAGCCATCACCTTCTAGCCCCCATATATGAAAAAAGGACTTGGGGCAATCATATAGGTCCTAGAGTTTGACATGACCAGCTGATGATCGGAGGGGGCCTCTCCAACCACCCATCTAGCCCAAATAAAGTCTAAGTGGATGTTGCATGTCATGGACGCACATCCACCAAGACTCCGTCCTTAAGCATCACGGATCGCCACCACAGCCAACAGGAGGGCCCCATTTGGGGAGGGGTCTTACCCCTCTGCAGAGGTGCAGTCGGTGTGTTCTAATGCCCTAGCTGACAGGCGTATGGAGAGAGACAGAGACAGATTAGGAGAAGATGTGAGATCTTACTTTGGTACCTCTGTTTGCTTTCTTTCTTGTTTCATTTCTGTTTACTGCTTCTGCTGATTCTTCTTCTAACTTGTGATTATCTCTTGTCTAGGTCAATCTGGTTGACTTCTATTAAGGCTGGTTTTCCTCATCTGTTCTTCTTACAGGTTCTCTTGGGCTGGCTAGTCATTTGCTCTCAATATTAATTAATGTTGTGGGGTTTTAAGGGTCAAATAAGAACAAAACGATGCATAACAAATGTAGAAAATGTATTAAACAAAAGAGTAGACAATTACATACAGAGAAGTGGGAATTACGTCCGACAAATAGAGTTATGAGCTACTCGCATGGCTTATTCTCAAGCCATAATTGTCCCTGTTACTTATAGTAACCATCGGCACATTCCATTAGTCTATAGGTATATACCTATAACATTATAAACATAACAACTTGGTGTTACTTGATCAAGCTTTTATTTATTAGTCCTGATTGATTCCACTGTGGGGAGAAGGACCCCGGAGATGATAATACACTCTCTGAAAGCTGGGTCACATCTGCTTAACTAAAGTAACTATTCTCTCGTGTCTGTACTGGAGGTCAGTTGGGGTCATCTTAAAATGTCAATCATAATCCCCAATGTTATGGAAATTACCCACTCCGCTTTTAAATATAAACAAACTTTATTTAAAACTAATTTACAGGTACATTCTCAATTTATGACATCTCATGACTTGTAACAAGAATACATATGTCAGTAGTTTGGCAGATAAGTGAAAACTTCCCAGTAAGGTCTCTAGGAAATTGACCTTGTGTCACATTCTGCTCATGTGGAGGGTGAATAAATAAATATAAAGTGAATAGCATTTGAATGTAGATTATTATCGTTGACTGCCGAGAAGCAATCATATTGAAAGAGAAGAAAAATAATTTCTCATGCAGAGAAATAGGAAAATAAAAGAAATATTATCTTGAAAAAATTGCTTGAGAAAATTATTTATAAAGATATCCTCCTGAGTATGTGTTTATATGAGAAAAAAAAGAAAGAAAGAAGGAAGTGGACTTTGGTTGTATTTTGTGGAAATAGCATCGTTTGCCTTCTACAGGGTGATTGTAAAGTAACTTCTTATTAAAAATCTTATATTTTATTTTTGAATCATTATTTTCACAAAAATTAATATGAAAAGAAGACACATATAACATGGAGTTTTATCTAAAATTCTATATGGGCACCAGCATTCGCCTCCAGCCTCTTGGAAATCACATCAAAGAATGGCAGAAATAAATCTTATATTCTTCCTTCAAGTTCTTCCTAAGTCATTGGTTTTGGTAGAGTAGACTTGCTCTTTTAACCCAACCCCAAAGAAAAAGTGGCAGGGTGTTAAATCAGGGCTTCTGGCTGGCCACTCATGTGGACCACGTCTACCAATCATCTCCCAGGAAATAGTGATTCAGCCATTCACGAACAACAATAGCAAATGTGAGCACCACAACAACAAATATGGATTAATTGCCATATATTAAGGAATATAAATTCAAGAATTGAGAAAAATGTAACTTGCATATAAAAAAATTATAAATAGTTTAAAATAGGGAGTTACTTTTCAATCACCCTGTGTGTGTATATATATATATATATATATATATCCGAGGGGATTACCAGGTTGTTGGTATTAGGATGATTCTAAATTGGACCTTTTTTCCAACAATGGAATGTTAGAGTTTTTCTGGTCAGACAAAACCATATAGTATACACAGATTACTTGTGGGTAGAAATAGATCATAACCACAAATGGCCAATATTTTGAGTCTTTTTCCATTCCAATTATATATAGAGAAAGTGAGAAAGTGAGGTGTATGTGTTTTGTAGTTTTTCTTCCTCACTTTATCTAGTGAAATGTGGAGAGCACCATCTTGCATAAAAAATCAAGTCTTCAATATTCTCCTATATTAACTGCATATAAGGAATTATAAATAGTTAAAATAGGGAGTACTTTTTAATCTGTATGTATGTATGTGTGTGTGTGTGTCAACTACTTTAAAGTGTTCAGAATATTACCTTCAGTTCTGTCTCTTGCGAACTGCTGCTGCTACTGCTGCTTGCTGCTTCTGAATCAGCTTTGGGCTCACTTGAGAATATCAATGTAACAAAAAAAAAATATCTTCAGCCTTTTTATAGTGTTATTGGCTTTTTTTTCTTCTTCTCAGCAGATGTTGGAACCAAAATTTTCTCTGTGAAATCCAGCCCAAACCCTGCATGTGGATGGATAAAATAAACAAGATGAAAATGTTTGTGTTTTTTTTAATAACATCCTCATCAAGAAATTGTCAGGAATGAATAGCAGAAAAAGTTTTTGTTTTTTTACAGGAAAAACATTCTGAAACCAAAACAGAAAATCTCTTCCTAAATGTCTATCAAAAAAAAAGATGAAAAAAAAATGCTTATTCAGGAAACACCGATCCTGTGTGGGTGAATGGATACAAAAACAGGAATTCAATTCTAATAGAATATTTTTAGGACTCATATTAAATTTAGAAATATTTCAGAAAAGAATTAATATTTGTGTAAAAAGTGAATTCAGTAATTGTAATAAGAATCTTTTAAAAAATAGTTGAATAGTTCTGTAAGGATATTATTTTTATTTTCTGACTGTGTCCTCAATCGTTATTTGGTATATAAAAACACAAGTTTCAGTTGCTGTTTCCTATGAGGTTAATTTTAATAAAGAACTTGAAAAATAGTTGAATATTTCTGCCCAGCGATTTTATTGTTATGATTAACAAAGTTCTTTCTCTCATTCCCCCAGATATTAAGTTAAATAGTACCACTTAGTATTCCTAACAAGGCATAGGTTGGCTTTAAAATACCTCACTGAGTTGATATGCATTAAACAAAGAAACCAACAAAATCTATGATGTATCATCATCATCATCATGTCGCGCTGTTAGCACAGACAGTCTCTCTCCATCTGTCCCTATCGCTCATCATTCTCGGAGGTCCTCTATGCAGCCATCCTTATCCGCACAGAGCTGATCAATTTCATCTTTGCGGTCGCCCACACTGCGTGCTCATGTGCTGGCGTCTACAGGAGGACATCGCTATGAGTTTTCCTTGTTTCTCCAGCAGTGTCCCGCATGTTCTGTCCGCTTTACTCGGATGGTTTGGGTGATATTGTGGCAGAGTGGCCTACAGCTGACTTTCTCGTGGGTGCTGTTTCCATGTCTTGTTCAGGATCACCTGCAGCATTCGTTTGCGCAGTACCATCTAGTTTATAAAAAAGAGAAGAATGTTCCGCAAAAATGTATCGTTCTCAGAAAAAATGTTTTATTCTTTTTATTTCACATACGCAAACACATGTTTCAGATATTTCTGCGTATCTTCTTCAGGCTTTGATCAATACATATATTGATATATATACACATATACCCATATAATATACATAGGTTGTGCGTTTTCTGTAATTTTCTGTTATGATTAACATTATTTATTCTCTAGTCGCTTTCATGTAAGGTCCGGTGTGCAAAGCCATACAGCAGCACTGATACGACAACGACAACGGATGTTTATAGCTTGTCTTTATTCTCCACGAATTTAATTTTCTCTTGTCTTATGTGCTTATTAATTACTTGTGAATATTCCCTCTAAACTCCCATAGCGGCACGATAATTCTCTTATTAAATTTTTTAGTATTTTGTGTTCTTCATTTAACGCCTTCTTCCTGATATGATGTATTTCTGTAGCTGACATCAGGAAAAGATACTCTGTGGAACATCCCTATTTATTTTGACAGTCTTTCTGTATAATGTAAGTAAAGTAAAGTCGACGGGCCGCCTAAAGTCTATCAGCCAGTCACGAGAGGTCTACCCCTTTTCAATAGTGCTAGACCAAGGAGATTGTTTTAGCCTCTGAGTGGAGCGCCCACGCCTACCATCAGCTCCTTACTTTACCGCACAGATCCCTGTGCTACTCATTACGCCTGAGTTTGCGGGGACCGGTATCGAACTAGGAAGTCTTATAGTGAATTGCATATTAAGGACAATAGAACAACGCTTAATCATCTATTAAGCCAACAAATCTCTTCAACTTGTAACTCTTGTAAAAAAGTTTTCTTCCTAATAGAATTGGGGGAAAATATATGGGGCGAAATAGACCTTTTGAATCACAAGCTCCCGCTAAGGGGGAACCAAAAACAATCGAGTTCTCTGTCTTCTCACAAGCCAGACCCTCTGTTGGTCACACATTCTTCGTCTAGCAGCTGGAAATCCGTCGTCGTAGTCGAAATAATCTTTAGCAGTTCAAAATCACATTTCTATTAGTTTCGTTTCGTTCGACTAAAATCCATTCTTTACTTGAACGCGCTTCGTCGATCGACTGCTTCTGCTGACTGCTGACTGCCCAGCTCTTGACTCACTTGTTATTTTATGGGCCATATTAGCCAAACATCTGGCACGTAGTCACACCTCGCGTCCTTCCAGTTCCTACATCGCATCTGTTTTCACATGCGGGAGCAGGACGTGGTTCGATCCGGCAGGCAAGCCAATGTCTTGCTCCTTTCCTTCTCCTTCTCTGTCACACTTCCTTTAATGAATTAAAAATGATGAGAAAAAAAAGGATATAGTGAGAATTATTTGTTTGGGGTCAAGTCAGTCAGTTGTGATTGAACAACAAGCCTAAGTGAATTTCTACATGAAACAGTTGGTATATCTAACCCTCAGGAATATTCCATATTTGCATCTGGGTGATACCATTCCTTGAGTTCCTGATTAGCTGCTGACTTTAGTGGTTATGGTGCTTAGATAAATAACCACCATTCGTGTACTATGCTTGTGGCATGCAGGAACCGTATTGAGTTATTGTCTTACTTGCTATCTTTGTCTGCCAATTCAATGGTAATTGGGCCTTCTGCCAAGTTTATTTATTTTGTATTTGTATGTATTAATTCATTACTGTGAAAATTGGAAGTGGTGAACGTTGTTTATTTACTTATATCTTAGAAATTTGTGGTTTGTATTTGGTTTCTGAAACAGTGAATTGAAGACAATGTGTAAAGGCATTAAAATAACCCCACATGGGTGACTACCATTAAAATCAATCTTCCTTCTTTCATAATCTAAGTGTGTAAGTTATGCCGATAATTAATTTACTTAGTACGATAGTTTTTGATGTTATATGTTGTGACTTGTGTAGATTAAAATTTAGTGTGTACAGCTTATTGATGTATGTTCTACATGTGAGATGTAGCGTGGAAATTCATCAAGAGGTATCAAGGAATGAAAAAATTCACAAGTGGTCCCCAAAAAAAAAAACCGCTGCATGCATGACCGTGTGATCGTAGCGAAAACATAAAAAACTACGCAAAAAAATATAAATTACAATTTATGCAAAAATTTTAATTATGTTTTAGATAAATTAAGTTCGGCATAACTACACACTTAGATTATGAAAGAAGGAAGATTGATTTTAATGTTATGTCAACCCATGTGGGTTATTTTATGCCTTACACATTGTCTTAAATTCACTGTTTCAGAAACCAAAATACAAACACTAAATTTCTAAGATATATGTAAAATAACACCGTTCCACCACTTCAATTTCACAGTAAATGAATTAATACATACAAATTACAAATAAATAAAAACTGCAGAAGCCCAATTACCATTGAATTGGCAGACAAAGATAGCAGTAAGACATAACTCAATACGGTTTCCTGCAAGCCACAAGCATAGACAGAATGTGGTTATTATCTAAGCACATACCACACTAAGTCAGCAGTAATCAGGACTCAAGGAATGTATCACCCAGATGCAAAATAGGAATATTCCTGGCCAGGCGTTAGATATACCAACTGTTTCATGTAGAAATTCACTTAGGCTTGTTTTTCAAATCAACAACTGACTGACCTGACAAACAAACAAATAATTCTTCACTATATTCTTTTTTTCTCATCATGTTTTAATTCATTAAGGAAGAGTGCAGAGAATGGAAAGGAAAGGAGCAAAGACATTGGCTGACCTGCCGTTGATCGAACCCACGTCCTCCCGCATGTGAAAACAGATGCGATGTAGAACTGAAGGACGCGAGGTATCTGTGACTAACGCTGCCCAGATGTTTGGCTAATATGCCCATAAGAATAACAAGTGATCAAGCCTGGGCAGTCGCAGTACAGCAAGAAGCATCGACGACGAAGCGCAGTTCAGTAAGAAAATGGAATTTAGTCGAACAGAAACAAACTAAATAGAATGTGATTTTGAACGCTAAAGATTATTTCGATACGACGACGCGATTCCAGGCTGCCAGACGAGAAGTGTTGACCAACAGAGGTTCTGGCTGTGAGAAGACAGAGAACTCGATTGTTTTTGGTTCCCCCTTAGCGGGAGCTTGTTATTCAAAGGTCTATTTCGCCCCATATATTTTCCCCCATCTATAGAAGAAAACCTTTTACAAGAGTTACAAGTTGAAGGAATTTAGTTGCTTAATAGATGATAAGCTTGTTTGTTCTATTGTCTTATATGCAATTACATTATAAGATTCCTAGTTCGATACCGGCCCCGCCAACTCAGCGTAGAGTAGCACAGGGAATCTGTGCGGTAAATTAAGGAGCTGATGGTAGGCGTGGCGCTCCACCCTCAGAGCTAAAACAATCTCCTTGGTCTAGCACTATTGAAAAGGGGATAGACTCCCTCGCTGACTGGCTGATACCGACTTTTAGGCCGCCCGTCGACTTACTTTACTTACATTATACAGAAAGACTGTCAAAAGATAAATAGGGATGTTCAAACAACAGATTATCTTTCCTGATGTCCAGCTAAACAGAAAATACATCATATCAGGAAGAAGGCGTTAAATGAAGAACACAAAATTACTATAAAATTAATAAAGAGAATTATCGTGCCGCTATGGAGTTTAGAGGAATAATTCAACAAGTAATTAATAAGCACAGAGAAATATTAAATTGTGGAGGAATAAAGACAAGCTATAACATCCGTTGTCGTTGTCGTATCAGTGCTGCTGTATGGCTGCACCACCTGGACCTTAATGAAGCGACTAGAGAATAACTAGATGTTAATCATAACAGAAAAATTACAGAAACACGCACAAACCTATGTATATATAGTGTATATGTGTAATATATCAATATATGTATTGATCAAGCCTGAAGAAGATACCAGAATATCTGAAACATGTGTTGCGTATGTGAAATAAAAAGATAAAACATTTTTTTCTGAGAACGATACATTTTGCGGAACATTCTTCTCTTTTTTTAAAAACTAGATGGTTAGCTGCGCAAGAATGCTGCAGGTGATCCTGAACAAGAACATGGAAACAGCACCCCACGAGAAAGCAGCTGTACGGCCACCTGCCACATATCACCCAAACCATCCGAGTAAGACGGACAAGACATGCGGGACACTGCTGGAGAAACAAGGACAAACTCATAAGCGATGTCCTCCGTAGAGCCAGCACATGAGCACGCCAGTGTGGGCCGACCAGCAAAGATGAACATTGATCAGCTCTGTGCGGATACAGGATGCTGCATAGAGGACCTCCGAGAATGATGAGCGATAGGGACAGATGGAGAGAGACTGTCTGTGCTAACAGCGCGACATGATGATGATGATGATGACATCATAGATTTTGTTTGGTTTCTTTGTTAATGGCATATCAACCTCAGTGAGGTATTTAAAGCCAAACCTATCCTGTAGAAGAATACTAGTGGTACTATTTAACTTATATCTGGGGAATGAGAGAAAGAACTTTGTTAATCATAACAATAATAATCCTGCAGAAAAATATCAACTATTTTCAAAAGATTCTTTATTAAAATTAACCTCATAGGAAACAGCAACTGAAACTTTGTGTTTTTATATACCACAATAAAGATGAGGACAACAGTCAGAAAAATAAAAAATAATCCTACAGAAATATTCAACTATTTTAAAAGATTCTTTATTAAAATTAACCTGATGTCACTTTTACACAAATATTTAATTCATTTTCTGAAAATATTTCTAACTTTAATATGAGTCATAAAAATATTCTATTAGAATTGAATTCCTGTTTTTGTATCCATTCACCACAACAGGAATCGGTGTTCCTGAATAAGCATTTTTTTTCATCTTATTTTTTTTGATAGACATTTAGGAAGAGATTTTTCTGTTTTGGTTTCAGAATGTTTTCCTGTAAAAAAAAACAAAAACTATTTTCTGCTATTCATCCTGACATTTCTTGATGAGGATGTTTTAAAAAAAAACCACAAACATTTTCATCTGTTTATTTTACCATCGACACAGCAGAAGGTTTGGGCTGGATTTTCTAGCAGAAAAATTTTGGTTCCAACCAACTTCTGCTGAGAAGAAGAAAAAAAAGCCATAACACTATAAAAAGGCTGAAGATATTTTGTTTTTAGTTACATTGATATTCCTCAAGTGATGCCCAAGAGGCTGATTCAGAGCAGCAGCAGCAGCAGTAGCAGCAGCAGTTCCAAGAGACCAGAACTGAGGTAATATTCTGACACTTTAAAAAGTAGGTTGACACACACACACACATACATACATACAGATTAAAAAGTAACTCCCTATTTTAAACTATTTATAATTCCTTTAATGCAGTTATGTCAATACTTAGGAGAATATTGAAGACTTGATTTTTATGCAAGATGGTGCTCCTCCACATTTCACTAGATAAAGTGAGGAAGAAAAACTAACAAACACATACACCTCACTTTCTCACTTTCTCTATATATAATTGGAATGGAAAAAGACTCAAAAATTGGCCATTTTGTGGTTATAGATCTATTTCTACCCACAAGTATCTGTGTATACCTATGAGTTTTGTCTGACCAGAAAAACTCTAACATTCCATTGTTGGAAAAAAGGTCCAATTTAGAATCATCCTAATACCAACAAACCTGGTAATCCACCTACGGATATATATATATATATATATATATACACACACAGGGTGATTGAAAAGTAACTCCCTATTTTAAACTATTTATAATTTTTTTATATGCAAGTTACATTTTTCTCAATTCTTGAATTTATATTCCTTAATATATGGCAATTAAATCCATATTGTTGTTGGTGGTGCTCTTCCACATTTTGCTATTGTTGTTCGTGAATGGCTGAATCACTATTTTCCTGGGAGATGGATTGGTAGACGTGGTCCACATGAGTGGCCAGCCAGAAGCCCTGATTTAACACCCTGCCACTTTTTTCTTTGGGGTTGGTTAAAAGAGCAAGTCTACTCTACAAAACCAATGACTTAGGAAGAACTTGAAGGAAGAATATAAGAATTTATTTCTGCCATTCTTGATGTGATTTCCAAGAGGCTGGAGGCGAATGCTGGTGCCCATATAGAATTTTAGATAAAACTCCATGTTATATGTGTTCTTCTCATATTAATTTTTTGTGAAAATAATGATTCAAAAATAAATTATAAGATTTTTAAAATAAGAAGTTACTTTACAATCACCCTGTAGAAGGCAAACGATGCTATTTCACAAAATACAACCAAAGTCCACATTCCTTCTTTCTTTCTTTTTTTTTCTCATATAAACAACAAATACTCAGGAGGATAATCTTTATAAATAATTTTCTCACAGCAATTTTTTCAAGATAATATTTCTTTTATTCTTCCCTATTTTCTGCATGAGAAATTATTTTTCTTCTCTTTCAATATGATTGCTTCTCGGCAGTCAAACGATAATAAATCTACATTCAAATGCATATTCACTTTATATTTATTTATTCACCCCTCCACATGAGCAGAATGTGACACAAGGTCAATTTCCTAGAGACTTACTGGGAAGTTTTCACTTATCTGCCAAACTGAACATATGTATATTTGTTACAAGTCATGAGATGTCATAAATTGAGAATGTACCTGTAAATTAGTTTTAAATAAAGTTTGTTATATTTAAAAGCGGAGGTGGGTAATTTTCCATAACCATTGGGGATTATGATTGACATTTTAGATGACCCCAACTGACCTCCAGTACAGACACGAGAGATAGTTACTTTAGTTAAGCAGATGTGACCCAGCTTTTCAGAGAGTGTATTATCATCTCCGGGTCCTTCTCACCACAGTGGAATCAATCAAGGACTAATAAATAAAAGCTTGATCAAGTAACACCAAGTTGTTATGTTTATTAATGTTATAGGTGATATACCCTATAGACTAATGGAATGTGCCGATGGTTACTATAAGTAACAGGGACAATTATGGCTTGAGAATAAGCCAATGCGAGTCAGCTCATAACTCTATTTGTCGGACGTAATTCCACTTCTCTGTATGTAATTGTCTACTCTTTTGTTAATACATTTTCCTACATTTGTTATGCATCGTTTTGTTCTTATTTGACCCCTTAAAACCCCACAACAATTAATTAAATATTGAGAGCAATGACTAGCCCAGCCCAAAGAAGAACCTGTAAGAAGAACAGATGAGGAAAACCAGCCCTTAAATAGAAGTCAACCAGATTGACCTAGACAAAGAATAATCAACAAGTTAGAAGAAGAATCAGCAGAAGCAGTAAACAGAAATGAAACAAGAAAGAAAGCAAACAGAGGTACCAAGTAAGATCTCACATCATCTCCTAATCTGTCTCTGTCTCTCTCCATAACGCCCTGTCAGCTAGGGCATTAGAACACACCGACTGCACCTCTGCAGAGGGTAAGACCCTCCCCCAAATGGGCCCTCCTGTTGGCTGTGGGTGGCGATCCGTGATGCTTAAGGACGGAGTCTTGGTGGATGTGCAGTCCATGACATGCAACACTCCACTTAGACTTTTATTTGGGCTAGATGGGTGGTTGGAGAGGCCCCCTCCGATCAATCAGCTGGTCATGTCAAACTCTAGGACCTATATGATTGCCCCAAGTCCTTTTTATCATATGGGGGCTAGAAGGTGATGGCTGAGGGTCTACATGTCCTGGGAATGACGTTAAACTCTATCTGATGGTGAGGTTCCAGTTTTGGAGGTTTGGGAATGTGGAGCACCCCTTCATCACCACTGCTCCCTGGTCCACTCTGACCCGGAGTGGTAGTACCTGTTAGGGTCCCATCTATGGGTTAAATAGAAAAATGTATTTATAACAAAATTGTATTATCCTTTAAGGATTGATTTATTTCAAAACTTTATTGGCATTAAATGACCCACTGAGGTTGATATGCCGTAAAACAAACCAAACCAAACTCTCTCCATAATACTCAAGATGAATTCTCCACTGATTATATACACCTGAGAAAAGGGGGTATATAACATATTTACCAACCCCTCCACACAAGTAGGATGTGACACATGGTCAAATTCTTAGGTGGAGCTTAACAGGTTTGAATTCAGATTTTCATTCTTCTCCTAGACTGGTTTCATGTTGGTGGTACCTGTTAAGGTCCCATCTATGGGTTAAGTAGAATAAAAATGTGTTCTAAAAAATGTGTTTAAAAAAAAATTGAGTACCCATCAAGAATGAATAAAACAAAACGTTTTGGCATAAAATAACCCTACAAGGGTTGACATACTGTAAAATACAACCAACCAATTTAGACTAGTTACCTAGCCAAGGTTAAAAGCCCAGTTTGCCCTAATATTTATCCATAGCTGGATGTAGATTAGTTGGATGCATACCCTTCCCAAGATTATTAGCACAATGTGAAATGCAAACAGTCTTGTCCAGGATTTGAACTACAACTTTAACCATTACACCACATATATTCACTTCATAATGCGTTTGTGGTGTAATGGTTATCATCTGTATGACAACATATCAGAGTGAACTGCTTCTTCTCTAAGTCTCACATGGTGGAGGCACCCGTGGTGTATTATTATGATCTTAAAATTGAGTTTGAAAAATAAAATTGAGTACCCATTAAGAATGAAAAAAAAAAAAAAACGTCTTTGGCATAAAATAACCCAACAAGAGTTGACATGCTGTAAAATACAACCAACCAACCTAGACAGGTTACCTAGCCACGGTTAAAGAGCCCAGTTTGCCCTAATATTTAACCATAGCTGGATGTAGATTAGTTGGATGCATACTCTTCCTGCAAACAGTCTTGTCCAGGATTTGAATTTGGGTCGACGAGTCCATTTCCTACAAGTTTAACCATTACACCACGTATCTCCAACAATATATTCACTTCAGTAATGCGTTTGTGGTGTAATGGTTATCATCTGTATGACAACATATCAGAGTGAATTGCTTCTTCTCTATCAATTTCCTTGGTTACTATAAGACTCACATGGTGGAGGCACCCGTAATGTATTATTATGATCTTATTATTTGGAGAATAAAAAAATATTAGATCAATAACAGTAAGTAATTATTTATTAAACCTGGTTTTGTTAAAACCAGTATGCAAATTAACCACACCACACATTATGTAAACCTTTATTTCTTAGTGATATATAAGACACATTGCAGGATTTTAAACACACTGTAGTGTTACTTTCGTATTTTGCCTAGAGAGTTGTCTGCCCGTTTAGTTTGCTGGTTCCCGCTAGGGGCCGTTTATTATTTAAGCGGCTGGTTTGAACGTCTCTTCCCCTCCTTTTCCTGTGCTCAACCTACGAGACAGACTCTGGTCTACTTCCCTCCTCGTTGGGCTTCGGCCCTCAACACCGGACTAATCACTGTAAATGATTTATACAGATGGACTATTCTTAGTCTCATGTCTGTACTTTTATGTTTTTCCCTTTTACTTTTGTATGTATGTTTATGTACACCTCTATGTGTTATGTACCCTGTTTATCCATGTGCTGTATACCTATTAAATGTTTTGTATATCAACCCTTGTCGGAGTTAGTATCTTCAAATATATCACTTTAAACCCTACAACACTAATAACATGGGCTGTTTTGAGGCAAATCTAAGATTTTCATAGAGATATTGCTAATGAATAAAGTTTATTCTATGTATTAATGATTTTGACTATAGATTAAAAAAACTCATTGATAAACCTACACAATTCCTGAGTGGATTGTGACGTAAGCAGTGACATAGTTTCGGTTACACACAGGCAGAGACCAAATCTCCATTACAAGATTCTTCAGCTGTTTTTCTCTTTTGTTACCAAACTATCACTTTCCTTGCCCTCATTTTTACTTTGTACTTTTCTTTTTATAAATAACAGGGGAAAAGAAAATGAACCAAAGGCAATGAGTAAGAAGGAATATTTATTGTGTTAGTGAAAAAGAAAAAAAGAAGTGAAAAAAAAAAAAAAAAAAAAAAGAAAAATAAGAATTTCTCCTTTTGGGCTTAAAATATATGGCAAATAATATTAAGAGGTTTAATCTTTCTATTTAAATTAAACCCATTACATGTCGTTAAATTGAAAAGTCCTCCTATTTTATTATTCATTTTTATTTTTCATTTGTTTATGGACTCTAAATTGATTTTGACTTAGGACTTAAACCTTTTTACATAGAAAAAGGATTTATTTCTACAAAAGGGGGAAAATTTACAGCTGTATAAGATTTTAGGATCTAATTAACACATTTCTTAGCCTTTTATTTAACCAGGAGTCTTTTATTAATGGTTTCAAGTTTCTTACATAAGGATATACTTATTTAATTTCTTGATTGTTTTATTAGAAAACCCATGGCTTTTAGTTTTATAAGCCTATCCCATGGGCGACTGTTTATTATTATTTTTTTTTTGTAGCAGCGTCGGCAAAGGACTGACAGAAAACAATGATTAGAGTAATTCCAGATTTTAATAATACCTCATGGGAGGGGGTTGAACAAAGACAATTTGTAAAGCTTTTAATACTGCTGTTTGCTTTGTTGATTGAAAGAGCATCGGGGAGGGGCGAAAAAAGAATTATCTAATAAGCTGAACTGAAGCCACTTTTTAGACCCTTTTAGTGAAAGAGCATTATCTATCTATTTTGATTTTAAAACAAGATTTTCCCTCAAAAAAAAAAAAAAAATCTGGAAGTGTTTTAAACATGTGCATATATTATGTAAAACCTTTATTTCTTAGTGATATATAAGACACATTGCAGGATTTTAAATGCACTAATAACATGGGCTGTCTTGAGGCAAATCTAACTCAGAGAAACCTCGTTGATAGAAAGACTAACAAAATTAAATAAAAATGCACTTAAAAAGATTACACTTATTTTAATTATATTTTTTATTGATTTCTATATAAAATCATTCATAGGATTGATTTAAAAAGTTGGAGCATAAAACAATAATATCAGAGATCAATAACAACAAGTAATTATTTATTAAACCTGGTTTGTTTTAAAACCAGTATGCAAATTAACCACACCATATATTTATGTAAACCATTATTCTTAGTGATATATAAGACACTTTGGGCGTTTTGAGGCAAATCTAACTCAGATTTTCATAGTGAAACCTATGGATATACCACAGTATGATAATTTGGTTATTATAACATTTGATATGTTTACTTAATAGCTATTGTAAAAAGTATAGTAATCTTAATTTAACCTTCTCTCACTCTTTCTTAAAAGAGGGTTTGTAAAATATTTACATTGATTTGCTGATAAAAATCTGGGGAGAGGCGTATGAAATATCTATATTAATTTGCCAACAAAAAACTGACAAAAGCACAACTCGGAAAATATCTAAGTTGGACCAGAAATTCACCTGACGCTGGTTTGCTAAATCATAGCGTAAATTAGGGCAGGAGGCCGGGACGACATAAGATCAAAATAACCAAATTATATTCCGTAATTCACAATTTCAATATTACAGATAAAACAAACATGTTACTATGAATTTAAGGTTAAATCCTATTTAACAGACATAAATTCCACCATTGTATGTCACCCTGCCGAAAGAAAGAAAATACTAAAAATCAAGGAATTTAATGAAATTTTCAGTGTTGATATATTAATGAATAAAAGATAAAATGCTCTGTTTTTGTTTTTTTTTAACTTTTACATTTTTTCAGGTCAGTTAACTTTGAACCACATATCTTTGGGGCGTAACACAAATTCACAAACATACGTGGTTCAAGGTTGATTGACCTGAAAAAATGTAACAGTTTTCAAATAAAATAACTGGTGCATTATATTGTTTATTCATTTCAACACTGAAAATTTCATTAAATTCGGTTTATTCCTTGATTTTTAGTTTGTTTTTTTTTTCTTTCGGCGGGATAACAGACGATGGTGGAATTTATGTCGGTTAAGTAGAATTTAACCGAATTTAATACTCATTGATAAACTTACACACTTCCTGAGGGTATTGTGACATAAGCAGTGATGTAATTTCAGTTACAGACAGACAGACACCAAATCTCCATTATATATAGATTAGCACATGAAAATTAGTTCACAAGGGAAAGTGATGAGCCTACATAGCTAATCAAATGATTAAGAAAAAAACATTTATTTTACACAACAAATATTTATCATTCATTAACATACTCAGACTATCTTAATCATTATAGTCACCATGTCAATCCCTGGGGTTTGGGTAGGGCATGAAAAAGTCATACATTCTGGTTCAGGGGAGACGGGTCAAGCCGTATCTCAAGGACAAAAATTAACGAGGGACAAATAAATGATACTAGGTAATCCTCTAAGCATCGAAATGTGAATAAAAAGGGATTGGTTAAAAAATTCCTGGAAGATTTCCAACTACAACAGCTGAAACGCCGTGACTATTATTGTGACAAGATTAGATTTGTATTCAGTTACGACTACTTGTTGCCTTGTCTTACCAATTCGACAGTAATTGGAAGTTAGTGTGATTATTCTACATCTCCCCTTCCTGCCCCCATTGTGCGGGGCATAGTGGCCTTTGAGGGGGAATTAGTTCCTTTCGACCTGGCCGATTACAGGGGAGCAACCTGAACAACGCACAGGGTATTTTCGACGGCATTGGCTTAGGGGGTGGAGTGACATTGGGTGAGGCCAGATCCCTAGTTGATGTTGTTATCATTCTTTTAGTTTGTGGGGCATCCTCTAATGTTGGTTTAAGGAGTTCAGGCAAAGCACTAGGAATAGGGGTAGGGACCGCTGGTGCTTTAAGCTTCCCGAGGAATCGGTGATTCCGCAGTAATCCTACCTGATCCATCAATCCTGATTCGGTATTGATGATTAGGGAGTGTTTCGACAACTCGGCCTGTTATGTCCCACTGACGATTGTTAGACTACTTGTCGCCTTGTCTTACCAATTCGATGGTAATTGGAACTTAGTGTGATTATTCTACAACTATAATGTCAACCTAGCAGTGACCATTGCGTAATGGTTATCATCATACAAAGTGGACTCAGTGTTGAATTTCATAGGTGGTTTATATACCGGCCTGGGTGGTTCCACTATGTACTTTGCCCAAGCTAATTCCCTGGACACTGATTGGCTGCTGATTTTCAGTAAATACCCAACACATGACTATGTTCTGGTAGTTATCACAGGGTCTGTATTGGGTTACAATTATCCCATTTTTGTCTGGTAACTGGATGCTATTTACAACCTTCCTGTGAAGGTGAGTATGATGTTGATTCTATACTTGGAAATAAATTTCAACCAAATCCTGGGTGGATCCACTATGCACTTTGCCCAAGCTCATTTCCTGGACACAGATTGGCTGCTGATTTTCAGTAAATACCCAACAGATGACTATGTTCTGGTAGTTATCACAGGGTCTGTATTGGGTTACAGTTGTCCGATTTTTGTCTGGTAACTGGATGTTAGTTACATCCTTCCTGTGAAGGTGAGTATGATATGTTGATTCTACACTTGGAAATAAATTTCAACCAAATCCAATAAAAATGGCTTAATTCACTCACAGATAAAACAGGCTAGGTCAACAAGGTTTTTTTCTTCTAAATTCTATTGTCCTTTAATTCTATTGAACAAATTGTCCACTAGGTGGAGCCACCTAACTCTGCTGGGACAGTACATACAGCTAAAATCATTCTGAAAAGACCATAAAATAGCAACATTGATTGATTTTAATATGTCAACCCTCCTTTTTTTAAAGTTTAAAGCACTTTGGGAAATGTAAACAGCCTTGTCCAGTGTAGGAGCAACACACCATTGCTGTGGGATTCTAATTACCATCAAATTGACAGAGAAAGGCAGCAAGTAAGCTGTAACTCAAATACAGTTCCTGCATTGCCACAAGCATAGTGCAAAATGGATTATTTATCTAAGCACCATAACCTCACTGAGACCAAGCATCCAATCACGACTCAAAGATTGCTTTCACCCAGATCAGTGGTTCCCAATCATTTTAGTACCATGCCCCACTTTTTTTTTATCACAAATTTCTTCATGTTCACCACCCATTAATTGTTTAGTATGATATAACAATATCAGTTTTGAAGAATTATAACATAAAAAATTGTATCTTTTAAATAAAACTAAAGGGTTTAACTTCAAATGTAATCAAATAAAATCCATTTCATAGTGTGTATAATTGTGGGTGAGGGTAACAGATGAAGAACTGCAAAGTTAAACAAGTCAGAAGCCAGGCATATAGCTGGTGTCAGATGCACGATAACATTAGTGGGTGAACACTTGACTAGATTGTACAAGCTGTTGTGCTCAGCTAGGCTGTAATTACAATTTTACCCTATAAATTTATCATTTTTACCCATATAGGGTAAAATTTTAAAAAAATGTTGATATTACTATATTTTTCATATTGCCCCCCTATTATTATTGAATTGCCCCCCCCCCCCCCAGTGGGGTGTAGGCTCCATGTTGGGAATCACTGACACAGATGCAAGTTTGGAATATTCTTGAGTGCTATAAATACCAATTACTTCATGTATAAATTCACTTGTGTTTAGTTAGTTGTACTAACTCACTCACTTTAACATCCAGGCCGCCCTGTTGGTGGGGCATTAGAATGCACAGACTGCAACTCTGCAGAGGGGTAAGACTCCCTCAATGGGGCCACCTGTTGGCCATGGGTGGAGACCCATGATGCTTAAGGATAGAGCCCAGGTGGATGAGCAGTTCATGACATGCAATACTCCACTTTGGCCCTATCTTGGGCTAGACGGCGGTCGGAGAGGCCCCCTCCGATCAATCGGTTGGTCACATCAAGCCCTAGCACCTATATGATTTTCCCAACCCTATTGCTCTTATGGCAAGCCCCAACCCCTTTTTATCATATGGGTGCTAGAAGGCGGTGGCTGAGAGTCTACATGTCCTGTGAATGACGTTAAACTCTATCTGATGGTAAGGTTCCAGTTTTGGAGGTTTGGGGAATGTGGAGCACCCCTTCATCACCATTACTCCCTGGTCCACTCTGACCCAGAGTGGTAGTACCTGTTAGGGTCCCATCTATGGGTTAAATAGAAAAACAGGAGTTTATAAACAAAATTGTATTATCCATTAAGAATTGATTTATTTCAAAACTTTATCGGCATTAAATGACCCACTGAGGTTGATATGCCGTAAAATAAAACAAACCAAACCAAATCCACATCCAGGATTTGAACTCGTGTTGACATGTCCATTTTCTATGATGATAACCATTACACCACTGGTACCTCCTTGACCCTCCTCCCTCCTCCCTTCTAGAATCACCAAAACACCTGCCAATCACTCATGCCAGTGATAATGTGTTCATTTTTAACTGAGTGCTCCCTGAATCTGGCTTCGTTCAACAAATATCTATAGAATAATCTGATTGTGGCTACAAACCCTACAAAGGGTAGGGACGTCACTACCCACCCTTAACAAGTTGGAGGGGGGGGAGTTGATAAAATTGAAAAGGGGAAGAAAAATAAGTGAGAATCTGGTCGAAGATGAGAGAGGACAGATTCTTAACAGAGTCTTATCTAGATGTTAATCTTTCATCATCCGACCAGCTGTTGCATGCCATGACACCTCAAAATGGTTGAGCATTTTAACTGGACAAGACGTGACACGGCCAAACAGGCAGAAACAAAAAGGAAAGGGGAGGGGCAAGACAAGGAAAGGGGAGGCAAGACAAGGGGATAGGCACAAGTGTTTCATTCACCTAAAACAAGCAAGGGGATTAATCAGAGAGAAAAAAACAAATTCTCCAAGTAATGGGGATCAACAATCTCATCCCCTAACAGGCGTATCAGGTGGTGGGGGATTTTAATAGTTAATATAAACATGACCCTCATAAGCCAGCTGGACCACCCAATTATTTGCTATCTTATAAAAAAAAAAAAAAACAAAAAAAAAAACACAATAAAATAAATGTGATATTGGCTTTTAACAATGTGGAACTTTAATAATGGTGATCCAGAGATGCTGATGCGTCCCTGACAATGCAGAAAAATTTAATAGGATGCAGTAAAATCATATCCATGCATCCCATCACATCTTTTCCCAATAATAATCACAGCATTTCAGCTGTTGTAGTTGGAAATCTTCCAGGAATTTTCTTCCCTCATCATTTCAAGCTAACTGTAAATACATTTCAATAGTTTCTTAGAAACAAATTGCACAGGATAGGTTACAAGGTAGGAGTTAGGCAGCTTTAGTTGTTTCCCCAGATCATAAATAAAAACCCAACAATTTATTAAGAAACTTTAGTTGGGACCCATTAATTTTCCCGGGGGACTTATTCAAAGCAAATATGTGCATCCCAGGACACACTAAATCAAGAAGCTATCTGGTGATCAGGATGCTTAGTTTTAAGGAGAGCAAAATAAGTTTGGTTTTGGTTTGTTTTGTTTTACGGCATATCAACCTCAGTGGGTCATTTAATGCCAATAAAGTTTTGAAATAAATTCATTCTTAATGTATACACCATTTAACCCATAGATGGGACCCTAACAGATACTACCACTCAGTGTCAGAGTGGACCAGGGAGCAATGGTGATGAAGGGGTGCTCCACATTCCCCAAATCTCCAAAACTGGAACCTCACCATCAGATAGAGTTTAACGTCATTCCCAGGACATGTAGACCTGCAGCCACCGCCTTCTAGCATCCATATGATAAAAAGGGGTGGGGCTTGCCATAAGGGCAATAGGGTTGGGGAAATCATATAGGTGCTAGGGCTTGACATGACCAGCCGATTGATCGGAGGAGGCCTCTCCAACCGCCCGTCTAGCCCAAGATAGGGCCAAAGTGGAGTATTGCATGTCAGGAACTGCTCATCCACATTATCATCTTACAACACCCTCTGATTAAAAATCAGACCGTCCAAATCATCCAAGATGAAATACATAAATGTAAATCCTGATTATCTGGTGTAGCTTATCCTCTGAATTCTTATTTCTTATGAGTGTTGTCACTAATGGTCCATTCAGTTTTTTATTATAAAGAAAGGGAAGAAAAAGAACATGCTAGAAAGAAAAATATAATAAGAAAGAAAGAGTGTGGGGGATAGACAGAGAGAAGGGGTGAGCGCACAGAAGTAATAACACCAATCGGTTTCAATCAAACATAATGAAAAGATGAAAAAAGGAAAGAAAGAAAAGAAAAAAAAAGAGTGGGAGAGAGTTAAATCAAGATTATTATGCTTTTTACATATTGAACTATTTAGCAAGTAAACATATCAAACATTGTAATAATCAAGATATTCATACTGTGGTATATCCACAGGTCCTGCTAGTGATAAAGTTATTTTCATTAATCAAATGACGTTTGTAAAGTTAAACTTGAAAACTTTTCCAAAATGATTTTGTAAAATAAATCTTCAAATTTTCTGCTAGGATTAACAAATGGTTTTTGTTTTTTCTATCAAAAATGAAAGAAAAGAAAAAGAAATGATTTGCCCTTAGCGATCCATTCAAGTAAGCAAAAAATTGGATACTTTAGTTCAACTCCCTAATTTAATAAAAATGTTTTCGTCTCAACAGGGGGGGGGAAATGAAAGAGGGTTATATACAATTTTAGTTGGTGAAATTTGATAAGATGCTGCATTGGCAATTGTAGGGGAGGTGGGGTGAACGTGCAGTTTTCTACTGTGACTCCAGTTTATATAAACTCCTCAGCTGATTTAGATTAAACAAAAAAATGGGGGGGAAGAAAAAAAGGTCATTGACCTCTTTCTAAATCCGCCCTTTTTTTGGTGGTAGACTGAATTTTTTTTCTTTCTTCCTCCTTCAAGAAAACTTAGATTTTGATATACAATAATTGCACACTGAAAGTCAAATGTTGATCCTAGAGTCAATTTGAAGAATGGCAAGAAAAGTTTCTCTGGAAATGGTTACCATAATTATTTGTGTATAGCACACACCCATGTATAACATGCACTTCTAATTTTGGACTATGAAATTCTGGAAAAAACAAGAAGAAATTCTCATGTATAATACACATTGATTTTTTAGAATTTGGAGCAGTTAAATTTAAATGAAAATTTGACATTTGTTCAACATTTTATCAGTTTTTACTGACTAAAAATAAGAATTTATATACAGTGTCCCAAAATTTTTTTTTCATAGAATAATGAAAAAATTTCATAAAATGATTAAAAAATTTCATAAAATACATATGTTCCTTAATGTATATCATTATTATTGAATAATTTGTTCTTAATTTTTATTATAAAATGATTAAAAAATTTCATTAAATTTTTTTCATAAAATGATAAAAAAAATTCATTAAACTTTTTTCATAAAATGATAAAAAAAATTCATTAAACTTTTTTCATAAAATGATAAAAAAAATCATTAAATTTTTTTCATAAATAATGAAAAAAATGTCATAAAATATTTTAGGACAAATGCACAGTGGTATGGTTAGAGAAGTTTTTCTATGGATATAATATCCATAGAAAAACTTCTCTGACCATACCACCAGAGATCAAGCACAGGTAAAATAAAGTAGAATTTGGAATGCTGATTTTTAGAGTGGACAGGGCTTCCTCACTTAGAATATTGGTGCAACACAATCTACATGCCTCCAATTCATTCAGCTTGGCCAGTATCATAATTATTTGTGTATAATACGCACTCATGTATAATACACACCCGAAACTTTGGACTATGTAATTCTCTCTTGAGCATTGTTTACTTGTTGTTGTTGTGGCAGAATTCCCTCAGCTCTATCCATTCAAAGATGGAGTATCATGGAAATAAGAAGTACACAAGCAGTCCCCCAAAACCTTGCATGAAAACACTCTTATTTGCCACAGATTATCCAGCAGACGCAGGCACAAGAGGGCCAAAAGTAATTGCTGGTTTCCTGTGCAGAAGCCTCTTGGAATTTTCACCAGATCTGCTTTGGCCGGTTTGTGGCCCTAAATACCACTGGGTGCCAGTCCTGTCCGCCTTGGATAGCCCTACCAAGGCTTGGTTTACTTCAAGTCTCATTCATTTATTGACTAATATTGCATGTACCATTTTGTTTCTCTAAAATTAATAAAAATGAAAACTTCTTTGTCTTTTATTTTAAAAAAGTATCAAATTTTTTATTAAAATCCATTAATTGATTTTTGATTTTATTTCTAAATCTAAAAATGAAAAGTAAATAATGATGTTTGTACAGAATCATAAAGAGTGAAATTTTAACATAGATTTTATTTTTAAATGTCCTCCCTATTCTCTCTCTTTACTCCCTCAGTCATGACAATCAATTACAATTAAAAAGTAATAAAGACAACGAAAGTAATTTGAAAAAAATAAAATTAAAGACAAAAAGGAGAAAAAAAATGTAGAATAACATTAATTTTGAGACAAATCAATAAAAGATTTTCCGAATTTTTCTGGAATCTGGACAATTCTAAGAGAGAGTAATAGGTCAGATAATCTAAGAGAGAGTAACAGGTCAGATAACACTTAAAGAGAGTAACGGGTCAGATAACCTTAGAGAGAGTAACAGGTCAGATAACCTTAGAGAGAGTAACGGGTCAGATAATCTACAAAGAGTAACGGGTCAGATAATCTACAAAGAGTAACGGGTCAGATAATCTACAAAGAGTAACGGGTCAGATAATCTAGAGAGAGTAACAGATCAGATAATCTACAGAGAGTAAGTCAGATAATCTACAGAGAGGGTCAGATAATCTACAGAGAGTAACGGTCAGATAATCTACAGAGTAACAGTAGTACAGAGGTCAGATAATCTACAGAGATAACGGTCAGATAATCTAAGGGTCAGATAATCTACAAGAGTAATGGGTCAGATAATCTACAGAGAGTAATAGGTCAGATCTCGCACCAAGCAGTCAGGCAGTAAGGAGTGATAGAGAGACAGTTGGAGAGAGAAAGAGAGAAAGATACTAAGCTATAGTTAAACGATTAGAGGGAGTAAGAGGTCAGATGTCACGCCATTAAGTCAACCCATTTCAACATGTCATGACATTTGTGGCGATGACTCTTAAAGTAAGCATTGGGAGTCATAAATCTGTATCTTCCTAAAAGTATAACGTTATTGAATACATTATCGGAATGAAGCAGACACTTTTAAATGACACAGTTTAAAAGATGGTCTGAAAGTTTTTTTTTTCTGCTTTTGACTTCTAGGTAAATAAAAATATTTCCATAAACATATTACCACAACTGGAGATTGAACTCACTATAATGTCACAATCTAGCACGTTAGCCACAACACCATAGGGACTCCCCCAAAGATGTGAACCTATTTCTCCCTTCAAGCAATGGGTAAATAGTAGGACAGACTGAGCAGTTTAGCCTTGGTATGGCAACCAGTCTAGGAGAAGAAAAATTGACAACAAAACAGTTGTCATTATCAATAATTCTAACATAGCCACTGTTATCTAGGTGAAGAAAGGAGCTACACAATATTAGGTAGCTGTTTAATTTTTTTGTACTTTAGTTTATATCAATGTATATGGTGAGAGTGTATTGTTTATCCTCAAGTCACGCTTATAATATGGATCAACTTGACTCTTACCTATCCATAAAAGCCATTGCTCTTAGTAGGTCCTTTAGACTGCATCCAGTGTCCAAGCAGAACACAGCCCTATCGGCTAGGGCTTTAGAATACACCAACTGCACCTCTGCAGCCCCACAATGTGGCCTCCTGTAGGCCATGAGTGGCGACTCATGATGCTTAAGGATGAAACCCTGGTGGCTGAGCAGTCCATGACATGCAACACTCCATTTTGGCCCTTACTTAGGCTAGACAGGCAGTCTAGCTTAAGTAAGAACAATCGTCTGGTCACATCAAGCCCTAGTACCTATATGATTGTCCGAACCCTATTGTCCTTATGGCAAGGCCCAACCCTTTTTATCATATGGGTGCTAGAAGGCAGTGACTGAGCTTCTTAATGTCCTGGGTATGAGGTAAAACTATCTGATTGTCAAGATCCAATTCTGGGGCTCTGGGGAATGTGGAGTACCCCTATCACCATTACTCCCTATAAGAAGGGAAATGGAGAGAAAGAGAGATGACAAAAATGAGGGAGAGAGATGATATAAGAAGAGAGAGATATATAAGAGAGAGTTGTATATAAGAAGGGAGAGAGATAAAATAAAAAGTAAGAGAGAAATGAAATAAAAAGTAGAGAGAAATGAAATAAAAAGTAGAGAGAAATGAAATAAAAAGAGAGAGAGAGATAGAAAGAGAGAGATAGAGAGATGACAAAAGATATGAGAGAGATAAGAAGGGAGATATATAAATATTTATATATAGAATAAAAAGCAAAAGATGAAGGGGAGGGTAATCAAGAATAATAGAAGGAAAAGGAGAGTAAAGAGAAAAAAAGAGAAAAAAAGAGAGAGAGATGACAAAAATAATGGAGAGAGTGAAAAGAGAGAAAGAGAAGAGAGAAGAGAGAGAGAAAGAAAGAGAAGAGAAAGAGAGAGAGAGATGATAAATGGAGAGATGAAATAAAATAAAAAAAACAATGGAGGTGGAGTGAAGGAAAAGGAGAGTAAAGAAGAGAAAAAAAGAGAAAATTGTAAGGGAGAGGGGGGGGGAGAAGGCAAAAGAAATTACATGGTAGGTTGACTTAGCAGATGTTTTAGTATTGTGCTTGACTGGTAAGAATGAACTAATTTTCTTAGACAATTTGTTGTTTCACGAATATACAAACTTAAGATAAGATTCAACATGTCAAAGGGTCAAGCCCTCGAGAGTCAAGCCCTCGATCCTAACCATTGGACCAGAACGTCATCGAGCAAAAAAGACAATTTTTGTTATTTGACGTTGGAAAAATAAAACAAAGTAAATACCAATATTTTATCCAAACTTTCTGTGTTAACCCAAATTTGCATGCAGTCTGTTTTGTATCTATTTACCCAAACCCTTCGCACGAGTAGGATGTGGCACAAGGTCAATTTTCAAGCAGAGTTTAAATTCAGACACTATTTGTCTGAATTTTTTTAGATATGGCTTGATAATTTGTATTATTTGGATTTTTGCGGACTATTGTCCTCATCTTGTTATATACACTTTTTAACGTTTCAGTTAATGTGCTCTCCGGCCTTCTTCAGGTGTTTCTTGTTGAACTTGGGAACCTTTTTGTCATAATTGGGAGCCTTCACGGAACCTCGAAACTGAACACTTTATTCAATCCACGGGGATAGACTGTTCTCATTCCACCAACCATGACTGGGTACAAGTGTTAAGCTATGTTAAAAATTCTATGTTATTATCGCCCTTAGCTAGGATTGAACCTGCAACCTCTAGATGATTGTCACTTAGAACTGTATTAACTTAAACCTTATATTCGTTGCGCCATGTGTCCAACTTGACAATTCAGAATGAATTTTTGGAACTTATAAACCTTATGTATAGGAAGCGCGTGGTGTAATAGTTAAAGTCATGGGAAATGGACTTGTCGCCCCAAGTTCAAATCCTGGACGTGCTAATTGCATTTCACTTAGCGCTAATACCCTTGGGAAAGGTATAAATCCTACTCTCTTTTTACTGAGAATATTTACCTTTATACTTATGCATGTTTTTCTTTCTTTTTTTTTTAACCTTGACTCATATTGCGTTCTTTTTTTTTTAAATTTAGAATTTTCTTTATCCTAGACTGGTTGCCATGCCAATGTTAAAGGTCTGTTTTGTAAGTAAATTTCCTTCAAGTGCTAGTATTTGAGGTTCAAATCCAGATTAAAGCTAGTATTTTGGATGCAGAGTTTCTAGTGAGGCAGGCCCTCCCCAATTGGAAGATTGGTGTAATATAATCTTCTTTTCTTCTCTTCTTATTCACTCCCTCCCTCCCTATGCTTTTCATCTGGCTTTATGCCATAATAAGCTAAGTTTAGGAAATAACAACAATAACAACAACAACAGCTTGCTATTCACCCCCATCCCCATCCCCCCCCCACGCACCCCCGTTGCCTGACCATAACTAGGATCACAACTGAAAGTTATGATTCACTCGAACAATTATCACCTTGCTAGCATTTTTAATATTACGTTTCATCTCAAACATTTTCATTACTCAAATAAACAAACAAGTAAAATAAGGTATTAGTGATAATTCATATTGGTGGGTTGATTGGTTGGTTGGATTTTACGGCATGTCAACCCTTGTTGGGTTATTTTATACTGAAGACGTTTTGTTTTTATATCTCTTAATTTTTTGATGGGGCTTAATAATTTGGATTATTGTCTTCATCTTTATTGTTATCTACAAAATGTTTCGGCCGATGTGCTCTCCGGCCTTCTTCAGGTATTTCCTCATTGGGTCCCATCTATGGGTTAAATAGGTTGGTTGATTGGTTGAATTTTATGGCATGTGAACCCTTGTTGGGTTATTTTATGCCCAAGACGTTTTGTTTTTATATCTCTTAATTTTTTGATGGGGCTTAATAATTTGGATTATTTGGACTATTGTCTTCATCTTTATTGTGATCTACTAAATGTTTCGGCCGATGTGCCCTCCAGTCTTCTTCAGGTATTTCTCATCAGACTCGAGAACCTTCATGCAAAACACAACAAAAGATAATAAAAGCTTTTAAATACCTAGGTTTTAAAATAGATATATCTTCTTTATTTTATATTTTCTTTCAAATTAGTGGGAAATTATTTAGAAACTGTACCATGAAATGTTACAATGGCAATGAAAAGGTACCCACATGACTCAGATCTCCAGAACTGGAGTCTCACCATCAGATGCAGTTTAGTGTCATATCCAGGAGACCCCATTTTTTTTTTTTTTTTTTTGCATACAGTCAGTGTATTCTAAGCCCTTTTTTCTGCATGCAGTCTTGAACAAGTCATGGAAACAACACCTGACAAGGAAGCAGCTGTATGGCCACCTGCCCCCTATCTCACAAACCATCCGAGTATTGAAATCAGTTAGTCTACTGATGGTTTGAATAACAGCAGCTAGCTAGGTACAACTTATATTTGAAGAGAGCACACTCATGTACTCACTCCAAATTCTTTATTCAAAAAATAATATATAGAAATCAAGAATGATCCATTCATGAATTTGGGTGATTTGGGTGATTCCATTCCTTGAGTTCTGATTGGCTGCTTGATTTGAATGTGGAGTTTATAAATACCCTGTCATTCTGCAGTAGACTTTGCGACTATTTGGGTTTGTATTGGGTTACAATCGTTTGTTGCCATGTCTTCCCAATTCGACGGTAATTGGAACTTTGATCATTCTTCACCAAGTAAGACAGATAAGACATGCTGGACACTGTTGGAGAAGCAAGGATGAACTCATAAGAGATGTTCTCTTGTGGAAGCCAACACATGGACATGCTAGTGTGGGCCGCCCAGCAAGGACCTACATAGACTAGCTTTGCGAGGATACTGGATGCTGCACAGAGGATCTCCCGGAGACAATGAATGATAGAGAAGGTTGGTGAGAGATTGTCATGGTTATCCGTGCTAAATGCACGACATGATGATGATGATGATTCTCAGCCCTATCGACTGCAATTTGATAGTTTTGATGACAAATTTATTTCCATATTGCACTGGAAACCTTTGATAACAAAGAATTTACTATTTAATCCAATAAAAAAAAAAACTTGTTTAATAATTGAATTGAATCAATTAGTGTCGATTCCAAAATGACGTAACTTCATTTCAATCAGAAATTTAAAAAGAACAAAAAAGCGGGGGTGGGGGTCTTACTTCCTATAATCCAGATATGATTCATGAAGCAAACAGTGTCATGTGATACGTGCATCAGAAATGATACACAAAGTGTCACAAGACACTGAATATGTATCATGTGGTAGCAGGCCCCGACACAAACTTTTTTCATGACCATCCCGAATAAAAATTATCAACCGTCCCAAAATCAAAATATTTTTGTTTAATTCATTAGCATCATCTATACTAGGGTGGCCCCAAAAAATCATTTGCTATGTTTTTAAAAACGAATTAAAATTAATTAAATCTATTATTTAAGGTCAAACTTTTGTTTGTAGTAATAACTTTTAGGAAAAATTTTTACCGCCCCCGGCAATCTGTCCCGGATAACATATTGATCGTCCCGGATGTAATTTTTATCGTTCCCAGGACAACAGGACGGCATTAATGTCCAGCCCTGTGTGGTAGTAAGTCTGTTAATTTCAATTTAGAAATTTATTATTTCTTGAATATCTTATTATAATGAAGATTGTGTCTGCAACCAAAACTACATCAACGCTAACATCATAATACCCTCATGAATTGCATAAAATTATCAATGAGTATTTAATTTATAGTCAAAATCATGAATACATACAATAATTCTTATTTATTAACAATGTCTATGAAAATCTGAGTTAGATTTACCTCAAAAGAGCCCATGTTATAAGTGCATTTAAAATCCTGCAATGTGTCTTATATATCACTACGAAATAAAGATTTACATAATATATGGTGTGGTTAATTTGCATACTGGTTTTAACAAAACCAGGTTTAATAAATAATTATTTGTTGTTATTGATCTCTTATATTATTGTTTTATTCTCCAATGTATTAAAATCAATCCTATAAATGATTTTATATCGAAACCAATTAAAATATAATTAGAATAAATAATCTTTTTATATGCGTTCTTATTTAATTTTGTGAGTCTTTTTAATTTGATATATTTCATTACATTAAAGCTTAGATACTCATGCCCGGTGTATGCCAAAAAGTTTACATAAATGATTCTTGACATAATTCTATTTGTGTATAGAGAATTCTTATAAAAAAACATTTGTTTTATTTTCTTAGTACTAAAAACTACTGGAGATAAATTCTTGTGTGTCTCTCTTTGTATTTTTGAGAGATAACAAAACCATTCATCCACTTCGAAGTATTTGGTAGGAGTTTTGTTTTTTTTCATCTTTTGTTTGTATTCTCATGTCAATAAGTACAAGGTAATTGAGTGTACGAGTGGAAGATTTTTTTTCAGTAGGTCATTCATTTCTTATTGTTCTTTGAAAAGAGTAATCATTAAATGATTTTCAATTCATTAAAAACATTTTGTTTAGTGAAATACTTCATTTTTAAATAGCTGAATAAAGCAAAAATAAGTTTAGCAATTTTTTGCTTAATCAGAATATAATAATAATAAAATTTATTGCATACAGTGCTAAGGTGCACCACAACTCATCATCAAGTCTCATGTATAGTACCAGTGATGCTGATAGCTTTTTGATTTAGTGCATCCTGGGACGCACATATATGTTTTGAATGAGTCCCCGGGAAAATTTATGGGTCCCAACTAAAGCCTTCTAACTCCTACTTTGTAATCTATCCTGTGTAATTGATTTATAATAAACTATTGAAATGTATCTACAGTTAGCTTGAAATGGTGCGGGAAGAAAAAAGAAAAACACTGGGTCGCATGGATATTATTTTACTGCGTCCTTTTAGATTTTTGTGCATCAGGGACACAGGACACTTACCTATCAGCATCTCTGTAGTACATAGAATAATGTACTAATGTCAGGAACATGAATAGCATACAGTAATAATATACATGTATGTGTGCACGTGCATGCATATGTGAAAAGATGTATCACATAGAATTACTAGTTGTTTTTTGTTGGTTTTTTTTGGAGGAGGGTGCACTGAAAATTGGACAAGGAATTGTGGACAAGACATTTCTGGATAAAATGTCTTGGGTGGTATTTTCTGTTTTATTTTTCATCATCAAATTAATAAAAGACAAAAAATAGAAACAAGTTTTGCATTGGAATATTCTAAACTGGAATTAAAAAATTAATTCAAAATTAAAACAAATCTTTAAAAAAATAAGAAATCTCTGAAAGGAGTTCAAATATAGGGTGTCCCCCCAAAATTGACTTAGTCTAATAATATAGCCAATTCTCACTCAAATGATCTCAAATTTTAACTAAGTTTGTAAAAACTAACACACTTTAAGGTATTATTTTTATTATTTGGATTATTCAGACTATTGTTCTCATCTTTATTGTTATCTGTACAATGTTTTAAGAAGAGAACAATAATACAAATAATATGAATTATCAAACCTCATCTCAAAATTTCAGAGAAATATTCTTATTCTTATTTATTTTATTTTATTTTTTTTTTAGAGGTAAGGATGACTGGTAATGAAAAAGGATTTTATGTGTTAAAGTGTGAGGCGTTATGAATTTGGTTATAAATTCTACATCTCTCTGAGTATCTTGTTTAAATTTTGATAAATAAATCTTATAATTCAACATGAAGCCTATTTAATTTTGTTTGCTTAGGATTTGTAATTACTTTGATATTCACATTTCAAATGATGTCATTTTTTTTTCTGGACACCCTATATATTGCAAAAGTACAAACTTATTTTTACTCTCTCTCTCTCTCTCATATATATATATATATATATATATATATATATATATATATATATATATATAGTAGGATCATTAGCCATTAAACTGGTAACTCCAGATTTTTTCTGGTGAGGAGGTTGGCTAGACACCCTTCAGAATGATTTCCCAATTATGAAATTGGTGATAAACTCTACATCTCTCTTTGCTTGTCATTGCTTATGACACGTAATTACTTTGATATTCACATTTCAAATGATGCCATTTTTTTTCTGGACACACTGTATTTTTTAAAAATAAAATGACATTTAGAATTACTTTAGAATCTACTCATTTAGTTGTTTATTGTGTTCATCTTGAAATTGATCTTAATCCCCAATGAGGATCATCTCTTGCTAGAAGAGACTTAAGAAATATCTTTTTAGACCTATTTATCAAAATAAACTTTAGAAGTCTACTTTAAAAGAAGATTTGAGTTGAAATTTGTATTATTTGGGCTTTTCAGACTATTGTCCTCATCTTTATTCTTATATACATAATCCTTCAGCCAATGCGCCCTCCGGCCTTCTTCAGCTGTTTCTCATCAAACTTGGGAACCTTTATGTCGTAATCAGGAGCCTTCATGGAACTTCGAAGCGAACCTTTTATTCAATCCACGGGGGTCGACTGTTCCTATTCCATCAACCATGACTGGGTATAAGTATTAAGCTATGTTAAGTATTCTATGTTATCAACCTTGACCAGGTTCTCAGGTTCAACAAGAAACACCAGAAGAAAGCCAGAGGGCACATCGGCCGAAACATTGTGTATATAACAAAGGTGAGGACAATAGTTTGAAAAATCCAAATAATGCAAATTATCAAGCCTCATCTAAAAAAATTCAGACTGTGTTGAAATTTGCTAAGAACTATTTGAAATTAATACGCTCTGTGGAATGATCTACTCATAGAACGATTATTTTTCTTACTACAGAAGCCCACCCCCCACCCCCCAAAAAACATCATTGCTGATACGCAAAGAGATGCTTTTCTCTAATAGACATCAGTTTCTCATCATATTAACTAAAATAATTCCATCAACTTCCTATAAAATTTACTTTCCTGAAACTTCACTCCTTAACTAAATATTTCAAGTTTTATTTGCTCATGAATAAAACGGAAAAAAAATCAAGTTAAATGTAAAGAAAAAACAGATGTTTAAAAAGGAAAGTCAAAAAAGATTTAAAAAAAAAACAAAAAACAAACACTGATGCCCAAGACATTACATTAAAAAATTCTGGCTTTTTTTTATATAAGCTATCTATCTATCTACATATATATATATATATATATATATATATATATATATATATATGTGTGTGTGAAGAAAGGAAGTGAATCCGACGATATGTAGTATATTAAGAAAAATGAAAAAACACAGGTTTAAATGGGTTAAGTGGCGAGTTTATTGGCCAACGCTGCAGTGTTTCGATCTATTAATTAGATCATCTTCAGGGCATTTGTTGGTATATGGAAGGTGATAAGAAATTTTTATCACAGAATAACGAGAAAAGCGAGTGATAGTCCTTGTTATTCAGTCTGTTTAAAAAAATTTTGAGGTTTGAAAAAAGGGGTGATGGTTTGAAAAATGATGTCAAATATTCTATTCAATGGTGTGAGTATGGGACGGTGTAAGTGTGTCTATCGAAAGGAAACATTGTGCATTTTTTAGGTGTGGTTGCGTGTGTGTGTATAAATCTTTTGCGATAAACGACAGTGGAAATAAATATATATATATGTGTGTGTGTATTAAAACAGTTAAAATCCCCTTCCCATTCTGTAAGTGAAGACAGCCCAATGGTTAAGGTGCCAGACTGACACCCAACCGACCGGAGTTCAATTCTTACAAAATGTCTAGTCACACTTGATAAGTCGAAACACGTGTCTGTGGATGACCATATATATATATATATATATATATATATATATATATATATATATAAATGGGCAGTTGCTATGCATATATGTATGTCCAGATGAAACTATGAAAATAAAACAATTAACAACAAAGTAAACATATATACACATTCACTATCACCAAGCCGGATTAACACAAGATGTTTTTTACAGGATTTTTATTGGGCATCCAGCAAGGATCCAACTTGCGTTTCAGTAATAATAGATCTGTGAGACTTAAAATCCCCCCTCTACTCAGGTGACACTGGGTAGCCGCTTCTAATTATATCATAAAGGTACTCCCATAAGGGTGTTAACCATTCTTTTTTTAATCACCCTGTGTAAGTAGATGTAGATTGACTCCTTATTATCTATACATATATATCAAAGACAGTTGGTGTGTAGGTATGTATGTGTGTACGTATGTCTGGAGGAAACTATGAAAATAAAACAATTAACAACAAAGTATATATATATACACATTAACTATCACCATAGCTTGCTTTTTAGATTTATATTCTTGAAGATAATTAAGAATAAAATTTGAATAGAAACAGCATGGAATTTCTTTTTGCATTTAATATTTTAAATTGGAGACATTAATTTCCTTTTCAGAGTGTCTGTGTAAGTAAAAAAGTAAAGTCTTCGGGGCGGCCTAAAGTCGGTATCAGCCAGTCAGCGAGGGAGTCTATCCCCTTTTCAATAGCGCTAGACCAAGGAGATTGTTTTTTAGCCTCTGAGGTGGAGCGCCACACCTACCATCAGCTCCTTACTTTACCGCACAGATCCCTGTGCTACTCATACGCTGAGTTGGCGGGAACCGGTATCGAACTAGGAACCTTGTGGTTTCTAGCCGAACGCTCTACCGACTTACTTTATTTATTTATTTATTTGTTTGTTTTTTTTGATGCCCCACTAGGCTGGATCAATGCAAAGTCTTTTTTATGTAAGGATTTTAATGGGGCATCCTGTGAGGATCCAACTACTGATTGAGTAATAATGGATCTGAGAGACTAACTTCCCCCTCTATCCAAGCGAAGCTGGGTAGCCACTTCTAGTACATATATAAAGGGCAGTTGGTATGTATGTATATATATATATATATATATAATCCAAAAGTCCAGAGAAGAAATCTTCCTTACGACACAAGAGTTTTAATTAAAAAAAACTGTCGCAGTTTGAGAGCTCAATGTGTGCTCTTAATGTTAGAGTCACAGAGCAAATATATAAGTAAAGAAATAACAAAAGACTTAGAGATTTAGCTTTATAGTCTATTTCATGGAGCTTAGACAAATAGTCTAACTCTCCCGACTCATTCGCATCTGATGAGTCGGGAGAGTTAGACTATTTGTGTAAGCTCCCTGAAATAGACTATAATGCTAAATCTCTAAGTCTTTTGTTATTTCTTTACTTATATATATATATGCCCAGATGAAACTATTAAAATAAAACAATTAATGACAAAGTAAATATATAAATACACATTAAATATCACCAGTTCTTACTTTTTGTGCAAAAAATATGAAGATTTGATTTATATTCAAAGATATTTAAAAAATTAAAATATACATAGAAATAGCATTGAAATTTTACTTAAAAATGTCTAGCATTTGTAAATCTCAAAAGTAAACAAATCAATACGCCAAGGTTCCCCTCCCCCCCACACACACACACTCTTGCCAGGTGATGCTGGGTAGCTGTTTCTAGTTTTATATAAATGTTTCGATCAGCTACTGACAGTATGACTTGATACTTACTAAGTTTAGCTTAGTACAATACAAAACCAAATTTGGAGTGAGAGGATAGAATTAGGGGCAGAAAGATTGTGTTTCACCAATTAGGTGTTTTAATAAGTCTCTAACACTGACCCCTGCCACAGGTGGGAAGTATTTGTGAGTGCTGCTCAATTTCTGAAGGAACTGAATTTGAAGAATTGTAGAATTCCTGTAGACATTTCATTTTAATGAGGATAAGCAAAAACTCAAAGTACCTAACAGGTATTACCACTCTGGGTCACAGGGGACTTGGAGTAATAGCAATGAAAGGGTATGCCCCACACCCCAGATCTCCAAAACTGGAGTCTGGCATCAGTTGCAGTTTAAGACGTCTCCTTTTAGTTGGGGGGTCTTAGCCTTCTGCAGGGATACAATTACCGTGTTCTAAAGCCCACTGAAGGGGCAATTATGTATATATTTTCAACCATATACAGTTCTGTTTCACCATTTTATGGCTCATCAATGTGACAAGACATGGCTGGCTGCTTTAGGACGGGATCAAAACCCAACCGATTTATCATCAGCTAGAGTACTTACCTCCGCGCCATCTACACACCCACATTTTAGAAAGGGGAATTTTTACTGATATAAACATATTAGGCCACTGGGAGTGCTCCATCCGTTTTAAGAAGAGCTATGCAATGCAATTTTTGTGTAATTAGCAGCCACCACGAGAGTCATTCAATGAATAAGGTGAATTTTGCCTAAGGAGTTGGCAATAGGAAACACTGTTTACATTTGCACCTTTTTCAAGGAAATCAATTGTGATGGATTCTTTGATGACATAGAAGACAGTCAGCATGACCTTCTTTAGTGACCACGACACTCAAAACTTTTTTTTTAGACAATCAGTATGTTTCCATTCTAAGGACTGTCTTTTCAACTTTGGCTTGCAATGGCGAACCCATATTTAGCCTATTTTTAAACATTTTTTTTTTTTTAACTAAAATATGCTTCCCTATACACATCACATATTCTTCTGTAAATTTCACATGGTTTGTACTTTTCAGCCACCAAAAATTTAATGACAGACCTCTGTAATGGCAAACCCATATTTAGTCCATTTTTAAACATTTTTTTTCTTTTCTTTTTAACTAAAATATGCTTCCCTATACACATCACATATTCTTCTGTAAATTTCACATGGTTTGTACTTTTCAGCCACCAAAAATTTAATGACAGACCTCTGTAATGGCAAACCCATATTTAGCCCATTTTTAAACATTTTTTTTTTTCTTTTTAACTAAAATATGCTTCCCTATACACATCACATATTCTTCTGTAAATTTCACATGGTTTGTACTTTTCAGCCACCAAAAATTTAATGACAGACCTCTGTAATGGCAAACCCATATTTAGCCCATTTTTAAACATTTTTTTTTTCTTTTTAACTAAAATATGCTTCCCTATACACATCACATATTCTTCTGTAATTTTACATGGTTTGTACTTTTCAGCCACCAAAAATTTAATGACAGACCTCTGTAATGGCGAACCCATATTTAGCCCATTTTTAAACATTTTTTTTTTCTTTTTAACTAAAATATGCTTCCCTATACACATCACATATTCTTCTGTAATTTTACATGGTTTGTACTTTTCAACCACCAAAAATTTAATGACAGATCTCTGTTCCTGCCTAGAATACTGTTTGATTTTCTGCCATTTAGAATAGCCTTAAAACAAATATCTTTGTGAGATCGAAATAATTTTAGCTATAAACCAATTCCAAACAATGCAGAGTTTACATTTATGGAAATGAATTCTGGTTAAAAAAAGTATATAGTAATTAAATGAAATTGTGTTTAACTAAAATTAGTTAATGACCATTTGACAGAAAGTGGATTAATTATTAATACTAGTAAGAATATATCCCCTCTGGGTGTAAGTATTTAAGTTTTAATATAATGAAATATATATTGACTAACAAAATTAAATAAAAATGCATATAAAAAGATTACACTTATTTCAATTGGTTTCTAAATAAAATCATTTATAGGATTGATTCTAATATTTTGGAGAATAAAACAATAATATTAGAGATCAATAACACCAATTAAATATTTATTAAACCAGTTTTGTTAAAACCAGTATGCAAATTAACCACACCAGATATTATGTAAGCCTTTATTTCTTGGTGATATATAAAACATATTTCTGGATTTTAAACGCATTAATAACATGGGCTGTTTTGAGGCAAATCTAACTCAGATTTTCATAGAGACATTGTTATTAAATAAGATTTATTCTATATATTAATGATTTTGACAATAAATTAAGTACTCGTTGATAAACTTAAGCAATTCCTGAGAGTATTGTGACATAAGCAGTGATGTAGTTTTTGGTTACAGACAGAAATTGAATGTCCATTATAATAAGATGTTAGAAAGATATGAGATGTGCATCTGATTTAACTCAGTCGTTAAACATCCGCCTAGGAACCAGAAGCTTCCAGGTTCAATACCAATCCTCTCCACCATGTAAACTTTTATTTCTTAGTGATATATAAGACAGATTGCAGTATTTTAAACACACTAATAACATGGGCTGTTTTGAGGCATATCTAACTCAGCTTTTCATAGAGACCTTGTTAATAAATAAGATTTATTCTATGTATTATTTAATCATTTTGACTATAAATTAAATACTCATGGATGAACTTATGCAATTCCAGAGGGCATTGTGACATAAGCAGTGATGTAGTTTCAGGTTATAGACAAACACTGAATTATAATAAGATTTTACCAGCTGTTAGATGTACATGCAGTGATGCTGATAGCTTTTTAATTAAGTGCTTTGAATTGGAGAAAATTTATGGGTCCCAACTAAAGTTTCTTAATAGATTGTAGGGTTTTTATTCATGATCTGGGGAAACAACTAAAGCCGCCTAACTCCTACCTTGTAACTTATCCTGTGTAACTCGTTTCCAAGAAACTATTGAAATGTATTTACAGTTAGCTTGAAATGGTGAAGGAAGAAAAAAGAAACATACTGGGATGCATGGATATGATTTTACAGCGTCCTTTTAGATTTTTGTGCATCAGGGGCGCATGACGCATACCTGTCAACATCTCTGTACCGTTTGGAAAAATGTTTACAGAAATCCAAAGGATCCGATTAATCCAATGAATGAAAGAATTGATCCAATGAAAGCAAATACCCAAGTACTGTATTTGACGGCATATAGGACGCATTTTTTTTCCAAAATTTTGCCTAAAAAAAATTTCCCTGCATCTTATACATCATAGGTGAAGTTTGAGACCTCCCGTAGACCTATTTTATTATTATTATAATTTCCTGCTATTGATATGTCTTGTGTATGCTTATTGCTTGCCTGTACTGCCAAATTGCTTTTATACAGCTATGTTTCTGCTTGTGTAATGCACAGCTAGACTGTTTTCAACAATATATGCGTAAATACACTAAAAACTTTTTTTCCTGAATCTGACCTGCTGAAATTGGGGGTGCGTCTTATATGACGTCAAATACAGTAGTTGATATTTAATGGTCATTTCAATATTCATTTTATATTTTATTGTTTGTTAACACCAGAAGATCAAACTAATATTAATTCTATTAACACATTCATTAATATCCAAATAGAATTATACTACTATTATTATCATTATCATTATTATTAATTTTATTACTTCCTGCTACTGAAATGTCTTGTGTATGCTTATTGTTTGCCTGTACAGCCAAATTGCTTTTATACAGCTATGTTTCTGCTTGTGTAATGCACAGCTAGACTGTTTTCAACAATATATGCTTAAATACACTAAAAACTTTTTTTCCTGAATATGACCTGCTGAAATGGCGGGGGGGGGGGTCTTATATGCCATCAAATACAGTAAGTAAAATTTCATTACATTAGATTTTTTTTTTAATTTGTTTAGTTCTTCTTTTTTATTTTTTTAAATAGAATTTATTAACCCATTGCTTCTATTTATAGAAAATCTGTTAAATTTATTTTTTTCTATTCTTAAGTAAACCACTTTTTTTTTCTCCCTTGTAATACTTTAACACAACGAGATCAAATTCATATGCAATTATTTCAGCCCCTTTATCCAGGAGAAAAAGGAAACAAAAATAATAATAATAATGTATGTGTCAGGGGGTATTATATATGAGATAGAGAAAGAGAGAGAGAGAGAGATAGAGAGAGAAAGAGAGAGAGGAACATAGAGAGAGAGGAACATAAAGAGAGAGAGAGAGAGAGAGAGAGGAGAGAGAGGGAGAGAGAGAGGGAGAGAGAGGAGAGAGAGAGAGAGAGAGATCTATCTTTCTCTCTCTCTAAGAGAGAGAGAGAAGCCATGTGCAAAAAAAACCCCAGTCAAATTCTGTTTAATCTCAACCCAGTGACGTGTTAGCAATTTACGTTGCAAGAAGCATAATTATCAACTCTTTTGATTAACATGAGTTTCAATTACAACTTTTCATTTTATGTTTGGCCTTGTCTACCACACGTTTAGAAAGTCTTTAGAAAAGCAGCCATTTTAAAATTGAGCGTATTTTGGGAAATGGTTGGCCAATGTTTTCTTATTAACATCATTATGATAATAATTATTATTGTTGTTGTTGTACAACATATTGGCATCAAATTCTAAAGTTTGCATCATTCAGTTCAAAAAGGGACTGTATTTGTTTTGATTATATATATATATATATATATATATATATATATAGTTAGGCAGCATTTCGTGTCTGCAAATTTTGTTGAATATCCTTTCAAGTTGCTGAATAGACGAAATCTCATGATGAGACAAATTAAAAAACTGTAACAACAATATCAACAAATTAAATACTCATACATACACACACATATATATATATATAATATATATATATATATATATTTAAATAAATAACAAAAGACTTAGAGATCTTGCATTATAGACTATTTCAGGGAGCTTAGACAAAATCTTTTGTCTAAGCTCCCTGAAATAGTCTATAATGCAGGATCTCTAAGTCTTTTGTTATTTATTTAAATATAAATTTGCTCTGTGACTCTAACAATAAGAGCACACATTGAGCTCTCAAACTGCGACAAGTTGTTTAAAAAAAAACCTATGTCGTAAGGAAGATTTCTTCTCTGGACTTTTGGATTATATATATATATATATATATATATATATATATATATGGGAGTAAATATGAGTAAATATGGAAATAAATCCGACAATATTAATACTATAAAAAAATCTTTATAAAATTTTTTTTTGTTGTGTAACTGTATTTGTTCAGCGTTATATTTTTGAAAGACGAGTAGCTGAACAAATACAGTTACACAACAAAAAAAAATTTTATAAAGATTTTTTTTATCTCCTGTCATCTATAAAACATCCATCAATTTCTTCACCACATAATACATCCTGATGAAGGTTTAAAGAAACCGAAACGTTTAAGCGTCGATAATTAAATTCATCTCATTTTTGGAACACTTGTTTTTTCAAATTTCTTAATATATATATATATATATATATATATATATATGTTTTGTTAAACTCTGACAATTCATGTCGGACGAGTTTTTGTTCGATCCTTTCTAACTGTCTGGCCATCTTTTTAATATCTGGGTGGAATTCGTGTAGCAATATATATATATATATATATATATATATATACTAAGCAAAACGTAACCCATTGGGTCACCCATTCAGCTCTGGTTAGATAATTGAGATTAGGGAAAAGGGAGTTAGCAAAGCGAATAAAAAATTTTTTTAAATAAATAGGCCAGACGGACAAAACCTTAAAATCTTTTTGTAACCTTTCTAAGAAAGGGAATGTTTGATCTTATTTAAGCTATTGGTGGCTGGTTGTGAAATTTAACATAGAAATACATTTCAAATTCTCCCGTCTCTCTCTCTACACTCCAAAGAAACTAATATTATATAACGAAGATGTAGTCAAGAGATACATAGAGGGGAATAACTTGATAGACAGAGAGTAAAGTAAGAGATTGGTCGGTTTTTGACTTAATTGCAAATTACGACTAATTAGAACCAATCAACACAGAATTTGTTTTCAAACATAATTCAATCCTAAAAGTAAGGAATAATTTAGTATAATTTTCATGTCATTAAACTAAACAGTAAAAAAGCCTTTAGGAAGCAAAAGTTGATTAACTCAGGTTTAGTATAATTATATATATATATATATATATATATATATATGCGTGTGTGAGGTATCCAAAACTTGGTAGTAAGAGATGATTCTATATGTGATATCTAAGACACACTGTATTATTATTGTATGATCCAGTATGTATAAATACAGTGAATCTTTAAATCACTACAGAGAGCTCAATGTATAATAAATTTTATAGATTATATATATATATATATATATATATATAATATATGTGTGTGTGTGTGTGTGTGTGTGTGTGTGTGCGTTGAGGCATGTGGTGTAATGGTTGGAGAGTATTTGTTTGGTTGCACATCTCTGAACAGTTTAGATTGGCTAAGAAAACTTAAGTAATGTCTTAACAGAAAATTTATTTTAAAAGTGTATTACAAATACAAAAATTTATAAAGTTCTGGTATCTTATTATAATGGAGATTCAGTCTCTGTATGTCTATAACTGAAACTAGGAATTGTGTAAGTTTATCAATGAGTATTTAATTCATATTCAAAATCATTAATACATAGAATATATCTTATATTTAATCATGCCTACAAAGTCAGAAAACAGCACTGTTCACGTGACTTTCGGAAACATTTTTTCACGCTCAGAATTGCGGAGACATGGAATAAACTGCCTGCATCTGTTGTGGGCTGCCGGAGCACTGAAGCTTTCAAAGCCTCCATGCTTCCTGTAGTCCGCCAACACTATACCTGATGCCACTCTCCACATACAGATGCACACACATACATCCATATTACTACTGTGAACTGTTCATGTTCCTGACACAACATTATTCTGTGTACCTGACATGAGACTTTGATGAGTTGTGGTGCACCTGAGCACTGTACACAATAAATTACATTATTATTATGATGTCTCTATGAAAATCCAAGTTAGATTTGCCTCAAAACAGACGTGCAACCAAGCATATTGTTTTTATTGTGTATTGTGACCTAAGCAGTGAAGTAGTTACAGTTACAGACAGACAGACACCATATCTCCATTATAATAAGATATGACCCAAGTCTCTAGGATTGCTGTGTTTTTAGTTTGGATGAGGTTAATTGTACATTTTTAAATCATGATAATCATTAGGAATGTCCCAGAAAGAAAAAAAATTAAAGAGAATTAAAGAGAGAGAGAGACAATTAAGTTATCATTGTTGTTACTCAGGTGGAAAATGTCCCATTATTTAGTGGAGAGAAATTCTTTTATATCAAGCACTCAGTTGGTCTTTTATTGTAGTAAATATAGAATAAGTGTGAAAAGAGGATAGACTCCTTCTTTCTCCAGCTGATACTGAAAATAGGTCATTTTCATATACCGAATTGATACACTATTAAGAGCAAACAGTGAAAATTTAAACAAATTCGAACAAGAAATATGAAAGTTATTCACACACACACACACACACACACATAAAAAATTTAAAAAAAACAAAAAAAAAACACCAGATAATTATGATTTACATTTTTGCATTTTCTCTTGGACGATTTGGACGAGTGTGTTGCAAGATGTTAACAGTCGTACAATTAAGGAACAAGATTGACGTTTTCTCATTTTCGGTTTTGTTCTCTGTTGTTATGAGAGTTTGTTTCTTTTATAATTTTATCAGGATATTTCAACTCTACAATAGAAAGAGTTTCCATTCATTTTAATGATAACCTAAATTATTAAAATATCCAAATGGAAATGACAATGATAATAAAACAAAAAGGATAGAAAAAGGATTGAGAACGACGTATTTTGGTGAAATCATTATATCAAGCACTCAGTTGGTCTTTTATAGTAGTAAATATAGAATAAGTGTATCAAAAAGGCAAATTCTCCCCCCCCCCCTGTTTTGTGATTGATTAGAAATAAGAAGAAAACAGAAAAATTATGGGTTTTATTGCAGTCCTAGTGCATTATGGGTAGAAGAATAAAATTATAGTTCCAAGAATTAAGCCAACCAAAACAAAATTCGGAAATTAACCTTAATTTGCTGCTTTTTCCTACAACCAGATTGTGCTCAATCTTTTGTTTCAAACAAAATAAATTAAGAACATGATTTCTTTTTGTCAAAGTAACTCAGTTACTCAGCAGAATGCTTATATATATATATATATATATATATATATATATATATATATATATATATATAGCCAAATTAGGTCCTAGTATAAACAATAGATTAGAGCTAAACACTGAATACATGATTAATTAAAATACATGTTCCTCACAGTATATAGTACATAGTATGTACATTTCATTATACATATATCAAATGAATATTACATAAATATATAAATAGATGAAAATAATAAAATTGAAATTGAATGAACGGCTAAATGTCCATCACGCAAAGTGCGCGTGACGTTTAAAAAAAAGAACACCACGAAACGCGTGTTTATAACATAAAAAAAAATAACGACCAAAAAAAAAAAAAAAAACGCGTCCATTTCCGAAAATCGTCTCTGAAGATAAAGTTTTACTTTGAAATCGATAAGACAAAAAATAACATCTTTTTGTTTTTATTTTTTACTTGCATTGTAATTGCTTTCAAATTAATACATTATAATATATATATATATATATATATATATATATATATATGTGTGTGTGTGTGTGTGTGTGTGTGTGGTTAAGAATAGAGGGAAAAAATGTGGACAAAAACAACCCAAACAAGCAGATGTAGGTGAAATATTTTGTTGCACATTGAGTGCGACTTATTCAGTCTTTTATTTGAAACATTTGTGCATTAAATCCACCCTTCACCCATTCACCTTCTCTACTATAAAAACAAATGTATGATGCACAAATGTTTCAAATAAAAGACTGAAGAAGTCGCACTCAATGTGCAACAAAATAATTCTCCCACATCTGCTTGTCTGAGTAGTTTTTGTCCACACTTTTTCCTTCTATTCTTAACCACATTCTGTCAAATTTATTCCATTCCGCCTATCCTCATATATATATATATAAATGTAAGGTAATACAAATGACTGGTAAGAGATGATTCTCTTTGGGATCATTGAAATCTCACTGTACAACCATACTGTCTGCTCTTGCAGGTGCAAATAATAGACTCATACAAGGATTTTTATAAATCCCTAAAAAAGGGCTCAATGTATAATAATCATTAAATTAGATTATATACAGAGCAATATTTAACTTTCAAAGAAAGAAAAATTTAACAAACCGTCATCCCATTTGATATATCCGGGTTAAGGGATATATTCTAAAGTTGGTATTTGGTATATTATCGCAGTAGTAATTGGTACGTCGAATAGCAATCCGTCTGCCGAGCAGTCGTGGTGTAGTCTAGTGAGTAAGTTTAGTTTGTAGGCTTAGGTTGTAGGCTTAGGTATAGGTATAGGTCCTGTACCAACACAGTGTCGACTATTTATACATGACACTGTCCAATCAGATTATAGTGAGGGGGTACCAAGGTATTTACATATTCATTACATGACCATTATATTTTTATTTCGATCAAACTCAAAAAATGAGTGAGTCTTTTTTACTAGCGCTAGTTTTCTTTCTAACCAAATAGATATTTCTAAGGTTAGACCGGTGATATGCGAGAAATTCCGAGTTGAAACTATTTGGGCACAAATTTGTCAACTTCAAATTACCAACAGCGGCGCCATTTTAAATCACTGCTGATATAGGCAGCAGCCAGCAAATTTTTAAAAATATTAGCAGCAGCAGCAGCAGCTATGCCACGATTATCGCAAATTGATTTTGGTTTAATTAATTAATTATATCTCTTAATCAGTAAAAATCAATAACCAAATTTGGTGTGTTTCTTAGTTATAAGGATGTCAACGTGTATGCAAGATTTCGAATCTGAATAACATCTCATTTCTGAGTTATAAGTCGACACGTACATATATATATATATATATATATATATATATATATATAGAGAGAGAGAGAGAGAGAGAGAGATAGATAGATAGATAGATAGATAGATAGAATTTAATGCGACAAGTGCCTCCAAAACCGAAAAGCTTTACAGTACTCAATACAAAAAAATGCAGAGGACTTCGAGCTTTATTTACCGAAAAGCTTTACAGTATCAATACAAAAAATGCAGAGCAATATTCCAATATATTAACAATTATAATGTAATCTCATGACTTCGAGCTTTACGTTAGGTGAGCTGGTAATCCAAAAACCGAAAAGCTTTACAGTACTCAATACAAAAAAATGCAGAGCAATATTCCAATATATTAACAATTATAATGTAATCTCATGACTTCGAGCTTTACGTTAGGTGAGCTGGTAATCCAAAAACCGAAAAGCTTTACAGTACTCAATACAAAAAAATGCAGAGCAATATTCCAATATATTAACAATTATAATGTAATCTCATGACTTCGAGCTTTACGTTAGGTGAGCTGGTAATCCAAAAACCGAAAAGCTTTACAGTACTCAATACAAAAAAATGCAGAGCAATATTCCAATATATTAACAATTATAATGTAATCTCATGACTTCGAGCTTTACGTTAGGTGAGCTGGTAATCCAAAACCGAAAAGCTTTACAGTACTCAATACAAAAAATGCAGAGCAATATTCCAATATATTAACAATTATAATGTAATCTCATGACTTCGAGCTTTACGTTAGGTGAGCTGGTAATCCAAAACCGAAAAGCTTTACAGTACTCAATACAAAAAAATGCAGAGCAATATTCCAATATATTAACAATTATAATGTAATCTCATGACTTCGAGCTTTACGTTAGGTGAGCTGGTAATCCAAAAACCGAAAAAGCTTTACAGTACTCAATACAAAAAATGCAGAGCAATATTCCAATATATTAACAATTATAATGTAATCTCATGACTTCGAGCTTTACGTTAGGTGAGCTGGTAATCCAAAAAACCGAAAAAGCTTTACAGTACTCAATACAAAAAAATGCAGAGCAATATTCCAATATATTAACAATTATAATGTAATCTCATGACTTCGAGCTTTACGTTAGGTGAGCTGGTAATCCAAAAAACCGAAAAGCTTTACAGTACTCAATACAAAAAAATGCAGAGCAATATTCCAATATATTAACAATTATAATGTAATCTCATGACTTCGAGCTTTACGTTAGGTGAGCTGGTAATCCAAAAACCGAAAAGCTTTACAGTACTCAATACAAAAAAATGCAGAGCAATATTCCAATATATTAACAATTATAATGTAATCTCATGACTTCGAGCTTTACGTTAGGTGAGCTGGTAATCCAAAAACCGAAAAGCTTTACAGTACTCAATACAAAAAAATGCAGAGCAATATTCCAATATATTAACAATTATAATGTAATCTCATGACTTCGAGCTTTACGTTAGGTGAGCTGGTAATCCAAAAACCGAAAAGCTTTACAGTACTCAATACAAAAAAATGCAGAGCAATATTCCAAATATATTAACAATTATAATGTAATCTCATGACTTCGAGCTTTACGTTAGGTGAGCTGGTAATCCAAAAACCGAAAAGCTTTACAGTACTCAATACAAAAAAATGCAGAGCAATATTCCAATATATTAACAATTATAATGTAATCTCATGACTTCGAGCTTTACGTTAGTGAGCTGGTAATCCAAAAACCGAAAAGCTTTACAGTACTCAATACAAAAAATGCAGAGCAATATTCCAATATATTAACAATTATAATGTAATCTCATGACTTCGAGCTTTACGTTAGGTGAGCTGGTAATCCAAAAACCGAAAAGCTTTACAGTACTCAATACAAAAAAATGCAGAGCAATATTCCAATATATTAACAATTATAATGTAATCTCATGACTTCGAGCTTTACGTTAGTGAGCTGGTAATCCAAAAAAAAGCTTTACAGTACTCAATACAAAAAAAATGCAGAGCAATATTCCAATATATTAACAATTATAATGTAATCTCATGACTTCGAGCTTTACGTTAGGTGAGCTGGTAATCCAAAAACCGAAAAGCTTTACAGTACTCAATACAAAAAATGCAGAGCAATATTCCAATATATTAACAATTATAATGTAATCTCATGACTTCGAGCTTTACGTTAAGTGAGCTGTAATCCACACATCCAACAGCTACCCTCACATTGAAGACATGAAACTCAAAGTCGGAATTTATTAGCCTGCCTTATTTTTATGATGGTTATATATATATATATATATATATATATATATATATACTAGCAAGACCTGTGGATATGCCACAATATGATAATCTAATTATTACGTTTGATATGTTTACTTAAGAGCTATTGTATATAGTTCAATATGTAAAAAGTATAATAATCTTATAACATGGGGGGTGATTAAGAATCTAGGGTGAATGAGTATAAATAGATTATAGGGATGATGTTACATTGTAACAGGGGTGGGGTGGTTAAGAAATTTGGGTGAATGAGTACAAAATACAAATGCACAAAATATATCTGGGCAAGTTATGTGGTGTAATGATTGGCAAACCATTGTGAGCGAGTTTGGTTCTCAGTGGGTGCCTCATACTTCTGGCCTTGCGCCACATTTAAGCTAAGTTTGGTAATTACCTATCTGGGCAGGTTCCACTCTGCTTATTTTGATTACTTTGGATAGTATACAGAACCATGTCTCTGATTTTTTTAGATGAGGCTTGATAATTAGTATTATTCGGACTATAGTCCTCATCTTTATTGTTATCTACACAACATTTTGTCCGATATGCCCTCCAGCCTTTTCCAGGTATTTTTTGTCGAACTCAGGAACCTTCTTGTCATAATCGGGAGCCATCACGTGATGGAAATTATATCAGCAAATATTTTTTTCTGCTTTGTTGTTGTTTACAGATTATCATAAGTAGTTCTGTATATCATTTCTTTGAATAAGGGAACCTTCTCGAACTCGGTAACTCAATAGTTTGACAAGAAGGTTCCCAAGTTCAAAGAGAAGGTTCCTGAGTCCAACAAGAAAAACCTGAAGAAGGCCAGAGGGCACACTGGCCGAAACATTGTACAGATAAAAATAAAGATGAGGACAATAGTCCAAATAATACTAATTATCAAGCCTCATCTCAAAAATTCAGAGAAATAGTGTAGATAACAATAAAGATGAGGACAATAGTCCAAATAATCCAAATTATCAAGCCTCATCTCAAATATTCAGAAATAGTGTAGATAACAATAAAGATGAGGACAATAGTCCAAATAATACTAATTATCAAGCCTCATCTCAAAAATTCAGAGAAATAGTGTAGATAACAATAAAGATGAGGACAATAGTCCAAATAATACTAATTATCAAGCCTCATCTCAAAAATTCAGAGAAATAGTGTAGATAACAATAAAGATGAGGACAATAGTCCAAATAATCCAAATTATCAAGCCTCATCTCAAAAATTCAGAGAAATAGTGTAGATAACAATAAAGATGAGGACAATAGTCCAAATAATACTAATTATCAAGCCTCATCTCAAAAATTCAGAGAAATAGTGTAGATAACAATAAAGATGAGGACAATAGTCCAAATAATCCAAATTATCAAGCCTCATCAAATATTCAGAGAAATAGTGTAGATAACAATAAAGATGAGGACAATAGTCAAAATAATACTAATTATCAAGCCTCATCTCAAAAATTCAGAGAAATAGTACAGATAACAATAAAGATGAGGACAATAGTCCAAATAATACTAATTATCAAGCCTCATCTAAAAAATTCAGAGAAATAGTACAGATAACAATAAAGATGAGGACAATAGTCTGAATAATCCAAATAATACTTATTATACAGAACCAGTTGTGTGGTCTTTGGGGAAATAAAAGGCAGTTTCTCATCCGTTGTTTTTTTACTGAAAGATTGTTTTATATTCATTGGTTGCTCCTAATTTGAGAGTTTCCAGGAAGAAGTGATTTTCTCTGTCCCTAGAAAACAGCATCCATTTCTTTCTGAATATCCCCCCCCCCCATACCAGATGCAGGTTGGATTGCCAGCAGTTTCGCCTTTTCAAACATCTGTACTAGGGATCAAATTCCCTCATGAAGGTTTTCGTCCCAGCTACAACTGTTACTGTTGTATATTGTACGAGCGGAAGTAGGATTTTCCAGTTGGATCGAAACAAAGAAAAGACGACAAAAATGACAAAGGACTTTTTTTCCCGGTAAAAGCGAACAAAGAAGTTAAAATACGGAAGCGAGGCTTTCCAGTCAAAGAAGCAGGGAGAAGATAAAGAAATATATAACAAAGGTCCGTTATCAGATCAAAAGATAAAGATGCATAGGAGTAGCTATCGCTATAAAGGCCAGACGCTTTGAGCCAACAGTCAGTCAGACAGGAAGTCCCGGAACAGAGCACAAGGGCGACCGTCACTACGGTCAATCACTGCCAGCGGGCAGTGAGGTTCGTCCACCCCTTTACCTCAACATCGCCAGTCATTCCAACAGTAGTAGTAGTCATCGTCAACCCTTGGGCCGTTTCTATTGTCAACGCTCGCCACCCACACCACGGCAGAGATTAAAGAAATAAAGTCAAGGTTTTTACAATACCCATGTGTTGTGATTTTATTAAGCTACTACACATCACTACGTGACCATACATACCCGCAACAACTACTTACTTACACGATTTAGAGTAGCGAAGAAGGCCGCTACATAACATTACAGCACCATACTTTTACATAGGGGTATATATACGGTATGGCCGTATACTTTTGTAGAGTGCGGATCTGAGTATACCCATGGTTATATACTCATCTTGTCTTGTATTTCTTTTTAGCTTATTCTGAGTAGCTCTTATCTTAACTGTCGATTCTCTATTTTGGCTTCTTAGCTGTTTCTAACTGGTTTTGGGATGGTTTCTTTTTCATAAGATTATTCATCTGCAATCTGGGACACTTCTGTTATTCTGGGACGTCTTGTTGTTATTTTGTTTTTGATTAATAACTCAAGACTTTCTTTTTGGTGAGCTCACATTTTATCAATTTTACAAGTCCTGGAATCAACTCAACTGCACATGCGAGAATTGGTGATTCAGATGAAAGATGCCATCTGTCTATCTTGTCCAGCCGGCTAAGCCAAAACTAAAATCTAAACTATCTCCTATGGAGGAAGAGGAGGTCAATGCGGGGTTACATTTGTATCAATCAAAATCCCCTGGAACCATTAGTTTGAATTGAAATAAATACAATACACTCTAAGCATGCATAATTAATAGGATACCACCAATCATGCAACACAACCTCAGTGATGCTGATAGCTTTTTGATTTAGTGCGTCCTGGGATGTACATATTTGCTTTGAATGAGTCCCTGGGAAAATGTATGGGTCCCAACTAAAGCTGTCTAACTCCTACCTTGTAACCTATCCTGTGTAATTCCTTTCTAAGAAACTATTGAAATGTAATTTACAGTTAGCTTGAAATGGTAAGGGAAGAAAAAGAAAAACACTGGGACACATGGATATGGTTTTACTGTGTCCTTTTAGATTTTTTGGGTCAGGGATGCAGGACGCATATCTGTCAGCATCTCTGCAACCTTTAGATTTTCAAGTCTAGGGTTAATAAGTGTCTTACCCTGTCTTCGTTTGGATTTTGAATTATGAAAAAGAAGAGATTTGGGTAATTGATTTCCCAACTGCAAAAGTCCACAGAAAAAGTCTTTCCGCCTGCAACAATGTTACAGCAGTCTTCAACCACAGTCCATCAGCATATCACTTGTGAAGAATTGGAATTGTTTCTCCTAACCTTTATTGTTTATCGCGTTAATAAAGCAGGTGGTCACACTCCATCTGGGTGCTTCAATTCACAGCCTCCAATATCCTGGCCCTTCACGCCATGACAAAACCAACCACTGCCCAAAATCTTAACACCAAGCATGCATCCAGGACATAGCAGTCAGAAATGCCAGGCTACGCTGATGCTTTGAATTGGTTTATCGTTACAGATTTCTACTTCATTGTTTCTTTGTAATACTCATTTGTTACATCGTTACCCTTCATTTATTATTTTGTAACTCTTTGTCGATAATAGACAACTGGCTGGTGGTGACTGAGAATATTTAAAAAAAAAAAAATTTTTTTAAATTTCTATATTAGAAATTGAAAAACTTTGCAAAGATTTTGGGTATTATTGCATAAATGCGTCATGGCCTCCCTGTCCTAAAAAACGCTAAGCGGTGCCTGCTGAAACATCCAACCTGCGTTACTTTAAACTCTAGCTGTTTGAAGGCGTTTTTTCCCCCGAAAAGTTAATGCGATATAAAAGCAATATTTTACCCCCCCCCCGCAACCCTTTAAAATATCTTTTTTCTCAGTATTTTCATTATTATTTTAAATAAAAACAACTGTCACAAATTTTTGAATAAATACAACCAAGTTTTGAAAATAAAAACAATCAATACATTATTAAACCAAGCAACTGTCACAAATTTAAAAAAAAAAACTTTGCAAATATTGAAGTCAGTCAGTCAGTCTACTATTGGTTTTGAACAATGTGACTGGCCAAGCACAACTGACCAGTGTCAAGACAACTGGTACTTATGGGAATTCAGAACAGTCCACTCATGCATTTGGGTGATTCCATTCCCTGAGTCCTGATTGGCTGCTTGGTTTGTATGATCCTCTGAGGCTTCATAAATATCCTACCATTTTGCAGTAGTCTTTGCAGCAAACCAGAATCGTATTGGGTTATGACTGCTTGCTGTCTTGTCTTGCCAATTGACGGTAATTGGAATTAGTATGATTATTCTACAGCAAAGAAGTAGGTATTTCACCAACCCATTTACCACAGGCTGGATGTGATCCAACATTGGAATTATTCGGTATTCATTAGTAATGGACCTTCAAGACTAGCTTGTTGACCATTACACCACAATGATATACCCTAGGTATTTGCTCGACACTAACGCTGTCCCGTCATCCCGGGGACGATACAAATTACATCCGGGACGATCAATACGTCATCTAGTGATTGCCCGAATGCTGTCCTCAAAATGAGGCTACGGCACCGCAGGTCTATTCTCAAAGCCATGTAATGAATAATGGTGGAGGGAGACAGTTTAAAAGGACCGAATTATGTACTACTAACCCTTCTCAGGGTAACTTAAAGTAAAAAAGTATTTTTTTTTAGCTCAAAACACACTAGGAAATGAATTTTTTGTCCAAATATCCAGAATTATTACTGCTTCAGCTTTTCTTAATGTTTTATTACATGTTATTTATGCTCAGTCGGTAGAGCGCTTGGCTAGAAACCACAAGGTTCTATTCGATACCGGTCCTCGCCAACTCAGCATATGAGTAGCACAGGGATCTGTGCGGTAAAGTAAGAAGCTGATGGTAGGTGTGGCGCTCCACCTCAGATGCTTAAAAAAAAAAACAATCTCCTTGATCTAGCGCTATTGAAAAGGGGATAGACTCCCTCGTTGACTGGCTGATACCGACTTTAGGCCACCCCGTCGACTTTACTTCTTATTATGCTACTGATGACTGACAAGCATAGATGATGCTAATGAATTAAACAAAAATATTTTGATTTCGAGGCGGTCCAAACCCCATTCGGGACGGTTGATAATTTTTGTTTGGTACGGTCATGAAAAATGTTAGTGTCGGGGCCTGACCCAACACATTTACTACAGGTAGGATGTGACACAAGATCAAACTTGCTAATCATTAGTAATAGCATTACCAGTATTTTTGTGAAAAATCAGTGGACGTTGACAAATTTGAACCTTATTCGGTTCAAATCTCAATTTCTCTTCCAATCTTAAAAATATTTATATGGTTGGAAAGAAAATAAAACAATCTTTCTAAATATGTAATTTGTATGTGTTTTTATCAATTGACTTATTTTTTACAGTGAGTTAAAACGTTATGAGCGTGCGAAGTGATAATGCTAATCTGACATGATGAAAAGAATGAAAAAAAAAGAAACAAAAAGAGTGAGAGAGAGTTAAATTAAGATTATTATACTTTTACATATTGAACTATTTAGCAATAGCTCTTAAGTAAACATATCAAATGTTGTAATAAATTAAATTATCATAGTGTAGTACATGCAAAGGTCTTGCAAGTTGCATAGGGCTAAATTCAAGTTGTAGTAGTAGTTGTTGTTAGTAGTAATGGTCGTTAGTTCAGAAACAACATACGCAGTTGTATAGTCACATGGGAGCTGTTTATTTCTTCCTAGGCTCGTGGGTTCTTTTCAGAGAGAAGGGGAGAGAGAGAAAGAGAGAGAAAGAGAGAAAGAGAGAGAAAGAGGAAAGAGAGAGAGATTAAGGTCAAACTATTCTATCGTAAATCATGTTCGGTACTACTATGCGAAACCCATACGGGAAACTGGGAGGCCACATCTGCATTTCAGGAAGGCCCAGCCGAAAAGAACTGTTTTTCCTCTTCTTCCGTTTCTCGTCCTGGAGTGGGAGTGTCATCCAACTTCTGCTTCCAGTCAAAACCCAGAACTTCCAGTTTTATTTTGAAAATCTAATTTCAGGGTCATCAGTCAGTCAGTTGAGTTCCAAACTTTAACCTCTCTTTGTTTTTATTTCTTTTTCCTCTCTTTCTCCAGAAATCCTAATACCGTTTTATTTTTTAATCCTGAATTCCCTGTAGACCATAATAATTACGCTACATTTAATGCAATAAAGTTTATTTAATAAACCAATTGGAAATAAGAGTTCAAATTAAGTCTTAATTTTAAGGAGGATCATCTTTTTCATATGTAAAATCATTTTACATATGGTGCCAAAAAATGCATTTGTAAATTACTAAAATGAACAAAATCAAGAAAAGACTTAAGATTCTGAACATTTTGATGATACAACAAAAAATATCTGTGTCAATAAAACAAAAATATATAAGATGCAGACGACAGCATCAAATCGTTCTCATGAGAAATTGGCAGTTCAAAATAAAAAATTTAAAAAAAAAAACATTTTTGAAATATTATGAACGTTGAATAAATAACTTTAAAACAAAAAAATGATCATTTAAAAATGAAATTCTTTAATTCTTAGATTTTATTTATTTTTCCCTTTATTACTTCAACAAATAATTTTTCTGTACATAGTGTATTTAATGTTTTTATTATATTAATTTCTAAGAAGAAACTGTTATAAGTTTGTTTGTTTTTTCTTTAACTTTTAATAACGCATTTTAACTTCACTTGAATGCCGTTTTTTCTTAAAATTTTGGGCTAATTTAATGTTTAAAATGTATCAAAACTTAATTACATATATAATATTATTTTGCTTCTTTTTTTTTTTTTTTTACTGATGCTCCTCAGTATATTACTACTTTTCGACTTAAACAAAAATTTGACCTTAAATAATCGATTTAATTCATTTTAATTCATTTTTAAAATGAAATCGGTGCTCATTTTGTTTATCATAAAAGTTTTTTTCAGAACTTATTTTCTACCAAAATCGCTCCTTTAAATTTTTATTTTTCTATTTACACCTTCGGTCTTTTGTTGGTAATCTGAACATTAGCTACATAAGAGTAAAACCTCCCCTTGTTTATTTCACTTTGAGGAAGCTATATGTTTTGGTCAGCCATTTTCATTTCACTGTAAATTAATACAACTGCATGTTTTAACATGAAATATCATAAAATTTCACCAACCCATTTACACACATGAGACATCCATGGTATTTACCCAACCCATTTACCACAGGTTGGATGTGATCCAACATTGGAATGACTAGAGCCTTTTTTAAAATTCTATGAAAAATCAATAATGGTTCGATTTTCACAAAATTTCCAATTAACTTACTTTTTTCATGAAATAAGTCTGAAATAGTTTTTCCTAAAATATATTAGGAGAAATATTTTTTACTAGGTCTAACACCCCCCCCCCATTTTATTTTATGAAATTATGAAAAAAAAAACGATTTTTACTTTTTTTCCATTAAAGATAAGAACTGAATAATTATAATCAGAAGATTTTTATAGTTTCAATGCGAGATCGTTTTAGTAAAAGAACCATGAGTACAGAATTCTGCTAAAAAATATCAATAAAGAAATTGTCCGTTGTAAAAAAAAAACGGTCTGTTTTTACTTATTTTTTCAAGATTAATGGTGGGTAATTTTTCCCCCAGTCAGATAATTTGATCTTTGAATTAACTGTTTTTTGTAGCAATTCTTATGTGTCGTTATTATTTTTTTTTGCGAGATTTTAAAAGAAAAAGTTAAAAAATATTTACATTTCTTCCTTCAATAAAATGGCCTAAACTGATACGCGTGACCTATTTTGGTGTGATACCTTATGTTAAGTGACCTGAAAAAAATCAGAAGGTTTTTAAATAAAATAACTGATGCATTATAAAATGTATTCATTGATAGACTAATCAACATTGAAATTTCAATAAAATCGGATAATTTCCCTGAATTTTGGTAATTTGTTTCAATCAGGGGGTTGATTTAATACAAATTTTTTTGTAAAATACGTCTGACGTCAAAAAATTTTGGTACTACTAGGTACCACCAAAATACGTCTCACGTGATCAGTTTAGGCAATAGAAAGAAGAAATGTAAATATTTTAAAACTTTTTTTTTTTTAATATTGCAAATATAAAAAATAAAAAAATAACGAACATAAAGGGTTGTTGCAAAGAAAACAGTTAATTCAACTATCAAATTATCCATTGGGGAAAAATTACACACCGTTATCTTGAAAAATAAGTAAAACAGTCCTTTTTTTTTCCTTATTTTTTTACAACAGGGTCAGTTTCTTTATTGATATTTTTTAGCAGAATTCGTATTCATGGTTTCTTTTTAGACAAAAATTTGACTATGGTCAATAATCGATTTAATTAATTTTTAATTGTTTTTTAAAATGAAAAGCAGACGACAAGTTGGCAGTGCCTAAAATTTTAAATAAAATTAACGTAAAATTTTATGGTTGGGCTATTGTGTACAGTGAAAGTGAATAATTAACAGACTATATAAGAAGTGATCTTAAACTAGTGTACTAACTACATGAAGAGTAGCTCAATGGTTAGCAAGCAAATTCTGGTGATGTAAATAAGTTTATTTTCACTTTTCTTGCCTTTAAGGCCCTTATTAATACTCACTTATGCAAAAAATAATAACAGCATTTCTTCCTCCTTGTCATCAAAAACAATGTTTTACCAAAACAGAAGTGATTTCGATTCTCACTGAGTGCCTCGAATTTAGGCTAGTGCCAAATTAAGCTATTTTATGAATTAAACAAACCAAAGATGTCGTCAAGGTAAGGTTGATTGTTTTTTTAACTGAGCAATTAAGGACTTACTGTTGACTCTTCTTGGTGCCCATGTTAGTGTTCGAATTCAATTCACACAGGTAAAACTCAGGTTTTCAATGCCGATTTTTCAAGGCGATCCTTCCATTTGGAAAAACTGGCGCAACACTATCATCCTACTACTCCAATTTTGCCTTCTTGTGTCATACTCTTAACTTTGAATATTGGGGTTAGGTGAGAGAAAAAAAATGCATGACTCAATTTTTTAATATTTTTTTTTTTTAATCATTTACAAAGCCTTAAATTCACTAATCGCTAAGTGGCTTAGTCATAACCCGTAAAAAAATAAATAGGTTTGTTTGGAGACCAAAAAAAAAAAAGAAAATAATTGTGATTTTTTTTTCTTTAGTGCAAATATTTTTTGTATAATTTTTCTAGAGTTTATAGATTTTAAAAAAGAAAGTAATATTTGCTTTTATTTTTCTATCAAACTAAAAAAAATTTTTTAATGAAAATAGTAAAACGATTTTTATGAAAGTAGTAAAATGATTTTGTTTAAACTTTAAACAAAATCATTTTTTTTTTTTTCATAAGTCATTTTTTCTACACAAACCTATTTATTAGAAAAATAAATTTATTTGATATTTAATTTTTTTTTTCTTTAGTAGCAAACTATTTTTTTATAATTTCCTAAAGTTAGAAATTTTAAAAAAATATTTGTATTTTATTTTTGTATCAGACTAAAGTTTTTTTCTAGTTTTAGTAGTAAAATTCTTATTTTTCTCCTGACAGAATTTGAAGCAAAAACGAAAACAAACAAAAAAAATGTTATTTTCTCTTTCCTTTTTTCTTCTCTTTCAAATAACCAAAATATTTTTTCTTTTTCTCCTAAAGTCACGTTAATAATGCAAAGGAAATATTTTCTTTATCTTTAAAAATATTTTATCGCTAATTAATTAAAAAAAAAAAAGAAGCAAAACTTTCGGGTTTTATTTTCAAAATATTTTTGCATCATCGTCGAGTGAGCAAAATCCACCTGTAATTTCCTTTTTTTTTTTTTTTTTCTTAATGTTAAACAAATCATTTTTTTTTATTTTATAAGAAGAGTCATTTTTTTCTCTTTCTTTTTTTTTTTTTTTTTTTTTTTTGTCTCCAAACAAACCTATTTTTATTTTTTACGGGGTTATGACTAAGCCTCCTTAGCGATTAGTGAATTTAAGGCTTTTGTAATGATTTAAAAAAAAAAATATTTAAAAAAATTGAGTCATGCATTTTTTTTCTCTCACCTAACCCCAATATTCAAAGTTAAGAGTATGACACAAGAAGGCAAAATTGGAGTAGTAGGATGATAGTGTTGCGCCAGTTTTCCAAATGGGAAGGATCGCCTTTGAAAATCGGCATTTGAAAACCTGATGTTTACCTGTGTGAATTGAATTCGAACACTAACATGGGCACCAAGAAGAGTCAACAGTAAGTCCTTAATTGCTCAGTTAAAAAAACAATCAACCTTACCTTGACGACATCTTTGGTTTGTTTTGAATTCATAAAATAGCTTAATTTGGCACTAAGCTCTAAATTCGAGGCACTCAGTGAGAATCGAAATCACTTCTGTTTGGTAAAACATTGTTTGATGACAAGGAGGAAGAAATGCTGTTTTATTATTTTTTTTGCATAAGTGAGTATTATAAGGGCCTTAAAGGCAAGAAAAGTGAAATAAACTTATTTTACATCACCAGAATTTGCTTGCTAACCATTGAGCTACTCTTCAATGTAGTTTAGTACACTAGTTTAAGATCACTTCTTATTTATAGTCTGTTAATTATTCACTTTCACTTGTACACAATAGCCCAACCATAAAATTTTACGTTAATTTTATTTAAATTTTTAGGCACTGCCAACTTGTCGTCTGCTTTTCATTTTAAAAACAAATTAAAATTAATTAAATCGATTATTTGACCATAGTCAAATTTTTGTCTAAAAAGAAACCATGAATACAGAATTCTGCTAAAAAATATCAATAAAGAAACTGACCCTGTTGTAAAAAAATAAGGGAAAAAAAAGGACTGTTTTACTTATTTTTCAAGATAACGGTGTGTAATTTTTCCCCAATGGGATAATTTGATAGTTGAATTAACTGTTTTTCTTTGCAACAACCCTTTATGTTCGTTATTTTTTTTATTTTTATATTTGCAATATTTAAAAAAAAAAGTTTTAAAATATTTACATTTCTTCCTTTCTATTGCCTAAACTGATCACGTGACGTATTTTGGTGGTACCTAGTAGTACCAACAATTTTGACGTCAGACGTATTTTACAAAAAATTTGTATTAAATCAACCCCCTGATTGAAACAAATTACCAAAATTCAGGGAATTATCCGATTTTATTGAAATTTTCAATGTTGATCTAGTCTATCAATGAATACATTTTATAATGCATCAGTTATTTTATTTAAAAAACCTTCTGATTTTTTTCAGGTCACTTAACATAAGGTATCACCAAAATAGGTCACGTGATCAGTTTAGGCCATTTTTATTGAAGGAAGAAATGTAAATATTTTTTAACTTTTTCTTTTAAAATCTCGCAAAAAAAATAAATAACGAACATAAAGAATTGCTACAAAGAAAAACAGTTAATTCAAAGATCAAATTATCTGACTGGGGAAAAATTACCCACCATTATCTTGAAAAATAAGTAAAACAGACCGTTTTTTTTTACAACGGACAATTTCTTTATTGATATTTTTTAGCAGAATTCTGTACTCATGGTTCTTTTACTAAAACGATCTCGCATTGAAACTTATAAAAATCTTCTGATATAATTATTCAGATTCTTATCTTAATGGAAAAAAAGTAAAAATCGTTTTTTTTTTCATATTTCATAAAATAAAATGGGGGGGGGGGTGTTAGACCTAGTAAAAAATATTTCTCCTAATATATTTAGGAAAAAAACTATTTCAGACTTATTTTCATGAAAAAGTAAGTAATTATGGAAATTTTTTGTGAAAATCGAACCATTAATTGATTTTTCATAGAATTTTTAAAAAAGGCTCTAGTCATTCCAATGTTGGATCACATCCAACCTGTGGTAAATGGGTTGGGTAAATACCATGGATGTCTCATTGTGGTAAATGGGTTGGTGAAATACATTTTATATTTTCATGTTAAAACATGCAGTTGTATTAATTTACAGTGAAATGAAAATGGCTGACCAAACATATAGCTTCCTCAAAGTGAAATAAACAAGGGGAGGTTACTCTCATTTATGTAGCTAATGTTCAGATTACCAACAAAAGACCGAAGGTGTAAATAGAAAATAAAATTTAAAGGAGCGATTTTGGTAGAAAATAAGTTCTGAAAAAAACTTTTATGATAAACAAAATGAGCACCGATTTTCATTTTAAAAATGAATTAAAATGAATTAAATCGATTATTTAAGGTCAAATTTTTGTTTAAGTCGAAAAGTAGTAATATACTGAGGAGCATCAGTAAAAAAAAAAAAAAAGAAGCAAAATAATATTATATATGTAATTAAGTTTTGATACATTTTAAACATTAAATTAGCCCAAAATTTTAAGAAAAACGGCATTCAAGTGAAGTTAAAATGCGTTATTAAAAGTTAAAGAAAAAACAAACAAACTTATAACAGTTTCTTCTTAGAAATTAATATAATAAAACATTAAATACACTATGTACAGAAAAATTATTTGTTGAAGTAATAAAGGGAAAAATAAATAAAATCTAAGAATTAAAGAATTTCATTTTTAAATGATCATTTTTTTGTTTTTAAAGTTTATTTATTCAACGTTCATAATATTTCAAAAATGTTTTTTTTTTTAAATTTTTTATTTTGAACTGCCAATTTCTCATGAGAACGATTTGATGCTGTCGTCTGCATCTTATATATTTTGTTTTATTGACACGAGATATTTTTTGTTGTATCATCAAAATGTTCAGAATCTTAAGTCTTTTCTTGATTTTTGTTCATTTTAGTAATTTACAAATGCATTTTTGGCACCATATGTAAAATGATTTTACATATGAAGAAAAGATGATCCTCCTTAAAATTAAGACTTAATTTGAACTCTTATTTCCAATTGGTTTATTAAATAAACTTTATTGCATTAAATGTAGCGTAATTATTATGGTCTACAGGGAATTCAGGATTAAAAATAAAACGGTATTAGGATTTCTGGAGAAAGAGAGGAAAAAGAAATAAAAACAAAGAGAGGTTAAAGTTTGGAACTCAACTGACTGACTGATGACCCTGAAATTAGATTTTCAAAATAAAACTGGAAGTTCTGGGTTTTGACTGGAAGCAGAAGTTGGATGACACTCCCACTCCAGGACGAGAAACGGAAGAAGAGGAAAAACAGTTCTTTTCGGCTGGGCCTTCCTGAAATGCAGATGTGGCCTCCCAGTTTCCCGTATGGGTTTCGCATAGTAGTACCGAACATGATTTACGATAGAATAGTTTGACCTTAATCTCTCTCTCTCTCTCTCTTTCTCTCTCTTTCTCTCTCTCTTCTCTCTCTCTCCCCTTCTCTCTGAAAAGAACCCACGAGCCTAGGAAGAAAAACAGCTCCCATGTGACTATACAACTGCGTATGTTGTTTCTGAACTAACGACCATTACTACTAACAACAACTACTACTACAACTTGAATTTAGCCCTATGCAACTTGCAAGACCTTTGCATGTACTACACTATGATAATTTAATTTATTACAACATTTGATATGTTTACTTAAGAGCTATTGCTAAATAGTTCAATATGTAAAAAGTATAATAATCTTAATTTAACTCTCTCTCACTCTTTTTGTTTCTTTTTTTGTTTCATTCTTTTCATCATGTCAGATTAGCATTATCACTTCGCACGCTCATAACGTTTTAACTCACTGTAAAAAATAAGTCAATTGATAAAAACACATACAAATTACATATTTAGAAAGATTGTTTTATTTTCTTTCCAACCATATAAATATTTTTAAGATTGGAAGAGAAATTGAGATTTGAACCGAATAAGGTTCAAATTTGTCAACGTCCACTGATTTTTCACAAAAATACTGGTAATGCTATTACTAATGATTAGCAAGTTTGATCTTGTGTCACATCCTACCTGTAGTAAATGTGTTGGGTCAGGCCCCGACACTAACATTTTTCATGACCGTACCAAACAAAAATTATCAACCGTCCCGAATGGGTTTGGACCGCCTCGAAATCAAAATTTTTGTTTAATTCATTAGCATCATCTATGCTTGTCAGTCATCAGTAGCATAATAAGAAGTAAAGTCGACGGGGTGGCCTAAAGTCGGTATCAGCCAGTCAACGAGGGAGTCTATCCCCTTTTCAATAGCGCTAGATCAAGGAGATTGTTTTTTTTTTTTAAGCATCTGAGGTGGAGCGCCACACCTACCATCAGCTTCTTACTTTACCGCACAGATCCCTGTGCTACTCATATGCTGAGTTGGCGAGGACCGGTATCGAACTAGGAACCTTGTGGTTTCTAGCCAAGCGCTCTACCGACTGAGCATAATAACATGTAATAAAACATTAAGAAAAGCTGAAGCAGTAATAATTCTGGATATTTGGACAAAAAATTCATTTCCTAGTGTGTTTTGAGCTAAAAAAAAATACTTTTTTACTTTAAGTTACCCTGAGAAGGGTTAGTAGTACATAATTCGGTCCTTTTAAACTGTCTCCCTCCACCATTATTCATTACATGGCTTTGAGAATAGACCTGCGGTGCCGTAGCCTCATTTGAGGACAGCATTCGGGCAATCACTAGATGACGTATTGATCGTCCCGGATGTAATTTGTATCGTCCCGGGATGACGGGACAGCGTTAGTGTCGAGCAAATACCTAGGGTATATCATTGTGGTGTAATGGTCAACAAGCTAGTCTTGAAGGTCCATTACTAATGAATACCGAATAATTCCAATGTTGGATCACATCCAGCCTGTGGTAAATGGGTTGGTGAAATACCTACTTCTTTGCTGTAGAATAATCATACTAATTCCAATTACCGTCAAATTGGCAAGACAAGACAGCAAGCAGTCATAACCCAATACGATTCTGGTTTGCTGCAAAGACTACTGCAAAATGGTAGGATATTTATGAAGCCTCAGAGGATCATACAAACCAAGCAGCCAATCAGGACTCAGGGAATGGAATCACCCAAATGCATGAGTGGACTGTTCTGAATTCCCATAAGTACCAGTTGTCTTGACACTGGTCAGTTGTGCTTGGCCAGTCACATTGTTCAAACCAATAGTAGACTGACTGACTGACTTCAATATTTGCAAAGTTTTTTTTTTTAAATTTGTGACAGTTGCTTGGTTTAATAATGTATTGATTGTTTTTATTTTCAAAACTTGGTTGTATTTATTCAAAATTTGTGACAGTTGTTTTTATTTAAAATAATAATGAAAATACTGAGAAAAAAGATATTTTAAAGGGTTGCGGGGGGGGGGTAAAATATTGCTTTTATATCGCATTAACTTTTCGGGGGAAAAAAACGCCTTCAAACAGCTAGAGTTTAAAGTAACGCAGGTTGGATGTTCAGCAGGCACCGCTTAGCGTTTTTTTAGGACAGGGAGGCCATGACGCATTTATGCAATAATACCCAAAATCTTTGCAAAGTTTTTCAATTTCTAATATAGAAATTTAAAAAATTTTTTTTTTTTTAAATATTCTCAGTCACCACCAGCCAGTTGTCTATTATCGACAAAGAGTTACAAAATAATAAATGAAGGGTAACGATGTAACAAATGAGTATTACAAAGAAAACAATGAAGTAGAAATCTGTAACGATAAACCAATTCAAAGCATCAGCGTAGCCTGGCATTTCTGACTGCTATGTCCTGGATGCATGCTTGGTGTTAAGATTTTGGGCAGTGGTTGGTTTTTGTCATGGCGTGAAGGGCCAGGATATTGGAGGCTGTGAATTGAAGCACCCAGATGGAGTGTGACCACCTGCTTTATTAACGCGATAAACAATAAAGGTTAGGAGAAACAATTCCAATTCTTCACAAGTGATATGCTGATGGACTGTGGTTGAAGACTGCTGTAACATTGTTGCAGGCGAAAGACTTTTTCTGTGGACTTTTGCAGTTGGGAAATCAATTACCCAAATCTCTTCTTTTTCATAATTCCAAATCCAAACGAAGACAGGGTAAGACACTTATTAACCCTAGACTTGAAAATCTAAAGGTTGCAGAGATGCTGACAGATATGCGTCCTGCATCCCTGACCCACAAAATCTAAAAGGACACAGTAAACCATATCCATGTGTCCCAGTGTTTTTCTTTTTTCTTCCCTTACCATTTCAGCTAACTGTAAATTACATTTCAATAGGTTCTTAGAAAGGAATTACACAGGATAGGTTACAAGGTAGGAGTTAGACAGCTTTAGTTGGGACCATACATTTTCCCAGGGACTCATTCAAAGCAAATATGTACATCCCAGGACGCACTAAATCAAAAAGCTATCAGCATCACTGAGGTTGTGTTGCATGATTGGTGGGTATCCTATTAATTATGCATGCTTAGAGTGTATTGTATTTATTTCAATTCAAACTAATGTTCCAGGGGATTTGATTGATACAAATGAACCCCGCATTGACCTCCTCTTCCTCCATAGGAGAATAGTTTAGATTTTAGTTTTGGCTTAGCCGGCTGGACAAGATAGACAGATGGCATCTTTCATCTGAATCACCAATTCTCGCATGTGCAGTTGAGTTGATTCCAGGACTTGTAAAATTGATAAAATGTGAGCTCACCAAAAAGAAAGTCTTGAGTTATTAATCAAAAACAAATAACAACAAGACGTCCCAGAATAACAGAAGTGTCCCAGATTGCAGATGAATAATCTTATGAAAAAGAAACCATCCCAAAACCAGTTAGAAACAGCTAAGAAGCCAAAATAGAGAATCGACAGTTAAGATAAGAGCTACTCAGAATAAGCTAAAAAGAAATACAAGACAAGATGAGTATATAACCATGGGTATACTCAGATCCGCACTCTACAAAAGTATACGGCCATACCGTATATATACCCCTATGTAAAAGTATGGTGCTGTAATGTTATGTAGCGGCCTTCTTCGCTACTCTAAATCGTGTAAGTAAGTAGTTGTTGCGGTATGTATGGTCACGTAGTGATGTGTAGTAGCTTAATAAAATCAAACACATGGGTATTGTAAAACCTTGACTTTATTTCTTTAATCTCTGCCGTGGTGTGGGTGGCGAGCGTTGACATAGAAACGGCCCAAGGTTGACGATGACTACTACTACTGTTGGAATGACTGGCGATGTTGAGGTAAAGGGGTGGACGAACCTCACTGCCCGCTGGCAGTGATTGACCGTAGTGACGGTCGCCCTTGTGCTCTGTTCCGGGACTTCCTGTCTGACTGACTGTTGGCTCAAAGCGTCTGGCCTTTATAGCGATAGCTATCCTATGCATCTTATCTTTTGATCTGATAACGGACCTTTGTTATATATTTCTTATCTTCTCCCTGCTTCTTTTGACTGGAAAGCCTCGCTTCCGTATTTTACTTCTTTGTTCGCTTTTACCGGGAAAAAAAGTCCTTTGTCATTTTTGTCGTCTTTTCTTTTGTTTCGATCCAACTGGAAAATCCTACTTCCGCTCGTACAATATACAACAGTAACAGTTGTAGCTGGGACGAAACCTTCAATGAGGGAATTTGATCCCTAGTAACAGATGTTTGAAAAGGCGAAACTGCTGGCAATCCAACCTGCATCTGGTATGGGGGGGGGATATTCAGAAAGAAATGGATGCTGTTTTCTAGGGACAGAGAAAATCACTTCTTCCTGGAAACTCTCAAATTAGGAGCAACCAATGAATATAAAACAATCTTTCAGTAAAAAAAACAACGGATGAGAAACTGCCTTTTATTTCCCCAAAGACACCAACCTGGTTCTGTATAATAAGTATTATTTGGATTATTCAGACTATTGTCCTCATCTTTATTGTTATCTGTACTATTTCTCTGAATTTTTTAGATGGAGGCTTGATAATTAGTATTATTTGGGACTATTGTCCTCATCTTTATTGTTATCTGTATATTTCTTCTGAATTTTTGAGATTGAGGCTTGAATAATTAGTATTATTTTTGACTATTGTCCTTCAGTCTTTATTGTTATCTACAACTATTTCTCTGAATATTTTGAGATCGAGGCTTGATAAATTTGGATTATTTGGTACTATTGCTCCTCATCTTTATTGTTATCTACACTATTTTCTTCTGGTAATTTTGAGAGTTCTGAGGTCTTGATAATTAGTATTTATTTGGTTGTTCTTCACTATTCGTCCTCTATCTTCTAATTGTTATCTACACATATTCTCTGAATTTTGAGATGAGGCTGATAATTGTTATTATTTGGACTATTTCCATCATCTTTATGTTGATCACACTATTCTTCTCTGACATTTCTTTGTAGTATTGCGGCTTGTCTAATTTGTCTTATTTGTACTATCTCTCGTTCCTCATCTTCTTATTGTTATCTACATATTCTTCTCTGACTTCTCTCGCGGATGAGTGGCTTTGCTAATTCTAGTCATTATTTGGACTCTTGTCCTCCTCTCTATTGTTAACTCACACATATTATTCTGAATAATTTTAGAGATGAGTGAGCTTGATAATTTGTTTATTTTGGACTATTGTCCTCATTCATTTATTGTTAATCCTACACATTTCTCTGAAATTATTTCTCGAGATGAGGTGCATTGATAAAATTAGTATTATTTGGACTATTGTCCTCATCTTTATTTTTATCTGATAACTAATGTTATTCGGCAGTGTATAGCTCCCTCTTGCATCTCAGTTATATTTACATAAAGTGTTGGATGAGAGGATCCTCTGTCGTACTTGATACATCTTGGACTTTTCTTAGATCCAACTTATGTATTCAGGTTACCAGAGTTCGAGACAGAGGTTTCCTTATTCAAGAATGTATACAGGAGACTATTATGTATTCTGTAACACAACAAAGCAAAAACAAATACTTGATATAATTTTCCATCCGTGATGGCTCCCGATTATTGAAAGAAGGTTCCTGAGTTCCGACAGGAGCAATAATATACCTGAACAAGGCATGAGAAGATGGCTACATAAATTATCGGACAACATATCTCCGCGTTGTGTACGATAATCAATAAAGATGCAGGACTATAGCCGCAATAATACTAATTATCAAGCCCTCATTTCTAAAAAAATCAGAGGACATGGTTCTGTATTTACTATCCAAAGTAATCATACGATAGAATGCAGGCGTTGAGAATAGACACTGTCCTCTCGGGATAGGGTTAATTACCAAACTTAGCTTAAATGTTGTTGCGCTCTATTTTTTAAAGGCCAGAAGTATGAGCACCCACTGAGAACCAAACTCGTCAACATGGTTTGCAATCATTACAGGCCTCATTGACTTGCCACAGATATTTTTTATTCTGCCTGCATTTGTATTTTCCTATTTTATACTCACCCTCAAATTTCTGTGTAACATCGCCTCCACCCCTGTTTACAATGCTTGATGTAACATCATCCCTACTAATCATGATCTGTATACT
>CM042139.1:15384318-15391818 GCA_023376005.1 Doryteuthis pealeii
ATTTAGCGAAATATAGTCTATTCATGGAGCTAGACAAATAGTCTAACTCTCCCGACTCATTCGCATCTGATGAGTCGGAGAGTTAATATTGTGTAAGCCTCCCTGAAAATAACATAATGCTAAATCTCTAATCTTTTGTTATTCTTTACTTATAATATATCATGCCCAATGAAACTATTAAATAAAACCAATAATGACAAAGCTAAATAATAAATACACATTTAAATATCACCAGTTCTTACTTTTTTGCAAAAAAAGAAATATGAAATATTATATTCAAGATATTTAAAAAATTAAAATATACATAAAATAGCATGAAATTTTACTTAAAATGTCTAGCATTTGTAAATCTCAAAAAGTAAACAAATCAATACCCAAAGGTTCCCCTCCCCCCCACAACACACCACACTCTTCCATGTGCTGAGTAGCTGTGTCTAGTTTTTATTATAAATGTTCGATCACTACTGCAATATGACTGATATTACTAAAAGTTAGCTAGTACCAATACAAAACCAAATTTGGATGACAGATAGAATTAGCCAGAAAGATTGTGTCACCAACTTAGTTGTTTTAAAAGTCTCTAACACTGATCCCCTGCCACAGGAGGAAGTATTTTGATGCTGCTCAATTTCAAAGAACTGATTGAAGATGTAGAATCCTGTAGACATTTCATTTTAATGAGGATAAGCAACAACTCAAAGTACCTAACGTATACCACTCTGGTCACCAGGGACTGAGTAAAGCAATAAAAGGTATGCCCACACCCCAATCTCCAAAACTGGAGTCTGCATTCAGTTCAGGTTTAAGACGTCCCTTTAGTTGGGTCTTAGCCTCTGCAGCGATACATTACCTTCTCTAAGCCCACTGAGCCTGAAGCAATTAGTATATATTTCAACCATTATACCCATTCTGTTCACCATTTTATGGCTCATCAATGTGACAAGACATGGCTGCTGCTTTAGGACGGATCAAAACCCAACCATTGATCATCAGCTAGAGTACTTACCTCCCGCCCACTACCACACCCACCATTTTAGAAAAGGAAATTTTACTGATATAAACTATTAGGCCACTCGGAGTCTCCATCACGTTTTAAGAAGAACTATCCAATGCAATTTTGAATTAGCAGCCACCCGAAGTCATCAAGAATAAGGTGAATTCCTAAGAGTTGGCAATAGGGAAACACTGTTTACATTGCACCTTTTCAAGAAATCAATTTGATCGATTCTTGAGACATAGAAGACATCAGCATACCTTCTTTAGTGACCACGACACCATAAAACTTTTTTTTTAGACAATCAGATGTTCCAATTTCTAAGGACGTATCTTTTCAATTTGCTGCAATGGCGGAACCCATATTTAGCTATTTTAAACATTTTTTTTTTTAACTAAATAGCTCCCTAACACATCACAATTCTTCGAAACACATGTTTGTACTTTCACCACCAAAAAATTTAATGACAGCCTCTGTAACAAACCCCATATTTAGTCCATTTTAAACATTTTTTTCTTCTTTTAACTAAAATATGCTTCCCTATAACACATCAATTATTCTCTTAAATTTCACATGTTGTACTTTTCAGCACCAAAAATTTAATGACAACCTCTTAATGGCAAACCCATATTTAGTCCCATTTTTAAACATTTTTTTTTTCTTTTAACTAAAAATCTTCCCTATACACATCAACATATTCTTCTGTAAATTCACATGGTTTTACTTTTCAGCCACCAAAAAATTAATGACACCTCTGTAATGCAAACCATATTTAGCCCATTTTTAACATTTTTTTTCTTTTTAACTAAAGATGCCTTCCCTATACACATCACATATTCTTCTGTAATTTACATGGTTTACCTTTTCACAACCAAAAATTAATGACATACCTCTTAATGCGAACCCATATTATCCCATTTTTAAACATTTTTTTTTCTTTAACTAAAATATGCTTCCCTATACAATCACATATTCTTCTGTAATTATACATGTTTGTACTTTTCAACCACCAAAAAATTTAATGACAGATCTCTTTCCTCCTAGAATACTTTTATTTCTCCATTTAGATACCTAAAACAAATATCTTTAAGATCGAAATAATTTTAACTATAAACCAATTCCAAACAATGCAAGTTTACATTTATGGAAATGAAATTCTGGTTAAAAAAATATATATAATTAAATGAAATTGTGAAACTAAAATTAAATCCATTTGACAAAAGTGATTAATATTAAATACTAGTAAAATAATCCCTCGGTTGTAAGTATTTAAGTTTTAATATAATTGAATATATATGACTAACAAAATAAAAAATGCATATAAAGATTACACTTATTTCAATTGGTTTTCTAATAAAATCATTTATAGATTGATTCTAATATGGAGAATAAAACAATAATATTAAGATCAATAACCACAAATTAAAATATTAATTAAACCAGTTTTTAAAAACCAGATATGCAAATTAACCACACCAATATTATTAAGCCTTATTTCTGTATATATTAAAAATATTTCTGGATTTAAACGCATAATAACATGGGCTGTTTTACGCAATCTAACTCAATTTTCATAGAACATTTATTAAATAAATTATTCTCATATATAATGATTTTGACAATAAATTAAAGTACTCGTTGATTAAATTAACAATTCCTTAGATATTGGACATAAGCAGTGATGTTAGTTTGTTACAGACAAGAAATGAATATCCATTATAATAAGAATGTTAGAAAATTATGAATTGCATCTATTTAACTCATCGTTAAACATCCCCCTAGAACCAGAACTTCCAGTTCAAATACCAATCCTCTCCACCATGTAAACTTTTATTCTTAGTAATATAGACAAGATTGCAGTATTTTAAACACACAAATAACAGCGCTGTTTAGGCATATCTAACTCAGCTTTCATAGAACCTGTTAATAAATAATTTATTCTATGTATTATTTAATTCATTTGACTATAAATTAAATTACTTCATGCATGAACTATGCAATCCAGAGGCATTACATAGCAGTCATAGTTTCAGTTATAGACAAACACTGAATTCATAATAAATTTTTACCAGCTGTAGATTACAGCAGTGATGCTATAGCTTTTTAATTAAGTGCTTTAATTGGAGAATTATGGGCCCAACTTAAATTCCTTAATAGATGTAGGTTTATTCATATCTGGGAAAAACTAAAGCCGCCTATACTCCTACCTTGTAACTTATCCTGTGTAACCGTTTCAAGAAACTATGAAATGTATTTACAGTTACTTAAATGTGAAGGAAAAAAAAAAAACATACTGGATGCATATATACTTTACAGCCCGTCCCTTAATTGTTTGTGCATAGCGCCATGACGCATACCGCAACATCTCTGTACCGTTTGAAAAAATGTTATACAAAATCCAAAGGATCTATTAATCCAATGAAGAAAGAATGATCCCAATGAAAGCAAATACCCAAATACTGTATTTGACGGCATATAGGACGCATTTTTTTCCAAAAATTTTCCTAAAAAAAATTCCCTGCATCTATACATCATAGGTGAAGTGAGACTTCCCGTAGACCTAGTATTATTATTATAATTTCCTGCTATGATATTCCTGTGTATCTAGTGCTTGCCTTACTGCCAAAATGCATTTATACAGCTATGTTCTTGCCTTGTGTAATGCACACGACTGTTTCAACAATATATGCGTAAATACACTAAAAACTTTTTTCTCTGAATACCATGCCTAAATTGGTGCTCTATATGACTCAAATACAGTAGTATATTTATATTCATTTCAATATCATTTTATATTTATTGTTGTTAAACACCAGAAGATCCAAACTAATAATTAATTCTATTAACAATTCATTAATATCCAAATAAATTATACTACTATTATTATCATTACATTATTATTAATTTATTACTTCCTCTACTAAATGATCTTTGTGTATGCTTATTGTTGCCGAACAGCCAATTGCTTTATACAGCTATGTTTCTGCTTGTGTAATCCCAGCTAGACTGTTTTCAACAATTATATGCAAATACAAACTAAGAAACTTTTTTTCCTGATATTGACCTGCTAAATGCGCCGGGGGGGTCTTATATCCATCAAATACAGTAAGTAAAATTTTCATACATTATATTTTTTTAATTTGTTTATTCTTCATTTTTATTTTAAATAGATTTATTAACATTCTTCTAATTTATAAATCTTTAAATTTATTTTTTCTATTCTTAAGTAAACCCACTTTTTTTTTCTCCTGTAATACTTTAACACAACGAATCAAATTATATGCAATTATTTCAGCCCCTTTATCCAGGAGGAAAAAGAAACAAAATAAAATAATAATGTAGGCGGGTATTATATATGAGATAGAAAAGAGAGAGAGAAGAAGACTAGAGAGAAAAGAGAAAGAAAAGAGAGAAGAACATAAAAGAAGAGAGAGAGAGAGAGGGAGGAGGAGAGAGAGCAAAGAAAGAAGAAGGGAGAGAATCTATTCTTTCTCTCTCTCTAAAGAGATAGAGAATCCATGTCAAAAAAAACCCACAGCAAAATTTTATCTCAACCCAATGACTGTAGCAATTACGTGCAAGAAGCATAATATCAACCTTTTGATTAACATGAGTTTCAATACAAAACTTTTCAGTTATGTTGCCTTGTCTACCACACTTTAAAATCTTTAGAAAGCAGCCATTTTGAAAATTGACGTTTTGGAAATGTTGCCAATGTTTTCTTATTAACTCATTATGATAAAATATTATTTTGGTTGTACAACATATTGCATCAAATTCCTAAAGTTTGCACATTCAGTGCAAAAGACTGTATTTGTTTGATATATATATATAATAATAATATATATATATATATAGTTACGGCAGCATTTATATACTTACGTGCTCTGCAAATTTTGTTGAATATCCTTCTCAAGCGGAATAACGAAATCTCTGATGAGACAAATTAAAAACTTACAACAATTATCAACAAATTAAATACTCATACAACCACACACATATATATATATAAATAATAATATATATATATATATTAAATAAATAACAAAGACAGAGATCTTGCATTATAGGACTATTCAAGCTTAACAAAAATCTTTTCTAAGCTCCCGAAAATATCTATAATGCAATCTCAAGTCTTTTGGCTATTTATTTAAATATAAAATTGCTCTTGACATCTAAACAATAAAACACACATTGAGCTCCAAACTGCACAAGTTGTTTAAAAAAAACCTATTCGTAAGAAATTTCTTCTCTGACTTTGTATTATAATATATATATATATATATATATATATATAATATGGGAGTAGGTAAAATATGAGTAAATATGAAATAAATCCCACAATATTAATACTATAAAAAAATCTTTATAAATTTTTTGTGTTAACTGTATTTGTTCAGCGTTATATTTTAAAGACGAGTAGCTGAACAATACAGTTACCAACAAAAAAAATTTTATAAAGATTTTTTTATCTCCTGTCATCTATAAACATCCATCAATCTTCACCACATAATACATCCTGATGAACGTTTAAAAGAACCGAAACGTTTAAGCGTCGATAATTAAATTCATCTCATTTTGAACACTGTTTTTCAAATTTCTTAATATATATAATATATATATATATATATATGTTTTGTTAAACTCTGACAATTCATGTCGACGAGTTTTTGTTCGATCCTTTCTAACTGTCTGGCCACTTTTTAAAGATCTGGGGAATTCGTTGTAGCAATATATATATAATATATATATATATATATACTAACAAAACGTAACCCATTGGGTCACCCATTCAGCTCTGGTTAGATAATTGAGATTAGGAAGGATTAGCAAAGCGAATAAAAAATTTTTTAAATAAATATGCCAGACGGCAAAACTTAAAATCTTTTTGTAACCTTTCTAAGAAAGGAATGTTTATCTTATTTAAGCTATTGGTGGCTGTTGTGAAATTTAACATAGAAATACATTTCAAATTCTCCCGTCTCTCTCTCTACACTCCAAAGAAACTAATATTATATAACGAAGATGTAGTCAAAGATACATAGAGGGGAATAACTTGATAGACAGAGAGTAAAGTAAGAGATTGGTCGGTTTTTGACTTAATTGCAAATTACGACTAATTAGAACCAATCAACACAGAATTTGTTTTCAAATAATTCAATCCTAAAAGTAAGGAATAATTTAGTATAATTTTCATGTCATTAACTAAACAGTAAAAAAGCCTTTAGAAGCAAAGTTGATAACTCAGTTTAGTATATATATATATATAATATATATATATATATGCGTGTGTAGGTATCCAAAACTTGGTAGTAAGAGATGATTCTATATGTGATATCTAAGACACACTGTATTAATTGTATGATCCAGTATGTATAAATACGTGAATCTTTAAATCACTACAGAGAGCTCAATGTATAATAAATTTTATAATTATATATAATATATATATATATATATATATATGTGTGTGTGGTGTGTGTGTGTGTGTGTGTGCGTTGAGGCATTGTGTAATGGTTGGAGAGTATTTGTTGGTTGCACCATCTCTGAACAGTTTAGATTGGCTAAGAAAACTTAAGTAATGTCTTAACAGAAAATTTATTTTAAAAGTGTATTACAAATACAAAAATTTTATAAGTTCTGGTATCTATTATAATGGAGATTCAGTCTCTGTATGTCTATAACTGAAACTAGAATTGTGTAAGTTTATCAATGAGTATTTAATTCATATTCAAAATCATTAATACATAGAATATATCTTATATTTAATCATGCCTACAAGTCAGAAAAAACAGCACTGTTCACGTGACTTTCGGAAACATTTTTCACGCTCAGAATTGCGGAGACATGAATAAACTGCCTGCATCTGTTGTGGCTGCCGGAGCACTGAAGCTTTCAAAGCCTCCATGCTTCCTGTAGTCCGCCAACACTATACCTGATGCCACTCTCCACATAAGATGCACACACATACATCCATATTACTACTGAACTGTTCATGTTCCTGACACAACATTATTCTGTGTACCTGACATGAGACTTTGAGTTGTGTGCACCTGAGCACTGTACACAATAAATTACATTATTATTATGATGTCTCTATGAAATCCAAGTTAGATTTGCCTCAAAACAGACGTGCAACCAAGCATATTGTTTTTATTGTTAGTATTGTGACCTAAGCAGTGAAGTAGTTACAGTTACAGACAGACAGACACCATATCTCCATTATAATAAGATATGACCCAAGTCTCTAGGATTGCTGTGTTTTTAGTTTGATAGGTTAATTGTACATTTTTAAATCATGATAATCATTAGGAATGTCCCAGAAAGAAAAAAAATTAAAGAGAATTAAAGAAGAGAGAGACAATTAAGTTATCATTGTTGTTACTCAGTGGAAAATGTCCCATTATTTAGTGGAGAGAAATTCTTTTATATCAAGCACTCAGTTGGTCTTTTATTGTAGTAAATATAGAATAAGTGTGAAAAGAGGATAGACTCCTTCTTTCTCC
>CM042139.1:15396818-15449810 GCA_023376005.1 Doryteuthis pealeii
GTAACTCAATAGTTTGACAAGAAGGTTCCCAAGTTCAAAGAGAAGGTTCCTGAGTCCAACAAGAAAAACCTGAAGAAGGCCAGAGGCACACTGGCCGAAACATTGTACAGATAAAAATAAAGATGAGGACAATAGTCCAAATAATACTAATTATCAAGCCTCATCTCAAAAATTCAGAGAAATAGTGTAGATAACAATAAAGATGAGGACAATAGTCCAAATAATCCAAATTATCAAGCCTCATCTCAAATTCAAGAAAATAGTGTAGATAACAATAAAGATGAGGACAATAGTCCAAATAATACTAATTATCAAGCCTCATCTCAAAAATTCAGAGAAATAGTGTAGATAACAATAAAGATGAGGACAATAGTCCAAATAATACTAATTATCAAGCCTCATCTCAAAAATTCAGAGAAATAGTGTAGATAACAATAAAGATGAGGACAATAGTCCAAATAATCCAAATTATCAAGCCTCATCTCAAAAATTCAGAGAAATAGTGTAGATAACAATAAAGATGAGGACAATAGTCCAAATAATACTAATTATCAAGCCTCATCTCAAAATTCAGAGAAATAGTGTAGATAACAATAAAGATGAGGACAATAGTCCAAATAATCCAAATTATCAAGCCTCATCTCAAATATTCAGAGAAATAGTGTAGATAACAATAAAGATGAGGACAATAGTCAAAATACTAATTATCAAGCCTCATCTCAAAAATTCAGAAAAAGTACAGATAACAATAAAGATGAGGACAATAGTCCAAATAATACTAATTATCAAGCCTCATCTAAAAAATTCAGAGAAATAGTACAGATAACAATAAAGATGAGGACAATAGTCTGAATAATCCAAATAATACTTATTATACAGAACCAGTTGTGTGTCTTTGGGGAATAAAAAGCAGTTTCTCATCCGTTTTTTTTACTGAAAGATTGTTTTATATTCATTGGTTGCTCCTAATTTGAGAGTTTCCAGGAAGAAGTGATTTTCTCTGTCCCTAGAAAACAGCATCCATTTCTTTCTGAATATCCCCCCCCCCATACCAGATGCAGGTTGGATTGCCAGCAGTTTCGCCTTTTCAAACATCTGTACTAGGATCAAATTCCCTCATGAAGTTTTCGTCCCAGCTACAACTGTTACTGTTGTATATTGTACGAGCGGAAGTAGGATTTTCCAGTTGGATCGAAACAAAGAAAAGACGACAAAAATGACAAAGGACTTTTTTTCCCGTAAAAGCGAACAAAGAAGTTAAAATACGGAAGCGAGGCTTTCCAGTCAAAGAAGCAGGGAGAAGATAAAGAAATATATAACAAAGGTCCGTTATCAGATCAAAAGATAAAGATGCATAGGAGTAGCTATCGCTATAAAGGCCAGACGCTTTGAGCCAACAGTCAGTCAGACAGGAAGTCCCGGAACAGAGCACAAGGGCGACCGTCACTACGGTCAATCACTGCCAGCGGGCAGTGAGGTTCGTCCACCCTTTACCTCAACATCGCCAGTCATTCCAACAGTAGTAGTAGTCATCGTCAACCCTTGGGCCGTTTCTATTGTCAACGCTCGCCACCCACACCACGGCAGAGATTAAAGAAATAAAGTCAAGGTTTTTACAATACCCATGTGTTGTGATTTTATTAAGCTACTACACATCACTACGTGACCATACATACCCGCAACAACTACTTACTTACACGATTTAGAGTAGCGAAGAAGGCCGCTACATAACATTACAGCACCATACTTTTACATAGGGGTATATACGGTATGGCCGTATACTTTTGTAGAGTGCGGATCTGAGTATACCCATGGTTATATACTCATCTTGTCTTGTATTTCTTTTTAGCTTATTCTGAGTAGCTCTTATCTTAACTGTCGATTCTCTATTTTGGCTTCTTAGCTGTTTCTAACTGGTTTTGGATGGTTCTTTTTTCATAAGATTATTCATCTGCAATCTGGGACACTTCTGTTATTCTGGACGTCTTGTTGTTATTTTGTTTTTGATTAATAACTCAAGACTTTCTTTTTGGTGAGCTCACATTTTATCAATTTTACAAGTCCTGGAATCAACTCAACTGCACATGCGAGAATTGGTGATTCAGATGAAAGATGCCATCTGTCTATCTTGTCCAGCCGGCTAAGCCAAAACTAAAATCTAAACTATCTCCTATGGAGGAAGAGGAGGTCAATGCGGGGTTACATTTGTATCAATCAAAATCCCCTGGAACCATTAGTTTGAATTGAAATAAATACAATACACTCTAAGCATGCATAATTAATAGGATACCCACCAATCATGCAACACAACCTCAGTGATGCTGATAGCTTTTTGATTTAGTGCGTCCTGGGATGTACATATTTGCTTTGAATGAGTCCCTGGGAAAATGTATGGGTCCCAACTAAAGCTGTCTAACTCCTACCTTGTAACCTATCCTGTGTAATTCCTTTCTAAGAAACTATTGAAATGTAATTTACAGTTAGCTTGAAATGGTAAGGGAAGAAAAAAGAAAAACACTGGGACACATGGATATGGTTTTACTGTGTCCTTTTAGATTTTTGTGGGTCAGGGATGCAGGACGCATATCTGTCAGCATCTCTGCAACCTTTAGATTTTCAAGTCTAGGGTTAATAAGTGTCTTACCCTGTCTTCGTTTGGATTTTGAATTATGAAAAAGAAGAGATTTGGGTAATTGATTTCCCAACTGCAAAAGTCCACAGAAAAAGTCTTTCCGCCTGCAACAATGTTACAGCAGTCTTCAACCACAGTCCATCAGCATATCACTTGTGAAGAATTGGAATTGTTTCTCCTAACCTTTATTGTTTATCGCGTTAATAAAGCAGGTGGTCACACTCCATCTGGGTGCTTCAATTCACAGCCTCCAATATCCTGGCCCTTCACGCCATGACAAAACCAACCACTGCCCAAAATCTTAACACCAAGCATGCATCCAGGACATAGCAGTCAAATGCCAGGCTACGCTGATGCTTTGAATTGGTTTATCGTTACAGATTTCTACTTCATTGTTTCTTTGTAATACTCATTTGTTACATCGTTACCCTTCATTTATTATTTTGTAACTCTTTGTCGATAATAGACAACTGGCTGGTGTGACTGAGAATATTTAAAAAAAAAAAAATTTTTTTAAATTTCTATATTAGAAATTGAAAAACTTTGCAAAGATTTTGGTATTATTGCATAAATGCGTCATGGCCTCCCTGTCCTAAAAAACGCTAAGCGGTGCCTGCTGAAACATCCAACCTGCGTTACTTTAAACTCTAGCTGTTTGAAGGCGTTTTTTCCCCCGAAAAGTTAATGCGATATAAAAGCAATATTTTACCCCCCCCCCCCGCAACCCTTTAAAATATCTTTTTTCTCAGTATTTTCATTATTTTAAATAAAAACAACTGTCACAAATTTTGAATAAATACAACCAAGTTTTTAAATAAAAACAATCAATACATTATTAAACAAGCAACTGTCACAAATTTAAAAAAAAAACTTTGCAAATATTGAAGTCAGTCAGTCAGTCTACTATTGGTTTGAACAATGTGACTGGCCAAGCACAACTGACCAGTGTCAAGACAACTGGTACTTATGGGAATTCAGAACAGTCCACTCATGCATTTGGGTGATTCCATTCCCTGAGTCCTGATTGGCTGCTTGGTTTGTATGATCCTCTGAGGCTTCATAAATATCCTACCATTTTGCAGTAGTCTTTGCAGCAAACCAGAATCGTATTGGGTTATGACTGCTTGCTGTCTTGTCTTGCCAATTGACGGTAATTGGAATTAGTATGATTATTCTACAGCAAAGAAGTAGGTATTTCACCAACCCATTTACCACAGGCTGGATGTGATCCAACATTGGAATTATTCGGTATTCATTAGTAATGGACCTTCAAGACTAGCTTGTTAACCATTACACCACAATGATATACCCTAGGTATTTGCTCGACACTAACGCTGTCCCGTCATCCCGGGGACGATACAAATTACATCCGGGACGATCAATACGTCATCTAGTGATTGCCCGAATGCTGTCCTCAAAATGAGGCTACGGCACCGCAGGTCTATTCTCAAAGCCATGTAATGAATAATGGTGGAGGGAGACAGTTTAAAAGGACCGAATTATGTACTACTAACCCTTCTCAGGGTAACTTAAAGTAAAAAGTATTTTTTTTAGCTCAAAACACACTAGGAAATGAATTTTTTGTCCAAATATCCAGAATTATTACTGCTTCAGCTTTTCTTAATGTTTTATTACATGTTATTATGCTCAGTCGGTAGAGCGCTTGGCTAGAAACCACAAGGTTCCTAGTTCGATACCGGTCCTCGCCAACTCAGCATATGAGTAGCACAGGGATCTGTGCGGTAAAGTAAGAAGCTGATGGTAGGTGTGGCGCTCCACCTCAGATGCTTAAAAAAAAAAAACAATCTCCTTGATCTAGCGCTATTGAAAAGGGGATAGACTCCCTCGTTGACTGGCTGATACCGACTTTAGGCCACCCCGTCGACTTTACTTTCTTATTATGCTACTGATGACTGACAAGCATAGATGATGCTAATGAATTAAACAAAAATATTTTGATTTCGAGGCGGTCCAAACCCCATTCGGGACGGTTGATAATTTTTGTTTGGTACGGTCATGAAAAATGTTAGTGTCGGGGCCTGACCCAACACATTTACTACAGGTAGGATGTGACACAAGATCAAACTTGCTAATCATTAGTAATAGCATTACCAGTATTTTTGTGAAAAATCAGTGGACGTTGACAAATTTGAACCTTATTCGGTTCAAATCTCAATTTCTCTTCCAATCTTAAAAATATTTATATGGTTGGAAAGAAATAAAACAATCTTTCTAAATATGTAATTTGTATGTGTTTTTATCAATTGACTTATTTTTTACAGTGAGTTAAAACGTTATGAGCGTGCGAAGTGATAATGCTAATCTGACATGATGAAAAGAATGAAACAAAAAAAGAAACAAAAAGAGTGAGAGAGAGTTAAATTAAGATTATTATACTTTTTACATATTGAACTATTTAGCAATAGCTCTTAAGTAAACATATCAAATGTGTAATAAATTAAATTATCATAGTGTAGTACATGCAAAGGTCTTGCAAGTTGCATAGGGCTAAATTCAAGTTGTAGTAGTAGTTGTTGTTAGTAGTAATGGTCGTTAGTTCAGAAACAACATACGCAGTTGTATAGTCACATGGGAGCTGTTTATTTCTTCCTAGGCTCGTGGGTTCTTTTCAGAGAGAAGGAGAAGAGAGAAGAGAGAAAGAGAGAAGAGAGAGAAAGAGAGAGAGAGAGATTAAGGTCAAACTATTCTATCGTAAATCATGTTCGGTACTACTATGCGAAACCCATACGGGAAACTGGGAGGCCACATCTGCATTTCAGGAAGGCCCAGCCGAAAAGAACTTTTTTCCTCTTCTTCCGTTTCTCGTCCTGGAGTGGGAGTGTCATCCAACTTCTGCTTCCAGTCAAAACCCAGAACTTCCAGTTTTATTTTGAAAATCTAATTTCAGGGTCATCAGTCAGTCAGTTGAGTTCCAAACTTTAACCTCTCTTTGTTTTTTATTCTTTTTCCTCTCTTTCTCCAAATCCTAATACCGTTTTATTTTTAATCCTGAATTCCCTGTAGACCATAATAATTACGCTACATTTAATGCAATAAAGTTTATTTAATAAACCAATTGGAAATAAGAGTTCAAATTAAGTCTTAATTTTAAGGAGGATCATCTTTTCTTCATATGTAAAATCATTTTACATATGGTGCCAAAAATGCATTTGTAAATTACTAAAATGAACAAAAATCAAGAAAAGACTTAAGATTCTGAACATTTTGATGATACAAAAAAAATATCTCGTGTCAATAAAACAAAATATAAGATGCAGACGACAGCATCAAATCGTTCTCATGAGAAATTGGCAGTTCAAAATAAAAAATTTAAAAAAAAAACATTTTTGAAATATTATGAACGTTGAATAAATAAACTTTAAAAACAAAAAAATGATCATTTAAAAATGAAATTCTTTAATTCTTAGATTTTATTTATTTTTCCCTTTATTACTTCAACAAATAATTTTTCTGTACATAGTGTATTTAATGTTTTATTATATTAATTTCTAAGAAGAAACTGTTATAAGTTTGTTTTTTTTCTTTAACTTTTAATAACGCATTTTAACTTCACTTGAATGCCGTTTTTCTTAAAATTTTGGCTAATTTAATGTTTAAAATGTATCAAAACTTAATTACATATATAATATTATTTTGCTTCTTTTTTTTTTTTTTTACTGATGCTCCTCAGTATATTACTACTTTTCGACTTAAACAAAAATTTGACCTTAAATAATCGATTTAATTCATTTTAATTCATTTTTAAAATGAAAATCGGTGCTCATTTTGTTTATCATAAAAGTTTTTTTCAGAACTTATTTTCTACCAAAATCGCTCCTTTAAATTTTTATTTTCTATTTACACCTTCGGTCTTTTGTTGGTAATCTGAACATTAGCTACATAAATGAGAGTAACCTCCCCTTGTTTATTTCACTTTGAGGAAGCTATATGTTTTGGTCAGCCATTTTCATTTCACTGTAAATTAATACAACTGCATGTTTTAACATGAAAATATAAAATGTATTTCACCAACCCATTTACCACAATGAGACATCCATGGTATTTACCCAACCCATTTACCACAGGTTGGATGTGATCCAACATTGGAATGACTAGAGCCTTTTTTAAAAATTCTATGAAAAATCAATTAATGGTTCGATTTTCACAAAAATTTCCATAATTACTTACTTTTTCATGAAAATAAGTCTGAAATAGTTTTTTCCTAAAATATATTAGGAGAAATATTTTTTACTAGGTCTAACACCCCCCCCCCCATTTTATTTTATGAAATATGAAAAAAAAAAACGATTTTTACTTTTTTTCCATTAAGATAAGAATCTGAATAATTATATCAGAAGATTTTTATAAGTTTCAATGCGAGATCGTTTTAGTAAAAGAACCATGAGTACAGAATTCTGCTAAAAAATATCAATAAAGAAATTGTCCGTTGTAAAAAAAAACGGTCTGTTTTACTTATTTTTCAAGATAATGGTGGGTAATTTTTCCCCAGTCAGATAATTTGATCTTTGAATTAACTGTTTTTCTTTGTAGCAATTCTTTATGTTCGTTATTTATTTTTTTTGCGAGATTTTAAAAGAAAAAGTTAAAAAATATTTACATTTCTTCCTTCAATAAAAATGGCCTAAACTGATCACGTGACCTATTTTGGTGATACCTTATGTTAAGTGACCTGAAAAAAATCAGAAGGTTTTTTAAATAAAATAACTGATGCATTATAAAATGTATTCATTGATAGACTAGATCAACATTGAAAATTTCAATAAAATCGGATAATTCCCTGAATTTTGGTAATTTGTTTCAATCAGGGGATTTAATACAAATTTTTTGTAAAATACGTCTGACGTCAAAATTGTTGGTACTACTAGGTACCACCAAAATACGTCACGTGATCAGTTTAGGCAATAGAAAGGAAGAAATGTAAATATTTTAAAACTTTTTTTTTTAAATATTGCAAATATAAAAATAAAAAAAATAACGAACATAAAGGGTTGTTGCAAAGAAAAACAGTTAATTCAACTATCAAATTATCCCATTGGGGAAAAATTACACACCGTTATCTTGAAAAATAAGTAAAACAGTCCTTTTTTTTCCCTTATTTTTTTACAACAGGGTCAGTTTCTTTATTGATATTTTTTAGCAGAATTCTGTATTCATGGTTTCTTTTTAGACAAAAATTTGACTATGGTCAAATAATCGATTTAATTAATTTTAATTTGTTTTTAAAATGAAAAGCAGACGACAAGTTGGCAGTGCCTAAAAATTTAAATAAAATTAACGTAAAATTTTATGGTTGGGCTATTGTGTACAAGTGAAAGTGAATAATTAACAGACTATAAATAAGAAGTGATCTTAAACTAGTGTACTAAACTACATTGAAGAGTAGCTCAATGGTTAGCAAGCAAATTCTGGTGATGTAAAATAAGTTTATTTTCACTTTTCTTGCCTTTAAGGCCCTTATAATACTCACTTATGCAAAAAATAATAAAACAGCATTTCTTCCTCCTTGTCATCAAACAATGTTTTACCAAACAGAAGTGATTTCGATTCTCACTGAGTGCCTCGAATTTAGAGCTTAGTGCCAAATTAAGCTATTTTATGAATTCAAAACAAACCAAAGATGTCGTCAAGGTAAGGTTGATTGTTTTTTTAACTGAGCAATTAAGGACTTACTGTTGACTCTTCTTGGTGCCCATGTTAGTGTTCGAATTCAATTCACACAGGTAAACATCAGGTTTTCAAATGCCGATTTTCAAAGGCGATCCTTCCCATTTGGAAAACTGGCGCAACACTATCATCCTACTACTCCAATTTTGCCTTCTGTGTCATACTCTTAACTTTGAATATTGGGGTTAGGTGAGAGAAAAAAAATGCATGACTCAATTTTTTTAAATATTTTTTTTTTTAAATCATTACAAAAGCCTTAAATTCACTAATCGCTAAGGAGGCTTAGTCATAACCCCGTAAAAAAATAAAATAGGTTTGTTTGGAGACAAAAAAAAAAAAAAAAAAAAAAGAAAGAGAAAAAATGACTCTTCTTATAAAAAAAAAAAAAAAATGATTTTGTTTAACATTAAGAAAAAAAAAAAAAAAAGGAAATTACAGGTGGATTTTGCTCACTCGACGATGATGCAAAAATATTTTGAAAATAAAACCCGAAAGTTTTGCTTCTTTTTTTTTTTTAATTAATTAGCGATAAAAATATTTTTAAAGATAAAGAAAATATTTCCTTTGCATTATTAACGTGACTTTAGGAGAAAAAGAAAAATATTTTGGTTATTTGAAAGAGAAGAAAAAAGGAAAGAGAAAATAACATTTTTTTTGTTTTGTTTTCGTTTTTGCTTCAAATTCTGTCAGGAGAAAAATAAGAATTTTACTACTAAAACTAGAAAAAAACTTTAGTCTGATACAAAAATAAAATACAAATATTTTTTTAAAATTTCTAACTTTAGGAAAATTATAAAAAAATAGTTTGCTACTAAAGAAAAAAAAATTAAATATCAAATAAATTTATTTTTCTAATAAATAGGTTTGTGTAGAAAAAATGACTTATGAAAAAAAAAAAAAATGATTTTGTTTAAAGTTTAAACAAAATCATTTTACTACTTTCATAAAAAATCGTTTTACTATTTTCATTAAAAAATTTTTTTTAGTTTGATAGAAAAATAAAATGCAAATATTACTTTCTTTTTTAAAATCTATAAACTCTAGAAAAATTATACAAAAATATTTTGCACTAAAGAAAAAAAAATCACAATTTATTTTTCTAAGTGCCAAAAAAAAAAAAGTTATGAAATTTGTTTATTATTGAGTACCCCACAAAAACAGACAAGTGAAAATCTTTTCTTTCTTCTTTTTTTTTCCTAAAAAGAAACATAAAAATCAAACCAATCTCCTTCAAATTAGTTCATCTGGCCTTCTTTTTTCAAAACAAATTTAGATTAAAAACCAAAACAGATTGTGGGTTTAAACAAACAAGAAAATAAATAAATAATCTTACGTACCAACAAGTTGAAGAAAAAAATCCGTCATAAAAATGGGATATCCACGTGATTTTAAGTAAATAAAAGTTTTGTGTTTTAGTTGTTTTTTTACAGGTTCCAACCGTTGCTATGTGATTTTAAAAAATGGATAGTTTTAAAATTAATTAATACAATAATTTGTTAGTGAGAAATAAATAAAAGTACAATATACAGTCTTTTTTTTTTTTTTAAATCCCGTGGCCTTTTTTTTCTTTTTTTTTCTTTCTTTTTGGTGTACTGTAATCAAATCCCGAGTAAAAAATCTGAATTAGGATAAAGCCGAACAACAGGTGAGGCAAGTTGGATTCCTGTCTTCTTTCTGTCTTTTTTTTTTTTTAATAACACCACCCCTCAATCTGTGATAGGTGGTGGGGGCACTGGAGCTTCCTCTCTCCTCAGCATAGAGAAAATAAGTTTTATTTTTTCCAAGATCCCTTTTTAAGAACGATAAAAACTTTTTTGTTTCTCTTACTTGTGGGATTCCTTCATCAGCTGACAGTACTGAGTTTTCTATTTTCTTTCTAATTTAACTCGGTAAGTCAGTATTGTAAAAAATAAAAAAGACGCACTGGTATTAGTTAGGGTGATCACGACTGACCCTCCGTCCAGATCTTATATCAGTTAAACTTGTCTGCTCGTTGTAGTAAAAAAAAGAAAAAGAAAAACTTTGATAGTGAATCTGTCCCAAGTAATAATGATAAAAATAAATCCTGGACTACACGAAATCCCTCTTTGTTTTTTAAGTAGGTGGGACAAGTGTCTTCTTCTCTCATGAGGAACAGAGAAATAAGTAGGCCGGGTTGAGAAAGAGAGAGAGAGTAATGACCAAAAAAGTCAGGCTGGACTTAGGGAGGAGGGTTTTCTTTGGGGTTGTTTTTTAATGTAGGGGTTTACAAAAGAGCAGTAGTGTTGAGTATTTGTAAATTAGCCTAAAGAGAGAGAGAGGTATTATCAAACGTCTGCTGCGTGTGTGCTGACCTGACAAGTAAAAGGGAAAAGAAGCAGCTAGAAAAAAAGAAAAAAAAAGAGAGAAAGAAAGAGAGAGAGAGGGGGGGTTAGAGAGAGATAAACGCGCACTGGTTAGCGGTTTAAGCTAAAAATTCTGTCTGCATGTCGACAACTTTTTTCTTCTCCTCCCAAACACTTCTGGTTTCCGGGCGCCCCAGCCTAGGAAGGAACAGGCAAAAAAAAAAAAAAAGAAGAGACCAAAAATAAGTAATAAAAGGGGGGGGGGAGTTCAACAGTTCTTCTTTCTTTCTTTCTTTCTTTCTTTCTTTCTTTTTAACCCAGAGTATCGTAAACTTTTAAGAGCCAATGTTTACAAAACTAAAGCTAAAATAGTTATTTACTAAAAAAAATGTTTAGAATGTGTGAAATTTTTTCTAGGATAATTTTAATTTAATTGATATTGATTTTTTGCATTAAAAGTAAAATTCAAATCTTTTTTTTTTTTTTTTTTCAATAATTTAAGTTTGGCAAACTTAAGTATGCAGAATAACGCGCAAGAGATATTTACGCATAAAAAGTATCACATTTCATTACATTTCACGCAAATACCCGAAACTTTTGAGACGCTTGGATTAGTAGGGTAAGGTTAAGGGTTAGGGTTAGGTTACTTCGGAAGTTTCCGCAATCTAAGGCTACGTAAAATGCGATTCTAATTATTGCGCGCTATTCTGCATTTGTATCTAAATCTATTTTTCCCCCGAAAATTTAAGTTTGTTTGTTTAGTCAATACTTTTAAAGTTTAAACAAAAAGAAATCGATCATGGAAAAAAAAAAAATTTTTTTAATTTTTTTTATTTATTTTAAGAGAAGTGAAATAAGGTTCTGTGTTGATGTGGGGTATAATTACATTTTGTTTTGAGAGAAGAGTGCGGGTTAAGCAAGACTCTAAGCCTCAAAGATTTAGAGAATAGAGCTCTTATATCCGGTGTATTAGATTTAATAGATAGAGTACCCCTGTGTTTATTCCTAACACCATGCTGTTTAAGCTAGGTAATAATAATATATATAAATTATTATAATATATGTGATTGAAGCAGAATGCAGCGAATATTTCAATAGTGAGGAAATATGAAGCTGTCAGTACAAACTTCTAATTAAAGTAGGACGTAAATTCAGAAGAGTATGTGATATACTGGTATTGATAAATATCTGGAACGGTATATTCATTAACACATGAGACGTGTTACGACATATATATATCACGAAGATGTAAGATGTTATGATAGTATTATGAGGGTAATATTATATGGGAATATTATTTACCCTTAAAAATATTTATTTATTTTAATAAGATGATAACTATGAATAATGTTATAGCAAACTTTATGTACAACTATTCACTTTGTACACTAGATCCAGAGGTATGCCCAAATATCCTAAATAATCAGGGAATTGTTTTTCAACGTGAGTAAATAGTCATATAACCTGTATTGGAGCTCTATTGAGTATTCTTAGATATTTTTTGGAAGAACAGCAGGTGATGGATTATATTAGTGATTACTTTTTGGTTCTTTAATAGAATTATTTCACAAAAAGAATAACAACATACAAATGTAAGAATTGGTATAACAGCAGATGTGTTTCCCCTGAGATAACGGGATAAATGCTTGAGGTTTTAAATACTCAAAAGTACTTCTAATTCAGTGGTATAATTTGGGTAGGATAATCATATTTGTAAACGTTCCCGACTCATTTTATTAGTTGTATAGCATATAGTAGGTAAATTTTTAATGTCCGTTTTTTAGAAACTCAATATTTATTTGGGGTTTCATGTTGGACATGGAATGGTTCATTATTTTCAGAATCCTCTTATTCAGACACTCCATCTGCTATATCCATATGGGTTTCTGTTCTCATATCTCTCTACCAAAGGTTGCAGAGACACAAATATTTGACCAACTTACCTAAAAATCGTGTTCCAATGATATGGTGACTTATTAGTTTTGTTTATACTTTCTTTATCTTTATTACGGATAATCAACCACAGTTTATAATTATGGAAAGCTCTCCACATTTAAAGAAAACAAATCAAAACAGTCCACTTTGCAGATTTTCAGGGAGATACATACAAGAGGTAAACTAACATGAAATCACTATGCAACAACTTTACACCATTCTATTTTTTATATAATAATAATCACATTAAATCAGTTCGCTCACTTTATCATTTTGTTTTTCTATGTTTATTGTTTCTATTCGTCTGTTTTATGTAGTTATATTTATTGTTTCTCTTATTTATACGCTTTTAGGCTTATTATCCAACAGGTCTTTAGAGAAATTGATTGAAAATACAGATGATTATGATATATTAACTAATTTTCGGTTTATCTATGTTTTATCTATCTTTATTCTTACTAAATCTTCTTTAAATCTGTCTGAGTAGGTTATGATCTCGTGTGGCTCACCATAGATTGATTAGCAGCTCTCATCCATGGAATTTCACAATCTTTACCCCAAGACAAATGCTAACTATGCTTACCATTAACTCATTAATACAGGGCTATATCGCATATTATTCAAATGTTACAGAGGAGGGCGAAACAAAATCTGATACAAGAGGTTTAGAAACTTTCAATTATGTGGAAAATAGGGCTTCTTTTCCGGGTCCAGGGAACTGATTTGTGACGTACCCATACAGAGCCGCTACCTCTTATCAGTTACTGGGGAAGAGAACACACTAGGTGAGAGACCTTTGTGATTTGAGGGCACTATTATTTATACTCTCCGTTAAGACCCGTGAGTTATCCGATTAACAGGTCTATGGCAGATAGAGCTACTGTAGCAATCGTTCGGGCATTGCAGCAAGCTCTAAATATCTGCATTGTTTGGGTGAGGTAGCAAGCAACTCTACTAGAAAATGATCATGGCTCAGGCTTAACTTCAGGTTTAGACTGTTAATCATGAATTATTCATATTTTTTTATTTTCACTATTATATCTCAGGCACCTATTGCGATAATGACTATGAAAGATCTAATACACCATCTTAATGCTATGTTAGTGAAATACAGCAACAGTTCCTCATACTTTAAGAGGATCTTTCACCAGTTAAACACCTACCTAGACGAATCGCATAATGTTCCTCATATCAGATTGTTACTGTGGTTACTTAGTGACGTGGATGGCTCGACGGGTCGAAAAGTGGTGTATAATAGGAGTTCGTAAGCGGAGAAAGCTAGCTAGCCACTCAACATCCTGTTGAGGTCTGTCATAAATAATCGCTCACTAGTGAATTTTTACGGTACGCTCATTCTATGCTTGGCACTTATCATTTTAACATAGATAGGCTTATAGATTGACACCCTTTCGGGCAAAAGATATGCAACACAATATGATCTGGAACAATGCTTACGTTGAACTATTGGGTAAATTTGTTTTAAGGATGCCTGAAGTCTCCTCGGTGGACTTTAAAGACTGGAAAATCTTTCTGTGTTCACGTGGTGCTATTAGCATTTAGGAGCAGATAATATGTGGATTGAGCAGAGAGGCAACCCCTCGGTGAGAATTTCAAAACTCTTTCCTTTTACTTTGGTGGGAGTGGTAGGGCTTCCACTTTAATAAAGATAAATCTATTGGCTACCAGCGCCCTTATACTTAGTGATTCTATCATCAATCTATTTTCGTATTTATAATGATGTGACATATTATTTCAGATTATCCTGTAAAGAAATCATAAAAATGATTAACCACTGGCTTCTCTGGAATTCACTATAGGTCCTCTCAGTATATGTAGAGTACCATGCCTCTGGCCTGTTTGGCTTTGCTTAGAAGTTAAGTTTTACATTAACATTTTGACAAAGAAGCACCAATTAGATCATGTCTTCTCGAGGGAAGGCACTTTTAGATTAGTTACACTCGAATTATCACATACTCTGGCTTGTGTAATTCCAAAATATCTAATTAGCGACTACCCCATTTAATAAGTGGACTGACAGTTTCAAAAAGTCTTTCAGTCGGACCTGTGAGGATTAGTTCATGGATGAACGCATATGATTCGGCAGTAGCTGATATCTCTATTTTGCTAGAGATTTGGGTATTGTATATGATAATACTCCTACATATATCCTAATGATTTGGCTTAAAGATTTTTGCTAGGTTGGGCTGAGCCGTCAATTAATGGATTTTAGTCTCAAGGAGAGTCAGGTTCCAAGCTTCATCTGTGTTTTATTCTGCAGTATTAGTTCAACTCAATAGCGTTCTATGCCTCCTTATAGGACATAGCTAATGTTCTACTGAATTATCATTATGGTATATGTATATCTCGAAGGAATATTTATGCATTTAATGTGCAAATTACCCTTTTTGATGGTTTAAGATTTATATAATTCTAACGAACTTTCTGTTTTTATTAATGTATTGGAGGATGTAGCCTGGAAATGAAACCAACCAATATCTTGGGAAACGGCATATATGCTGGTAATTTCTATGAAATAATCTTGTGGATGTTTGTGGTCTTGGGGTTTCTTGCGCGGGTGAGATTGCTCAGTATATCGTGGCTAGCAAGAACGCCTCATGCTGAGTTCATTTAGATTCAATGTGCCATATAACGCCATAAGATTATTTCAGACAAAGATAAAATAAAGTTAATTTTCGCTAAGTGACTAGTTCTTGCTTTATTTGCCAGGCAACCATATTGAGTGGTGAGGTAGGGAAGACACATTGTTAGACCTTCACAACGATTTTATAGGATAACGGCGTTAATTGTTCACATCGGGCAAAAAATAAAATAAGAACGGACTCAATAGTTTGGGTATAACATGTTACTATCTCTCTCACAAAGAAAAACAACCCAGATACATCTGGAAAGGAGGAAGGTGAGAAAAATGAGTCAGTGGAAGAATTAGGGGTAACAAATATTATACTATCATGCTGAAATTCTTATATATTTTTAATAGCAAGGTATAACCGTATATATCGGTTCTGACATGTTGCTTTTATAATGTTTAGATACATATACGAGGCTACCTAATTATCTTTGAAGTGGAAAATAGACTTATTGACAGCATGCAGAAAAATTCTGTAAATATCGAATCTTTTGTGATTCTGAATTACATAAGAGCCTGATTACAGATGACTACATAGATGCTCTTATACTTAAAGTCTATAATGATAAATCATTGGCTAATCGAGTCAGGAGAAAACACTCATTGAGAGTATTTATATAGGAAAGGATATCTTAAATATATAATGAACTTTGTATATGTATTATAAAGAGTCTACGGTATATTTTAAATTCATATTGTTTCCGGTTGACATGCTTTCTCCGTAATATATAAATAGATAGTTTAGGCGAAGCGTGGTAGGATTAGCGAGGCATTGGTATAATAAAATATTGATATGTATATAATCAAACAATGTATTGAGGGAACATAGTCGCTCTTCTTTGTATAATATCAAATATCTCCTTGCCATCTATAATACACTGGAAAAGGTCTATAAGGTCATAGAGGTATATTGGGGAATAAATTTTCGGTGGGAAATACTCAAGACCATTTATTGATTCTTTCCAAGATAAGAATATTTTAAGAGTTCCACTGCATGAGGTCTTTATATCAAATTTGTTTTTGGGAGTGTACATTCTTAAATATTTAATAGGTGAGGGATTTTCGGTGGGTGGGTAGATAAGAAAAGTTTAGAAAAGCATGTGGTTAACGAGTTTTCTTCATTCTAAATAAACATATCAGATCTTATACGACATTAGGACTGGAAATAATAAGGTGCTTTTCTGAGAAGACTAGTATATATCATAAGTCGTGCTTCTTATGAGATCGCTAGTTACATATCTTTTGGAGCAGAGAAAATGGTCCAGAGAACTACTATATATTAAAATCTCAGATTATTATATTATTAATCTCTCCTTAGTTATGCTATTAGTTCAGCGAATGTTGGTATAATTGTAATCGGGTAGGAGTCGCATGAGGATTGGGATGTGGGAGAGTGTGGGTTATATTAAATGAGTAGCCCAAGGCATAACACGTGAATATTGAATTCTAGGTCCTTCTGGGCGCATATATTACTGCTTCTTAAGTAAAATAAGTCGGGAGACAGAAGTGTATGTGTTTAGTTTGGTTTTCATCTCATATTTATTCCCAGGAGAACATGATTAAACTACAAATATGTTTTCTTTAAAAATATTTAATCACATTTTTTGGTTTGTAACAATATCTCCATTATTTTAAATTTTCGTATCCCAAATTGTCTACGCCAATAGCCATTGAATGGGACCTACACTTTAACACGTAAATTAACCTAATTCCAGGTTAGGGGTGGGCAACGATCTGGGAAAGCAGAGATGAGGCCATCTGGGTAGTGTGCCTCTCTCTCGCAATTACAAAATAATTCACCTCGATACGCTCGCTCTACACGCCAGGGAGAATAACAGCTAAGGGCAATTTGCCAGTATCTTCAGGAGTTGCATTTCGTACGTCAATAATTCTTCAATCAAGGAGACACTTGATACTGTCATATTCTCATTATAGGGAGTGGATCTAGTCTGCAACAGAATAGAATGGAGTTAGTTATTAGAAGTTTTAAGATTAATCATTTATAAAATTATAATGTAAACACCGACTAGGGAGGGAAGAGAATTCTTTATTGAAATCTAGGACGTTTATTCTCCTACAAATATGGATCCTTTTGTTCTTGGGAGTATGCGAAAGTCAGCAAGAGGCAATTAGGTACTATTTGGTTGGTTTGGGTTTTTTTGGGTTTTATCCCCGGCATATTTTTTTCAACCTCAAGTGGGGTTGTTTTTCTTTATCTAAAATACACCCTGGGAGGAGTTCGTATAATTTTAATCAAGTTTTTGGGGCATACATAATAATATATATCAGTAGATTTCCTCATGTTACAGCTGGGATTTAAGATGGAAATTTGTGAAATGTATCCTATTCTATAACATAATAAAGAACATTTTTTTTTTCTGTATTTTAACTTTTCAAAAGATCAGGGGTGAATCCTTAATGTATCTAGAGCAAAGTGTTTACAGCTATTTCTTGGTGGAATGCCTGATTAAAAACCTCATCTTCTCGAGGTGGTCACGATGAAAATGAATCCGAGGATCATTGATGAAGACGGGGTGGATGGCAATCACACGATTCCACACATAATCACATACGAAAAACTGGGAACTCATAAAATCTACCAAAATCCAGTATTTGAAGATTATTCATCTGGATCCATTTGAGACAAGGGAACATAGTATAGTAATTAACCGAATACCAATCGCAAAGGAGAGCATTGAGAAATAAATAAGAACGCAGCAACACTCGCACTTATTTGAAGTATTAATAAAAGAGTGTTGGTTGGGGTTGTCAGTTTACACGGTCCGATTGATAGGGTTAGGTATGGACTAGGTGTAAAAAAGTCTGAAAAGGAGAATGGCAAACAAAGGGAGATACTATAAATAAGACACACAATTTGCACAGGTTGGTTCGTAATCGGTTGTCTCTCGGGAATGCAAATTGTGGCGTATGGCTCTGTACTTTTCGATACTTAAGGGAAGCACCTATTACATGCGACACCTCAAAAAAGGGAATAGCGGCCGACTAGTAGGTGTAATTATAAAACGGAAGAGGGCTAGTGAATGTTTTCACTAAAGCAGAGACTTGTTACTTAGCCGCCAGCAACTACGGGACTCTATCCTTGCAGGTCATCTCTAATCTGATCATAGGAAACTCACGCCAGACTCTACACATATACCACGCATCGCAAATACATAGCAGCTCGAATCAACACAATTGGGTTAGGTAAATGCTTAAATCATCTGAACACAGATTATATTAGAGCAGTGGCAGCTGTAGATTTGCATAATAGTTCTACACATTTCGTCCCCACTATTGACTGATCATAATGGGGGTACGGTTAGTAAAATATGTTTTTTTATGATATGTTATACATATATAATAATTGTTTGTACTAGATATTGGGTTCACCTATATCCTATATTTTATTATAATATTCTATGTGGTTTAGACCTAGTAGCATAACTGAAAAATTGCCTCCTTACGCTCTTTATGGTTAGAAATGTTACACATAACAAACTCCTTTTTTTTATATATTAGGTGGCTTTAAGATATAAGGAGTAGGTTGTGCATGGGGGTTCAACATCACTCAGTTACTATTTATCAACTATACACCTACATGAAGAAGTTATAGTCTGAAATAGACCATTATTTCTTATACTCTATTCTATCTATTAATATTACACATGGCATTTCCTTTCTCACTATATAATATATATATATTATATATATAATATATAATATATATATTACTTAAATGGGATTGCATAAATAGAAATATTAGTGGTCATTGACCTTGACCAGTCCACAAATTCTTATCACACAATTTATATAATTACCTACCTTATATACTTATTATTATATAATATATATATATATATATGTAGAATTAAACAAAAGACACATCTCCTGTTTAACAATTTTATTTCTGATCTTTTCGAGTTTTTTGGCCAACTTTTTAATATTTTGGTGGAATTCGTGGATAAGTCCACCAAAGTTCAGGTCCCGATGATGGCATTTCAAAGTGCCGAAAGTACTCAGGACCTGAACTTTGATGGACTTATCCACGAATTCCACCCAAATATTAAAAAGTTGGCCAGAAAACTTGAAAAGATCAAAAATAAAATTGTTAAACAGGAGATGTGTCCTTTGTTTAATTCTACATGTATAAATGAAAGAATGCTGCCCAAATACACACACACACACATACAATGGTCATTTTTTCCCCGTCTTAATTTTTGTTGATGACCGACCCACGTACGGTCGATGCATGATATTGCGAGGGTCCTCATATTAGTGAGGATGGGCCGGTGTTGCTTTTTAAACTGTCAAGAGATAGGCCCCGAAACGGTTTGCACACTCTCTCCTTTTTAGCCCATGCAGTTGTAAACATCCTTTGTTTTTTCATTTTATCATATTCACACTGTCGGATTAATTTCCATTTTATTTTCACATATATATATATATATATATATATATATATATATATATATAAACCAAGATTTGCCATTCAATAACGCATAATGGTGTCTGGCAACTGACCTGGTAAATGCTCATAAGGTCATTAACCATCTTAACAACAGCAACTTTAGAGCACCTTTTTGATCTCCATCTTTCTAAAACACGTGGGCATGCCTACAAAGTCAGAAAACAGCACAGCTCACATGACTTTTGGAAACATTTTTTCATGCTTAGAGTTGCTGAGGCATGGAACAAACTGCATCAGTTGTTGGTTGCCGATACACTGCATCTTCCAATTTTTTTCAATCAGGGGTAGTGATTTGGTACTGCAAAATATGTCTATGGTATCACAATTGTTTGTACCTAGATATTAGTCTATCATTTTTTTTATCTACTTGGTAAGTCATAGCAATGAAAAATGATTCAGACTGAGAAGCAAAACTTCAAAAAGCATAAAGGAGCATTTAGGCACCCCTTAAGATCTCGATTAAGAAAGGACATGTTTTCATTTACACCGTCAATATCCGGTTGTTGGTTAGGGTTAGGATTAGGGGTTAGTTTTATAATTTAAAAAAAAAATCTAAAAATCATCTGTTAAAATAACCGGATATTGACGGTGTAAATGAAAAACATGTCCTTTCTTAATCGAGATCAAAAAGGGGTGACTAAAGGTCATATGGTCCAAATATTCTTCACAGAATCCACTTCGGCTTTTTAATTGGACTAGAGGAGCGGTCAGAGAGCCTTATTCAATCAATCAGCTGCTCATGTCAAGCCCTAGCAACTATATGATTGTCCCAACCATATTCTTCAAATTGCTACCATGGTAAACATCCATCCCTTTTTATCATATAGGTTCTAGAAAGTGGTGGCTAAGAGTTAACCACCAGTATTTATTAATAGACATGAAGTTAATGAAAATTATTTCTGTTGTATATTCACATATACCCACATAATACATTGGGTATATAATAGAGACAGACAGATAGATAGATGATGAGGAGATGATAGATGATGGTTCTTACTTTTCACATTCTGCTTGTTGACTCGCTGCTTACTGCTTCTACTGGTTCTAATTCGTTGGCCATTTTCTCTGGGCTGACTTCTCTTCAGGGCTTCTGCTAGGGGTTGATCTTCTTTGTTGATTTCTTCGGGCTGTTATCACTTGTTTTTAATATTCAATTAACAAACAAGATTTGGTTGTTTTCTTGATAAAGCTTTATTTCCAGAACTCAGCACATGATTCCACTGTGGAGGAGATGCTGACCCAGAGCGACGACCCACAAGTCCATTCACTCTGAAAACTGCATCGCATCTGGTTAACTAAACTAAAACTTATTCTCACACCTGTACCGGAAGGTCAGTTGGGAACATTGTCATGTCACTCATAACCCCAACGGGTATGGAAAATTCCCCACCTTAAATTTAACAAACTTTATTTAAATATTCTAACTACAGGTATGTACATAAATCATAGGCTGCTATGAATTATATATCAAATTCTGCTGGGTAGGCGGTCTAGAAAATAAAATCCCACTTCCCTAATGCTGAAGGTACATGACACCCTAATTGAAAGTTAGAGGTATGTTTCATTGACATTAGGGGTTTATGCAAACTGATCCTGTAATCGCTTTCACAAGTCCAACAACAAAGTCTATCACTTGCAATAACACCAACAACAACACAGCAGTCTCCAACATCAACTCAAACGCACACTCCAAAGCATCTCGCAATAGAAAACAGTCCTTTCCCTGCCACGCCTGGTGTTTTTTTATGCACAGCTTGATCCAGTAAAATATTTGCATACGTGCAAATACATTCACACCAATTCTCCTGTCTCCAAGATCACGTTTCCTTAAATTACGATGCTAAGACAGACATATTTTCTTTTCTTTCAAGCCTTTCACCCCTTTTGCATGCAAGACGCATTCACGCTGACTTGAGTTGCAAGATAAGTCATTTCTTTTGCTACAATAAGATAATCTAGAATCAACATCATACTCATGTATCTCAGGATGCCCCAAGGTTATCTTGTTATATAGGAAGCACGTGGTGTAATGGCTAAAGTCATGGGAAATGGACTCGTCACCCCAAGTTCAAATCCTGGATGTGATAATTGCATTTCACTTAGCGCTAATATCCTTGGGAAAGGTATGAATCCTACTCTCCCTCCAGCTATGGGTAAATAGCAGGGCAGACTGGGCTCTTTAACCTTGGTTAGGCAACCGGTCTAGGAGAAGGAAAACTGAATTCAGACCTGCTGAACTCCGCTTAAGAAATTGACCTTGTGTCACATCCTGCTCGTGCGGAGGGGTTGGTAAATATATATAAGTTGTCAGGGTGGCCTAAAGTCAGTATCAGCCAATCAGCAAGGGAGTCTAACCCCTTTTCACTAGCGCTAGACCAAGGAGATTGTTTTTGAATCTGAGGTGGAGTGCCACACTTACCATCAGCTCCTTACTTTATTGCATATATCCATGTGCTACTCATAAGTTGAGTTGGCAAGGACTGGTATCGAACTAGGAACTTTGTGGTTTCTAGCCGATTGCTCTACCGACTGAGCTCGGGGAGAAACAGACTGAGAGATAAATTAGATGATAAATGATTTCTGTTCTGGTTCTACCTTGGCCGCCATCTTCTCTGTTTGGGCTTACTTCTCTTAAGGGCTTTGTTGAGGGTTTTCCTGGGCTGGTCATTGTTTTTAATATTAACAAACAAGACTTGGTTGTTTCTTAATAAAATAAAGCTTTATTTCACAACCCTGCACATGATTCCGCTGTGGGGGGAAATGGACCCCGGGAGCTGACAACAACATCTATGCTCCTCAAAAGTCTGCTCGCATCTGAAGCTAATTCCCACTTGTCTAATTGCGCAGTTTTCTCAGAGGTCAAGCAAAAGGTTATTACCCATCGACAACTGTTGGATAACTTTCTATGGACCCCATCATTCTAAATCTAATGGACCCTATTCAAAATATTCTAACTACAGGTACGTTCATAATTTATAAGCTGCTCATAAATTATGTAACAATCTTGCATTTGAAGACAGATACACTTGCAGATATGAGATAATCAAAGACATCCTACATAAGGTGAAGATTGTAGACGACGCTCTGCTGTATGACTCTAGCATCGAGGAAGCCTTTTATCACACCTTTGATTTCCTGCTCTGATATACAAACAATGAAATCATGCCCAGTACAGATAATAGTGACATAGTTTTGGACACAGACAGACACCAAATCTCCATTATATTAAGATTTACATGATGGTTGATATGCCATTAAACAAAACAACCAATGAATGAAATTTATTAATCAAATAAAAGAAAATTTAAATTCAAATAACTTTTCTTTTTCTTTTTTTTTCCCTTGTGTTAAAATTGTTTTATATTTTATCTATTTAAGGATTTATGTCTATAAAGGATTTTTTTACAAAATATCCTGAATGAATCATTTGTTTCTTTTTTCCCTTTAAGCTAAAACAATGTTAAGTTTTATTCTGGGATTTTCCTATAAAAGATTATTTTGTGGGAAGATCTCAGGACAATTGGATTTTGTGTTCATTTCCTGGATTTATTTTGAGTGTGGGTCGATTTCAGTGACCAAAATTTAAACAGTAAAAGAAACTGAATGGACACTAAGTCTGCGGTAAGGTTAGTTGTAGTGGTTTCATGTGGGTTAGAGGAAGAAGCTGTAGGGCTACCTGCCCCCATCTCACAAACCATCCGAGTGAGACGGACAAGACATGCTGGACACTGCTGGAGAAGCAAGGACAAACTCATAAGCGACGTTCTCATGTGGAAGCCAACATATGGACATGCTAATGTGGGCTGCCCAGCAAGGACCTACATTGACCAGCTCTCTGTGGATACTGGATGCTGCACAGAAGACCTCTGGGGATAATGAATGATAAAGAAGGTTGGCGAGAGATTGTCATGGATATCCGTGCTAATAGCATGACATGATGATGATGATGAAGGATCTATCGATAAAGGATTTTTTTACAAAATATCCTGAATGAGTCAATTGTTTCTCGTTTCCCTTAAGCTGAAACAATATTTAATTTTATTTTGGGATTTTCCTATAAAAGATTATTTTGTGGGAAGATCTCGGGACAATTGGATTCTGTGTTCATTTCCTAGATTTATTTTGACCATGTGTCTATTTCAATGACTAAAATTTAACCCCCAGTTGACTGGGGCATTAGAATACACCAACTGCACCTCTACAGAGGGGTAAGACTCCCCCCTCCATAATGGGGCTACCTGTTGGCCATGGGTGGTGACCTGTGATGCTTAAGGATAAAACCCAGGTGGTTGAGCAGTCAATGACATGCAACACTCCACTTTGGTCCTTACTTGGGCTAGACAGGTGGTCTGAGAGGCCCCCATCAATCAATCAGCTGGTCATGTCAAGCCCTAGCACCTATATGATTTTGGGAAGCCCCAACCCTTTTTATCATATATGTGCTAGAAGGAGGTGGCTGAGGATCTTCATGTCCTGGAAATGACATTAAACTCTATCTGATGGTGAGGTTCCAGTTTTAGAAGTTTGGGTAACGTGGAGCACCCTTTCATCACCATTACTCCCAGGTCCACTCTGTCCACTTTTAAACAGTAGTAAGATTGGCACCCGTACTACACACACAAAACCCAAATTGGTTAAATGCATCTCCCTGGCCCTGGGCGTCAATTCATCTACGACAAGGAAGAGTTTGTTACAAAACCACCACTGCTGTGTGGCTTTATATGATCCTGAGGAAGCTAGGGGAGTAAACCCTCAAAACAAATCTGGAGCCGGAGTCCCTAAGATGGAGTAACGCTGAACCTCAGCACTACACAGCAACTCCTGCAACACTGCCATTGCCAAACTGCATTGGTTTCCTTCCTTTTCTTTGGACCACAGCAGCAGTGTGGAGAGGGGAGTATATGCTGCTTGGGCAACAGCACATCCTTCATATCAACCCGCCCAGGCTATGTAGTTAAAAACAAAAAAACTTTTGGACACTACTTCATCGTCTTTTGCAGAGGGAAGGATGCCAAGAATAACATATATGATTTCAATGATAGTTGAAGGAAAATTCTATTTTCACTCTTATTATCGTCAATTTTAAATGGTGGATGCAACTGCAGCTGTTGAGTTTTGTCAGTTTCTAAGCGCAGATACCCGACCCATCATAAAAAAAAACAAACTCAAAGACAAAACTCTGATTACTTTTGTTACCCTAATTTGCTGTTCTGACAGCCTTAAAAACTGGGGTCAAACTTTACGCAAATTATAAATTAACGAGCAAGGATACCCAGCATTGCTCGGGAGAAATAACTTCATCTTGAGTCTCATTACAAAGTTGAAATTTAATAAAATCTTGATTCATCTTCTTAATTATCAATCTGATATCATTGTAAAAACTTTGAAGAGTTTGTTGGTTGGTTGGATTTTATAGCATGTCAACCCTTGTTGGGTTTATAAGATGAGAATGATGTCAGGGTCACCAGTTATTAGATGAGAATGTTCTTATAATATGTTGAAAGGTACAAAGTAACATTCCAACGTGGATACATATGTGTACATGAATTAATCTGACAAAGAAGTTATATATAATAACAAACATAGACTTTATTCTGTGTGCATGTGGAGAAAATACACTCATGACAAAGGTACAGTAAGATATATCGAACAGATACGTAAATATGGACATTAAAAATGAATTTATTTCAAAACTTTATTGGCATTAAATGACCCACTTGAGGTTGATATGCCATAAAACAAACCAAACCAAACCAATCAATTTTCTATTCAATTCATTATTGATGGGTATTCAAAAAACTTTTTTAAACACATTTTATTATATTCATTTTTTTCTATTTAATCTATAGATAGGACCCTAACAGGTACTACCACTTTGGGTTCAGAGTATACCTGGGAGTCATGGTGATAAAGGAATACTCCACATTTCCCAGAGCTTCAGAATTGGAACTTCACACATCAGATGGAGTTTAATATCATACCCAGAACATTACGACCCTCATCCACTGCCTTCTAGCACATATATGATAAAAAGGGTTGCAGCTTGCCATAAGGGCAATAGGGCTGGGACAATCCTTACCATCAACTAGGAGAACCATAGGTTAATAGGAAATGTAATCCCTAGAGGTTCCACATTTAAATTGAATGGAACAGCATTTTCCAAAATTTGAAAGTAGTGGTGAGGTGTCACTGTTATTTGCATTTCTGCAGAATTTAGACAACAATTTTATCCATCGCACCACGTATCTCGTAATAATGAATTTACAAAAATATTTAAAAATGAATATTAGAAAAAAAGCAGACATGTGAGGTAATTACCTCTCATGTCCCCTAGCATCAACAAGGAAAACCATAGGTTAGTAGGGAATGTAATTGCTATAGGTTCCATTGGATGGAACCCATTTATCAACATTTTTAAAAACTTGAAAGTAGATTAAAAAATTAGTAAAAAAAAAAAAAAATTGTGAAATAGATCACTAATTAGGATTGAGCCTATTCTAATAGTGACCACCCCAAGCGGAGTTTAACAGGTTTGAATTCAGAGTTTTCCTTCTAGACTGGTTGGCTAACCAAGGTTAAAGAGCCCAGTCTGCCCTACTATTTACCCATAGCTGGAGGGAGAATAGTTGGATTCATACCTTTCCCGAGGGTATTAGCGCTATGTGAACTGTAGCTTTGTCCAGGATTTGAACTCGGGTCGACGAGTCCATTTCTTACGACTCTAACCATTAGACCATGTACCTCCAACTTATTTTGAAGATAGATCTAAGGAAGTCAAATTGGGTAAATCTGAAATCCAATTAACTACTTTCTTTAATTGGTGACAGTGAATATTTTTGAAAAGAAGAATTATGAAGAAATTTTGCTTCTTTTAGATTCACATGGGATTTTCTTTTTGAGAATTAAGGATGAACTCATAAGCGACATCCTTCTGTAGAAACCAGCACATGAACATGCTAATGCGGGTTGCCCAGCAAAGACCTACATAGACCAGCTCTATATGCGGATACTACATATTGTGTGGAGGACCTCCCGGGGTCAATGAATGATAGGGATGGTTGGTGAGAGATTGTCATGGATATCCACGCTGTTGGCACGTCATGATGATGTCAATATAAATAGAACGATTCACTCACAAGACAATGACAAAAGTTAAAACAAATTGTATAAAATGTCATGCCCATCCTAAAAGAATTTTTACTGCAGATTCATAACCATGTGAAAAAATGTCTACATCCTTTTAAAAACAATAAAAAAAAGAATTAGTTCATTATTTTTTTATCTTGATATTGCAACCACCTACGTAGTTTGTTTTTAGATAAAAACAAATTTGATAGGAATTAGCAAGGTTACTCGGCATTGTCCTTCTCTAATAAAAAGTAACAAATTACTAGTTGTTTTTTTTTTTTCATTTCATTTCTGTCACCATCATCATCTCTAGTGGTGAAGTTCCAATTCTGGAATTCTGGGGAATATGGAGTACCCCTTTATCGCCATTACTCCCAGGTCCACCCTGACCCGGAGTTGTAGTAGGGGTCACATCTATGGTTTAAATAAATAAAAAATGAGTATTTGTGGGGATTAAAATAAAATAAAAATAAAATTCGAATTTAAAAAAACAAAAATTTAAAAAATAACAATCATTGGAAGAACCAGGTTTAAAAGATGGCTGTGGTTATTCCTGGTGCATGTTCCTAGGGTTTGCATTTTTTACCCCATCTTATTTGGTGGTCGTGCTGAAAAGGAAGGAATTCGAGGAAGGAATTCGAGGAACGAAAAAGGAAGAAACAAAAACAAAAGGTGGTTTTATGATTTAGGCTTTATTCACCAGTCATAGCCACCACATGGCAAGGAAATATCTCCCTGGCCAGTAGTAGTTAGACACAGTTAAAGCCTAAACTCAAATGGCTGAGAAATTCTCTTTGATCGTTTTTTTTTTCACACATGCTCGGAGGGTTTTTCCGGTGAAGGCTCATGGGTGTTTGTTATTTTTTTAATTTTAATTTTATTTTAATCCCCACAGTAAGCTGCGAGTAGACCTCCAAAATTCAGGTCTGGGAATCCTAATATCTGGCAAGCAACTGAGGGAGCTAAGCTGGCTTACTATCTAGTGTGGAGATATCTCCATCTTATTTGTAACACATGAATTCTGTTTTATTTGCGCTCTCATGAAGACCAATGTCACTGAGGGGAGTGGAAAAAATTGAATAGATAAAATAAAATGTTTAATATTTAAAAAAAAATTACTTACTTACTTAAAAAGTATCATATTCACTTCACTGAGATATTTGTTTTGTTTTACGACACTAAGGACCTCTAAAAACATTTCTAAAAAATTCTGATTTAATTATTCAGACTCTTATCTTTAGAGAAAAATTTAAAAATCATACGAGTAAAATATATTTTGTTCAAATTTCATAAAATGGAATAAAGGGAGTTCGACTTGGTGAAAAAAAATATTTCCCCTAATATATTTTAGGAAAAACTTAAACATAAATTCTTCTAAAGGGAAATAAGTATCGAAATTTTTGTGAAAATTTGACTATTAATTGATTTTTCATAGAATTTTAATATTTTTACTTAAAATTTGACTATTAATTGATTTTTCATAGAATTTTAATATTTTTACTTAAAATTTGACTATTAATTGATTTTTCATAGAATTTTAATATTTTAACTTAAAATTTGACTATTAATTGATTTTTCATAGAATTTTAATATTTTTACTTAAAATTTGACTATTAATTGATTTTTCATAGAATTTTAATATTCTTACTTAAAATTTGACTATTGATTTTTCATAGAATTTTAATATTTTTACTTAAAATTTGACTATTAATTGATTTTTCATAGAATTTTAATATTTTAACTTAAAATTTGACTATTAATTGATTTTTCATAGAATTTTAATATTTTTACTTAAAATTTGACTATTAATTGATTTTTCATAGAATTTTAATATTCTTACTTAAAATTTGACTATTGATTTTTCATAGAATTTTAATATTTTTACTTAAAATTTGACTATTAATTGATTTTTCATAGAATTTTAATATTTTTACTTAAAAAGCGACATCTCAACTATTGATGGCAAACTCCTAAACTCGGTAGAACAATTTAGATACTTAGGCAGTAACATCTCCTCCACAGAAAACGATGTTAGTGCATGTATAGGAAAGGCATGGGCCGCTATAAATAAATTATTGGTCATATGGAAATCCAATCTCACAGACAAGTTAAAGAGACAGTTCTTCCAGGCCATTGTCATGACAGTACTGCTGTATGGCAACGAAGCAACTAGAGAATAAACTAGATGGGAGCTGCACAAGAATGCTGCGTGTGATCCTGAACAAGACATGGAAACAACGCCCCACAAGAAAACAGCTATACAGCCACCTGCCACATATCACCCAAACCGTCCGAGTAAGACGGACAAGACACACGGGACACTGCTGGAGAAGCAAGGACGAACTCATAAGCAACGTCCTCCTGTGGAAGCCAGCACATGGGCACGCCAGTGTGAGCCAACTAACAAAGACGTACATTGACCAGCTCTGTGCGGATACAGGATGCTGCATAGAGGACCTCCCGAGAATGATGAGCGATAGGGACGGATGGAGAGAGATTGTCATGGATATCCGTGCTAACAGTGCGACATGATGATGATGATGATGATGATATTGACTATAAATTAAATACTCATTGATAAACTTACCTAATTCCTGAAAATGACTGTGATGTAAGCAGTGACATAGTTTCGGTTACAGACAAATAGAGACCGAATCTCTATTATTAATATAGATAGATGTATGCCTGTAATTCATTTCAGCAATCAACCAAGTAATGTTGTAATGCTGTTAGTGACGACTACAGAGCAATCTTCCGATTAATGAGTGGAAAATTAGATTCTCTATCCAGGAGTTATTTAGCAAATTAATAAAACTTATATAGTTTCATCTTTATTCATTAAAATGTCTGAAAGTCAGTCAAAAGATCCTTTTCACCTAAATCATCCTGACATTTTTATTGAAATTTCTTTCTTTTGGACCAAGTCACTAATAGGCACCCCAGCCCAGATCTGAATTTTGCTTTTCGCCAGTTGTTAGTAAACAAAATCAACAGCCGTTAAAAACCAGACACATTTTTATACTAAAATAGTTTTTGATTTCAATAAAAAAATTAGTTATTTCATGTTGTTGTTGTTAGCATATGTGAAAAAATTAATTTTGCACTAAAGATAAACTAATATTGTTATTTTTGAAAAATAAAACTTAAAACGAAAGACATGTTTGTTTATTTTTCATGTGCCTCTACGGATAGTTAATAAAAAAAAAATGAGTTATTTCATGTTGTTGTTAGTATATGTTAAAAAATAATTTTCAACCAACAATAAACTAATATTGTTATTGACATTATAACAATATTATTTCAGATAGGAATCCACGAAGAGACACATGAAAAATAAATTTCATAAATTGTGTAATACCATTTCTGAACAAAATTGTCTGTTAACCAACAACCGGAATTTGACGGTGAAAAGCAAAACATGTCCTTTTGAATCTAGGTCTCAGCTAGGGTGCTTATTGGTGTCTTGGTCCTTTCTTTTGGTAATCTCTTTCAATTCTAATCATACTACTAACATACAGTCTCCCCAAAGAAACAGTTACTGTTATAATGATGCTTTACAAAGTCACTAAATCAATGGTACGCTCACCTGACGGTGATACAGACTTCTTTGACATAATCTCTGGAGCCCTACAAGGAGATACTTTAACACCCTAAATATTTATTGTAGTGAGAGAAATTACATACGTGGTAGCTCAAAGCGAGCATGAACATGTCTAGCTTGCAAAATGAGATCAGGGGGGGAGTGTAACACCTACAGAGATTGAACTCACATCCTCCTGATCGGGAGTCATGGCTCGAAGTCAGATTACCTTGTTGGCGCGTATGCAAATTTCCTACAATACGGTGGCAGCACTGGGTGTGAGTGACGTGATGTGGGATCTTGGTCAGGGCAGTTAATCATTATTTAAGGCCTGCCTTCCCACACTGGGACAGTTGCGTTCTGATCTTGCTGACAAAAAGACTGATGTGCGTCAAAGAAGAGGTGGAGGATGTTGGAAAAAGATTGTTGCAGGTGGCAAAGACTTGGTATGGGGACTTTGGCAGTTGGGAGATCCAACCCAACGAATTTCTGTTCACTGCTTATATTTATAATATGCTTTGACTATGTACTTCGAACATCATTAGATCCCATAAAAGATAAAGATCTCACACTAAAAAAAAGGCAAGAAGCAGGCGATATCCCATACTAACTATTATGGATGTGGACTACGCAGATGACCTAGCACTTCTTGCAAATACACCTGCATAAGCCGAATCCCTAATACATATCCTGGAGAAGGCAGTGCGGAAAAAAAGGCAAGAAGCAGGCGATATCCCATACTAACTATTATGGATGTGGACTATGCAGATGACCTAGCACTTCTTGCAAATACACCTGCATAAGCCGAATCCCTAATACATATCCTGGAGAAGGCAGTGCGGAAAAAAAGGCAAGAAGCAGGCGATATCCCATACTAACTATTATGGATGTGGACTATGCAGATGACCTAGCACTTCTTGCAAATACACCTGCATAAGCCGAATCCCTAATACATATCCTGGAGAAGGCAGTGCAGAAAAAAAACAAGAAGCAGGCGATATCCCATACTAACTATTATGGATGTGGACTACGCAGATGACCTAGCACTTCTTGCAAATACACCTGCATAAGCCGAATCCCTAATACATATCCTGGAGAAGGCAGTGCGGAAAAAAAGGCAAGAAGCAGGCGATATCCCATACTAACTATTATGGATGTGGACTATGCAGATGACCTAGCACTTCTTGCAAATACACCTGCATAAGCCGAATCCCTAATACATATCCTGGAGAAGGCAGTGCAAAAAAAAAACAAGAAGCAGGCGATATCCCATACTAACTATTATGGATGTGGACTACGCAGATGACCTAGCACTTCTTGCAAATACACCTGCATAAGCCGAATCCCTAATACATATCCTGGAGAAGGCAGTGCAGAAAAAAAGGCAAGAAGCAGGAGATATCCCATACTAACTATTATGGATGTGGACTATGCAGATGACCTAGCACTTCTTGCAAATACACCTGCATAAGCCGAATCCCTAATACATATCCTGGAGAAGGCAGTGCGGAACATTGGTCTCTATGTGAACTCCGATAAAACAGAGTTCATGTGTTTTAAAAAGAAAGGAGACATCTCCACACTCGACAGTAATCCTCTAAAGCCAGTAGATCAATTCATGTATCTTGGTAGTAATATCTCATCCACAGAAAGCGATGTTAATGCACGCATAGGGAAGGCATGGTCCGCTATGCAACAATTCTTCCAAGCCGTAGTTGTATCAGTACTACTGTATGACTGCACAACTTGGACCTTAACAAAGCACCTGATGGGAGCTGCACAAGAATGCTGCATGTGATCTTGAACAAATCGTGGAAGCAGCACCCCACAAGGAAGCAGCTCTATGGCAACATTCCCCATATCACACAAACCATCCGTTAAGACAAACAAGACATGCTGGACACAGCTGGAGAAGCAAGTACGTCCTCCTATGGAAACCAGCACCTGGACATGCCAATGCAGGCTGTCCAGCAAAGACCTACATAGACCAGCTCTGCATGAATACTGGATGCTGCCCCAAGGACCTCCCAAGGACGATGAATGATAGGGACAGTTGGCAAGAGATTGTCATGGATATCTGTGCTGCTAGCACAATATGATGATGATGATGATGTTGTCTGGTAATATTTATCAGAAACTAGATGTGGCTACCCAGTGTTGCCTGGGTGGAGAAGAGGATGACAAAAATACCTGATGTATTGATCTGTTTACTTTTGAGATTTACAAATGTTGGACATTTTTAAGTAGAATTTCAATGCTATTTCTATGTATATTTTAATTTTTAAATATCTTCAAATATAAATAAAATCTTCATAATTTTTGAATAAAAAGCAATAACTGGTGATATTTAATGTGTATACATATTTACTTTGTCATGATTTACGTTGGATGAAACACGTCTCCAAAATTGTCAAAGAGGCCGAGGGTGTCCTGGCATCACTCAGCAAGATCTTAGTCAGCCGCTCACCAGCTATCTATTTGAAGCTATACAAAGCTATGGTGCGGCCACACTTGGAGTTTGCATCACTGGTCTGGAACCCCTATCTTGATCAGAATATTAACCTCCTAGGAACTGTACAGAGACGTGCAACCAAACGAATACCCTCCATCAGGCATCTACCATACTCTGAATGTCTCGCTGCCCTGGGAATGGATTCGCTGAAACTTCAGTGTCTGGCAACTGACCTGGTAAACGCTCATAAAGTCATTAATCATCTTAACAACAGCAGCCTTGAGCACCTTTTTGATCTCCATCTTCTAACACATGTGGACATGCCTACAAAGTCATAAAACAGCACTGCTCACTTGACTTTCAGAAACATTTTTTCACACTCAGAATTGTGGAGACATGGAATAAACTGCCTGCATCTGTTGTAGGCTGCCAAAGCACTGAATCTTTCAAAGCCTCCATGCTTCCTGTAGTCCACTGACACTATACCTGATGCCACTCTCCACATACATATGCACACACGCGCACACATACATGTATATTACTAATGTAAACTGTTCATGTTCCGGACACTAATAGATTATTCTGTGTACTTGACATGAGACTTTGATGAGTTGTGGTGCACCTGAGCACTGTACACAATAAATTTCATTATCATTATCAAGTCACATAAATGAGTTTCAATCGTCCCTTTGAGAACTACTGTAAGCAACCTGAACAAAAAATGACTTGATTTGGTATTGAATGACCCAAAAAGGGTTGATATGCCATAACCCAAAAACACTGGTGTATTGATTTATTTACTTTTGAGATTTACAAATCCTGGACATTTCTAAATAGAATTTCAATACTATTTCAATGTATATTTTGAATTTTGAATATCTTTGAATATAAATAAACTATTGCTGCATAACTTAGCTTAGTCTGGCACATAGGCCTTAGGCTGCATACAGTACCTACTGTGCCTAGGAGTCACCCAAGTATTGACTAGTAAAAGACAAATTTTAAAGTTATGTACTTGGTTTTGGTTTTGCTGGCCCATAGGCAATAAACTACTTGCACTACCTGCTGTTCCCGATTGGTTACCCATCTAAGTACTGATTAGGTTAATGGGTGCTTAACTCTGGTGTGGAGTGAACCAGTGCTTTCAGTATGATTTAACTGTCATTATTAATGTCTTACTATTTTTGTTGGTTGGTTGGTTGGTTGGTTGGATTTTACTGCATGTCAACCCTTGTTGGGTTATTTTATGCCAAAGATGTTTTGTTTTATTCATTCTTGATGGTATTCAATTTTTTTTTAAACACATTTTTTATTTATTTAAGCCATAGATGGGACCCTAACAGATACTACCACTCCGGGTCAGAGTAGACCTGGGAGTAATGGCGATGAAGGGGCACTCCTCACTCCTCAGAGCTCCAGAATTGGAACTTCACCATTAGATGCAATTTAATGTCATACCCAGGACACACTATTTTTGTTATTTATTGTTATTTTCACTTAGACTCAACAATTTTGGCTCTGAACTTAAGATTAGAGTGTAGTATCTGTGCTTCTTTTTTCAGATGGTTTATTGTCTTTTAACAAGATAAAATAAAGTGAGCTTTGTTTGTGCAGCACCTCCCCTCGCATTGTTTTGAAGAGGGAGTGTCAAAGTAATCTGACACTAGTATGACAGCGGTTTTGAGGATCGGGACAGTTTTAGGCCTCGCCTGTGAATAACTTGAATGCGATCTCATCAAAAAAAGATCACATGTGTAAGAAACATGTGGATAGAGTAAAATACAGACTTGATGATATTTTTTTAAAACAGAAATGGCGACCAGGAAAAGAAATAAAATCCGTAGAAATTATTTCTTTCTTTGCTTTTTTCATAAAAAAAAAAATGTTTAAAAATTGTTTGGATTGGTTTGTTGGATATTACAGCATGTCAACCCTTGTTGGGTTATTTTATATCAAAGATACTGTTTTATTCATTCTTGATGCAGAAAAAAAAAACAGGGAAAAAACAAAAACAAAGAAAAACAGAAAGAAAAAAAAACAGAAAAAAAGGGGAAAAACAGAAGGAAAAAAAACAGAAAAAAAACCCAGAAATGATCGATTGTGGTGGATGAAATGTATGATTTTCGCACTTTAACCAATATAAAAAAAAATGTTTGGTTGGATTTTTTGGCATGTCAACCCTTGTTGGGTTATTTTATGCCAAAGACATTGTTTTATTCATTCTTGATTCATACTTTTTTTTTTAAACTCATTTTTTCTATTCAACCCATAGATGTGACCCTAACAGGTACTACCAATCTAGGTCAGAGTGGACCTGGGAGTAATGCTGATGAAGAGGTACTCCACATTACCCAGAGCTCCAGAATTGGCAATAGGACTGGGATAATCATATAAATACTAGGGCTTGACATGAGCAGCCAATTGATTGAAGAGGGCCTCTCCGACCGCCCATCTAGCTTAAGTAAGGGTCAAAGTGGAGTGTTGCATGTCATGGATATTTGTGTTGCCAAATATTCAATTTATGTTAATAAGTTTATATCTAAACTGGTTTTCATTGCCCAATTCAATGTATGTATTTATCTAACCTCTGAGCATGAGTAGGATGTGACATAAGGTCAGTTTTTAACTGGAGTTTAACAGGTTTGAATTCAGAGTGTTCCTTCTCCTAGGCTGGTTGCCATAGCAAGATTGAAGATCCCAATCTGCTCTACTATTTACTCATAGGGAGAATAGTTGGATTCATACCTTTTCCCAGTCTCAGGAGGCACTGTAACTTCAGGGGCACAAAAACTTTATTATTGTTTTCTGAGACTGAAATGCCAATAATAATAATAATCTATTAATAATGGAGATTCGCTTCTGGTTTTTGTCTGTAACAAAAATTATGTCACTGCTTATGTCACATTACCCAAAATCATCATAACATAGAATAAATACACTCAAAATTTGAACATGCAGCATTAGACAGTCCTCATTGTTTTTTAAAACAAGTTTTAATAAATACATGACTGGTATTATATATCTTTCTATAGTTTGTTTTATTTTAATACATATTTAAAGTTTACATTTAAAATTGTTTTATTTTTTTTACTCCTTTAAAGAATTTGATGATTTTACTTACTTAGGGTACAAACTCGCTGACATTGAATTTTTTACTCTCACCCCTCAGGCAATATGTTTCAAAAATTTATTTTTACGTCACCCGGAGTGCGTTTTTTATTTTGTACTAGTAATAATTATAATACTATGTGAAATGTAGCCAGCCTTGTCCAGGATTTGAACCCGTGTTGCCGTGTCCATTTCCTATGATGATAACCATTACACCACAAGATGCAATGTTACATAATTATAATCAGCTTAAGTTAGAATATTTTGAATAAAGTTCAGTAGAATTAAAAATGATGAGGTCCGTGAAAAGTTACCTGGGCCAATGAGTGACAATGGTGACATTCCAACTGACCTTCCAGTAGATGGTTTAGACACATAAGTATTAGTTTAGTTCAGATGCGACAGAGAATCCAGGGCAAGCGGACCTGTAGGTCACCGCTCTGAGTCAGTGATCTGGGTGATGTCCTCTAGGAATTCTACAAGTTGATCACAACAGCTAGAGTTTGGGATAAGTCCAAACTGGGATGGTCGAATAAGACTGTGGAAGTTCCAGAAATTCCAAAGTCTCTCTCTGATGCAGGACTTCATCAACTTATTACATGAACATTCAAAAAAGAACTTTACAGGACATTACCCAGTATTCTCTTCTACCATTGTAATCTTTGTGTTAATACATATTTTGTTTGTTATATGTATGAGTTTGTTGTCTTTTCTGCTGTTTACTAATATATTATTATAGTGTGATGAGTACTTTGTTGAAATACTTATTAATAACCGCCTCTCTCCCACTATAAATTTGTGACCACCCGACGTGCATTGAACATGCACCTCCATAAATTGGTTAAACCCGACATGTGACGTGAATTGAACACCGGACACTATAAATTGGTTAACCCCGACGTGAATTGAATACCATCCCACTATATTACTATTTTTGTAATTCAACTATTGTAGTTCTTTCATGCAATAACAAAATAAATAAAATTATTCTAATCAATTATTATTCTGATAACTCCATTGCAATTTATTAGATTTCCATATGACACAGTTGAATGAGCTATTTATATTAAATACTAAAATAACTTGATTAGTTAAGTTAAAAGCTAAAGTTAATAGAAAAAATTGCGTGATAACATACTTTTTAAAAAATTGAAATAATTTTAATTTATTATCTAGACATATAAATTATCTATATGATGCTTACATCTCGATAATAAATGTTACGCTTAAGTAATAGGTACCAGGTACTTTTTACAATATCTTAAAAATTCTATCATTGATTTTTTTTTTTAAAGTAATAAACTATTTTACAAATATTTTCAATAAATAATCTTAATACATTGATTGAAGAAAGTATTACACAATTAAATATATTTATGACTCAATTCTTTGCCTACTTTAAGCTGCTCACAGCGGCTCTCCCACTACTGCGATCCTACCATAAGCAAAGTACAAAAACTGATAATCATTATAATTGAGCAGAAGGGCTTGGATTAAAATAACAATAGGACTTTATTTGAATAGAATGAGTTCTGAGGTGAATAGATAGTGAATTTTTCAATGTCCTATCATACAGGTAAAAAAATACCAAGAAAATTTGGTACAAACATGGGAGAAATTTGGTAGGCAAAGAGTTAAGTTGAATGGCCCCGAAAATCTAAACCCAATTCAAAAACTGTTTCTGTTTAACTCTACATGGAAAATATCATTGGAGGTGTTTGTTGTGTGATGGTTATTGTCGTAAGAAATAGACACGGTGAACTGAGTTCAAATCCTGGGCGAGGCTGTTTGCATTTCACATAGCATTAATACCCTTGGGAAACATATGAATCTAATTATTCTCCCTCCAGCTATGAGTAAATAGTAGAGAAAACTAGGAAAATTTAGTAGGCAAAGAGTTAATGCACCTTTTTTTTTAAGGTGAGTTTAAAGGTGAGATTAATAATAAAGAAGAGAGACCCTTAACAAAAAGAAGTCATTCAATTATCTGTCTGTGTGTCAGTCTAATAGAGATTGTCATTAAACAGTTAAAATTGGCCCAAAGGTGATGAAAAGTTGACTCATACGAAAGGTATTTAGTTCACTGACATCAAAGTACCATATGGAGGAAATAAAACTTCAACAGGTTTTTTTTATTTTTTTTATATATATAAACAAATCATGTAATGAGTTTGACTGTTTGATGTTTAACAAGAGTCTAAAACAAACGGAGATTTGCTGTCCAATGACTTTTTTTTATTTCTATTTCTAAACATTGGAAATTTGAACAGAATGGTTCAACTGGGAAAAGAAAAATGAATGACAAATCAGAACAAATCATGATTATAATGCAGAATAGCGCGCAAGAGATGATATCATTAGATTACATATAAAAGCATTAAATTTCATTATATTCTAATGGTACTGATGCAAAATAGCGCACAAGACATAATATCATTATATTACGTATAAAAAGCGGTAATAATGCAGAATAGCGCGCAAGAGATGATCTCATTAGATTACATATAAAAGCATTAAATTTCATTATATTCTAATGGTACTGATGCAGAATAGCGCGCAAGAGATGATATCATTAGATTACATATAAAAGCATTAAATTTATTATATTCTAATGGTACTGATGCAGAATAGCGCGCAAGAGATGATATCATTAGATTACATATAAAAGCATTAAATTTCATTATATTCTAATGGTACTGATGCAGAATAGCACAAGAGATGATATCATTAGATTACATATAAAAGCATTAAATTTCATTATATTCTAATGGTACTGATGCAGAATAGCGCAAGAGATGATATCATTAGATTACATATAAAAGCATTAAATTTCATTATATTCTAATGGTACTGATGCAGAATAGCGCACAAGAGATGATATCATTAGATTACATATAAAAGCATTAAATTTCATTATATTCTAATGGTACTGATGCAGAATAGCACACAAGAGATGATATCATTAGATTACATATAAAAGCATTAAATTTCATTATATTCTAATGGTACTGATGCAGAATAGCGCACAAGAGATGATATCATTAGATTACATATAAAAGCATTAAATTTCATTATATTCTAATGGTACTGATGCAGAATAGGCACAAGAGATGATATCATTAGATTACATATAAAAGCATTAAATTTCATTATATTCTAATGGTACTGATGCAGAATAGGCACAAGAGATGATATCATTAGATTACATATAAAAGCATTAAATTTCATTATATTCTAATGGTACTGATGCAGAATAGCGCAAGAGATGATATCATTAGATTACATATAAAAGCATTAAATTTCATTATATTCTAATGGTACTGATGCAGAATAGCGCACAAGAGATGATATCATTAGATTACATATAAAAGCATTAAATTTCATTATATTCTAATGGTACTGATGCAGAATAGCACACAAGAGATGATATCATTAGATTACATATAAAAGCATTAAATTTCATTATATTCTAATGGTACTGATGCAGAATAGTGCGCAAGAGATGATATCATTAGATTACATATAAAAGCATTAAATTTCATTATATTCTAATGGTACTGATGCAGAATAGCGCACAAGAGATGATATCATTAGATTACATATAAAAGCATTAAATTTCATTATATTCTAATGGTACTGATGCAGAATAGCGCACAAGAGATGATATCATTAGATTACATATAAAAGCATTAAATTTCATTATATTCTAATGGTACTGATGCAGAATAGCACACAAGAGATGATATCATTAGATTACATATAAAAGCATTAAATTTCATTATATTCTAATGGTACTGATGCAGAATAGCGCACAAGAGATGATATCATTAGATTACATATAAAAGCATTAAATTTCATTATATTCTAATGGTACTGATGCAGAATAGTGCACAAGAGATGATATCATTAGATTACATATAAAAGCATTAAATTTCATTATATTCTAATGGTACTGATGCATAATAGCGCACAAGAGATGATATTAGATTACATATAAACGCATTAAATTTCATTATATTCTAATGGTACTGATGCAGAATAGCGCACAAGAGACGATATCATTAGATTACATATAAAAGCATTAAATTTCATTATATTCTAATGGTACTGATGCAGAATAGCACACAAGAGATGATATCATTAGATTACATATAAAAACATTAAATTTCATTATATTCTAATGGTACTGATGCAGAATAGCACACAAGAGATGATATCATTAGATTACATATAAAAGCATTAAATTTCATTATATTCTAATGGTACTGATGCAGAATAGCGCACAAGAGACGATATCATTAGATTACATATAAAAGCATTAAATTTCATTATATTCTAATGGTACTGATGCAGAATAGCGCACAAGAGACGATATCATTAGATTACATATAAAAGCATTAAATTTCATTATATTCTAATGGTACTGATGCAGAATAGCGCACAAGAGACGATATCATTAGATTACATATAAAAGCATTAAATTTCATTATATTCTAATGGTACTGATGCAGAATAGCGCACAAGAGATGATATCATTAGATTACATATAAAAGCATTAAATTTCATTATATTCTAATGGTACTGATGCAGAATAGTGCACAAGAGATGATATCATTAGATTACATATAAAAGCATTAAATTTCATTATATTCTAATGGTACTGATGCAGAATAGTGCACAAGAGATGATATCATTAGATTACATATAAAAGCATTAAATTTCATTATATTCTAATGGTACTGATGCAGAATAGTGCACAAGAGACGATATCATTAGATTACATATAAAAGCATTAAATTTCATTATATTCTAATGGTACTGATGCAGAATAGCACACAAGAGATGATATCATTAGATTACATATAAAAGCATTAAATTTCATTATATTCTAATGGTACTGATGCAGAATAGTGCACAAGAGATGATATCAATAGATTACATATAAAAGCATTAAATTTCATTATATTCTAATGGTACTGATGCAGAATAGCGCATAAGAGATGATATCATTAGATTACATATAAAAGCATTAAATTTCATTATATTCTAATGGTACTGATGCAGAATAGTGCGCAAGAGATGATATCATTAGATTACATATAAAAGCATTAAATTTCATTATATTCTAATGGTACTGATGCAGAATAGTGCGCAAGAGATGATATCAGTAGATTACATATCATCATCATCTTGTCACGCAGTTTGCACGGATATCCATGACGATCTCTCGCCAACCTTCCCTATCATTCATCAACTCTGGGAGCTACTCTGTTCTGCAGCCAGCATCCCTACATAGTTGGTCAATGTAGGTCCTGGCTGGGCGGCCCACATTAGCATGCCCATGTGCTGGCTTCCACAGTAATACGTCGCTTACGAGCTTGTCCTTGCTTCTCCAGCAGTGTCCTGCATGCCTAGCTCGTCTTACTCGTATGGTTTGTGAGATGGGGGGCAGGTGGCCATACAGTTGCTTTTTTGTGGGGTGCTACTTCCACGACTTATTCAGGACCGCTCGCAGCATTCTGGTGCAGCTCCCATCTAGCTTATTTTCAAGGCGCTTTGTTAGGGTCCTGGTGATACAGCCATACAGCAGTACCGACACAACCACAACCTGGAAGAATTGTCTCTTTAGCTTGTCGGGGAGATCAGATTTCCATATGACTGATAATTTGTTGGTGGCCAACCATGCCTTTCCTATTCGAGTGTTAATATCACTTTCTGTGGATGAGATATTACTACCTAGGTATGTGAATTGTTCTACTGACTTAAGAGGCTTGCCATCAAGTGTGGAGATGTCTCCTTGCTTTTTGAAGCTCATGAACTCAGTTTTATCAGCGATCACATAAAGGCCGACGTTCTTTGCTGCCTCCTCCAGGCTTTGTAGAAGTGCTTCAGCCTGTGCCGGTGTATCTGCAAGAAGGTCATCAGCATAGTCTACATCTGTGACAGTTTGTGCGGGGTATCACCTGCTTCTTGCCTTTCTTAGTGTGAAACCTTTTTCTTTTATGTTATCTAGTGAAGTTCGGAGTACATAGTCTAGGCATATGATAAATATATATGGTGCTAGTGTATCTCCCTGCAGGACCCCAGCGGTGATGTCAAAGAAATCTGTGTCGCCATCAGCTGTATGTAATCTAATGATATCTTCTCTTGCGCGCTATTCTGCATCAGTACCATTAGAATATAATGAAATTTAATGCTTTTATATGTAATCTAATGATATCATCTCTTGCGCACTATTCTGCATCAGTACCATTAGAATATAATGAAATTTAATGCTTTTATATGTAATCTTAATAATAAGATTACATATAAAAGCATTAAATTTCCTTATATTATTATAGGCAAAAGTAGAAGGAAGAGCAGAGGCATAGGGAGGGGGAGGAGGTGCTGGTGGAAGAGCTCTCAAAATAGTCTTGACTAACAAAAAGAATCCTTTTAACAATGTCCCTGTTGGGTCAGTAAAATGGTAATTCCTGTGTATAGAGTTAAGTGAGGGAGAGACTCTCTGTGATTAGATATACCAATCATGTGATGAGCCCAGAAGTTTTGGTGCAAAATACAAAAATCCTGACAGTACCACCACTATTCATTTTCAAAAGTGACTTTGGCATTAAATAACCCTTGAAGGTTGATATGCTATTAAACAGGCAAACCAAACAATCTATCTAATTTAATGTAATATTTTATTAGATTAAAACTTAAATACTTATATCTGATATTTAATACTTAGTTTTACTAAATGAATTAAAACAAATTTGATCAAAATAAATCATTCTTTTCAGATTTTCTCAATGATTATCCCCCCTTGTAAGGGGGATAACAAATAATTGTTTTCCTTTGGATTCAGTATTAGTGTGTCTATGGAAGCACTAATGCATTATAAGGACTAGCAAAAAAAAAAAAAAGAAAAAAGAAAAAAGAAAAACGCCCTTCAGGCAGTGTAAAAATTAATTTTTGAAAGATATTGCCTGAAGAAGTGGGAGTTAAAAATTCAATGTCAGAGAGTTTGTACCATAAGTAAGTAAAATCATCAAATTTATTAAAGGAGTAAAAAAAATAAAACAATTTGAAATGGAAGCTTAGTTCTGATAACTTTGAATATATATTAAAATAGAACAAATTATATATAAATACATAATACCGGCCATGTATTTATTAAAACTTGTTTTAAAAAACAATGAGGACCGACTAAGGTTGCATGCTCAAATTTTGAGTGTATTTATTCTATGTTATGACGATTTTGGGTAATGTGACGTAAGCAGTGACGTAGTTTCAGTTACAGACAAATAGAGATAGAATCTCCATTATTAATAAATGACTTAGTCTTGAATATAAAGTAATTGTTGCAGCATATTGGCGGTTTCGGCGAGGATCGAACTCACAGCCTTCTGCGAGTAAAGCAGAATTGCAGCACAGTGTTTTGTGTACTGGATAATTTGCATGCGATGTTTTATACTGGTCATTTGCATGCAATGTGCTATATTATTACATCTAGTATATGAGAGACCTTGATATCATTTTACTACCAGCCTTGGAGGAAGTAAAAGTTGGTAAGTTGCATTGAAATTGAAATTTTATCTTTTGTTAACTGGTTTATTTATGCATTTGTTATATCCTTTGTTTTGTTATATTTTAGTTTATGGTAAACCACGTCGACTATATTAAAGACTCAAGGGTACAGAAGACCAATGAATACCAATCAAAAACTACTTTGTTATTCCTAATGCTGGTACAGTAATACCCCAAAATTCTTATACCCTAATTTAAAACTAAATAAATTATTAGGGTCTGCAAAATTTAATTCCTTTTGTTTTTAATTAAGTTTGGGATATTTTGCAAATTAATTCAACTTTTGGTGCATATCACATCAATGTGTCCTGGACCCCTGCCCTAAATAATGCTAAGCGGTACCTGCTGAAAACCCAACTTGCGCTACTATTCAACTCCCTACCTGTTTGAAGGCGTTTTTTTTTAATAATATATTGATTGTTTTTATTTTTGAAACTCGGTCGTATTTATTTAAAAATTCGTGACAGTTGTTTTGAATTAGAATAAAATGAAAATACAGAAAAAAAAAAGAAAGATATTTTAAAGAGAGCGGTAAAATGTTTACATTTACTTGTCGATAAAATCCTCGTGGGTGGCTTACTTTTAACGCCTTCGAACCACTAAAAAGAGTTATTTGTCAACAAAAACGTCTTCAAACTGCTAAAAAAATATATTTTAAAGAGGGGGGTGGTTAAAATATTTACATTTACTTGTCAAGAAAAGACTGGGGGGGGGGGTAAATATTGCTTTCATATCATATTAACTTTTCAGGAAAAACGCCTTCAAACAGCTAAGGATTAAAATATTAGCGCGGTTTGGGTTTTGAGCAGGCACTGCTTAGCGTTTTTTTTAGGGCAGGAGGCCAGAATGCATTTATTCAATAGCGTTTTTTTAGGGCAGGAGGCCAGAATGCATTTATGCAATAGCGTGTTTTTAGGGCAGGAGGCCAGAATGCATTTATGCAATAGCGTTTTTTTAGGGCAGGAGGCCAGAATGCATTTATGCAATAATACTCCAACTTTTATTTTCCCAAACTAATTACCCGAATAAAAATCACAGAAAAATAAAAGTAATTAGAATGGGTGTTTCCTTGAGAAAAAAAACAAACAAGACAAAACAAAACAAAAAAAAAAGAATCTCTAAAAATCAAAGAAAAGTTAAAGAGAAAAAGAGAAATGTCCAAAACATATGTTGTGTTTGCCAAATCAATTTTCATCAGAAAGCAAGGAATCGTATTCAAAGAGAATTCAGGAGATGAAAGAATTTAGAATTCTGTTGATTGTGTAGAGGAACTCTTTTTGAAGGGGTCCAAAAATTCAAGGTAATATCAATCCTTTGTAAGTCTCTCCAGCAAACAAAATGCAATTCCTTTCCCAACTGAACATGCCACTCTCACATCAAATAGCAGTCGTCAGATTTCACTTGCTGTCCAAACACTTTCTTTCTCGCTCGCCCTGTCAGCGACAGTCCGTTTTTATTTCTGCTCGTTCGGATGCACTTATGCAAATTCGGATATACTTTATTTGGGTCTCTACTAACAATACCTCAGCTATGAGGAGGTAGCGAGTTCGAGTATCCGTAGCCGCTCGCCACAGGCCAAACATATCCTGATGCGCTTTGTTTGTGGGGACTGGGAATCCGCTTGTTCATAGGGCTGCCTTTCAGTCTCGTCACAGTAACATTTCAGTATTGTTTTCCTTCTATGGAATAAAAAATGAGAAAAATTCACAAACTTTCCTCATCTATCTTATCTATTAATAATGGAGATTGTCTGTATTTCTGTCTATAACAAAAACTATGTCACAGCTTACGTCACAATATTCTTATGCTATATACACCCAAAATTTGAGTAAGCAATTTTAAAAATTGTTTTTCACTCTCGTCCTTTTTTTTTTTTTACTGTAACAAGAAGTTAACTAAAAAGTTTACAAATAGATAAATACCTACGATTTTGTGGAAAATTGATGTGGAAAATATTCAAAATAATTGTTTGATTATTACTCGCACGCAACATTTTATTTGAGAGGAACGGGGCTCAGTTTTCATTTCAAATTGTTTTACTTCTTTTTTTTTTACTCCTTTAATAAATATGAGGATTTGTCTTACTTATGATACAAACCCTCTGACATTGAATTTTTAACTCCCACCCTCTCGGGCAATGTCTTTCAAAAATTAATTTTTATGAAGCCCGGAGGGTGTTTTCTGTTGCTAGTTATTATAATGGAGATTGTGAGTTTTTCTGTCTGTAACTGAAACTATATTACTACTCAAGTCATAATTCCCATAGTTATTAACGTCAAATTCTCCACAAATTTATTTTTATTCAAACCTCAGTTATCAATAAAATTGTATTACATTATTAATACTGTTGACCATATTTACATACTAATAACATACAACTGTATTTATATATACAACAAAATAGCGGTTTACAGTGTGAATGGGAAGGCTAATCTGCATATAGATATTAAAAATTTGATTTTAATAAATATGTGCTTAACATTATTGATTTCTAATTGTTTGGTTTTATCTTAATGAATATGAGCAAAAATCTTGGGGATAAATCTTAAAAGAAATCCATTAACAAGAAGAAAAAATTGTAACTTTATTCTTTACATTCTATTTTAACTAAATAGTTAAATTAGGAAAATTTAGTAATGAAAGACAGGAGTGATAGATGAATAAGTTTTAGTTGTTCTATTTTTCGATTATACCCCCCTCCCCCTCTGTTTCAAATCTTTTTATCTGCATTCTTATTTAATTTCACTAGCCTTTCTAATTTGGTATATAATATTTTATTACATTAAAACTTAAATACTTGCACCCAGAGGATGCATATATTTGCTAGTACATATAAAGGACAGTTGGTGTGTATGTATGTAAGTCTGCAGGAAACTTTTAAAATAAAGCAATTAATGACAAAGTAAATATATATACACATTAGATATCACCGATTCTTGCTCTTTGAGCAAAAATAATGAAGATTTCATATATATTCATGAAGATAATTAAAAAATTAAATTTAAATAGTAGCAACAGGGAATTTTTTTTTTTTGCACTCAATAATCAAATTTATTGTGTACAGTGCTCAGGTGGCTCAGGTGGCTCAGGTGCACCACAACTCATCAAAGTCTCATATCTTGTAAATAGAATAATGTATTAGTGTCAGGAACATGAACAGCATACAGTAACAATATACATGTATGTGTGCATGTGCGTATGTGAGTGGAGGGGGTATCAGGTATAGTGTTGGCAAACTACAGGAAGCATGGAGGCTTTGAAAGATACTGTGTTTCAGTAATCCACAATGGATGCAAGCAGCTTATTCCATGCCTCGTCAACTCTGAGCGTGAAAAAATGTTTCCAAAAGTCATGTGAGCTATGTTGTTTTCTGACTTTGTATGCATGTCCACGTGTGTTAGAAACATGGAGATCAAAAAGGTGCTCAAGGTTGCTGTTGTTGAGATGATTAATGACCTTATGAGCATTTACCAGGTCAGTTGCCAGAAGCCAAAGTGTATTTAATACTTTAAATAGGAGACATTGATTTTTCTTTTCTGAGTGACTGTGCACTTTTTTTTCTGATGCCTCACAAGGCCGGATCAAAACAAGGCCTTTTTTTTACATAGGGATTTTAATGGGGCATCCTGCGAGGATCCAACTCATGATCCATTAATAATGGATCTGCAAGACTAATTTTTTTATGCCCTCTTCCTTCTACCCAGACAATGCCAGGTAACTGTTTCTAGTACATATATATATTTACCAACTCCTCCGCACGAGCAGGATACGACACAAGGTCAATTTCTTAAGCGGAGTTCAACAGGTTTGAATTCAGAGTTTTCCTTCTCTTAGACTGGTTACCTAGCCATGGTTAAAGAATCCAGTCTGCCCTGCTATTTACCCATAGCTGGAGGGAGAGTAGGATTCATACCTTTCCCAAGGTATTAGCGCTAAGTGAAATGCAATTACCACGTCCAGGGTTTGAACTCGGGACGACGAATCCATTTCCCATGACTTTAACCATTACACCACGCGTTTCCTTTTCTAGTACATATGTAAAGGACAGTTGGTGTGTATGTATGTATGTATGTACATAATACATCAATATTTGTGAATATACTCAAATGGTTGCACAATGGTATGAAAGCTAGAATTATCATGAGTGGTAGATTGTCGGATGAAATATCAATAGATAATGGGGTTAAACAGTGAGATGTCTTGGCCCCAACACTATTCTCAATATTCTTTTCTGTAATATTAACTCATACATTCCAGCATTGTGAGAAGGCGTCTTCTTGGAATTTAGAACCACAAGAAGAGATTTCGACTTGAGAAGATTTAACTTAAAGTCAAAGACATCCTACACACTCATCAGAGTGATAAAGTCATGGGAAATGGACACGTCGCCCCGAGTTCAAATACTGGTCGTGGTAATTGCATTTCACTTAGTGCTAATACCCTTTGGAAAAGTATGAATCCTACTCTCCCTTCAACTATGGATAAATAGAAGGGCAGACTGGGCTCTTTAACCTTGGTTAGGCAACTGGTCTAGGAGAAGGAAAACTCTGAATTCAAACCTGTTAAACTCTGCTTAAGAAATTGACCTTCTGCGCATCCTGTTCGTGCGGAGGGGTTGGTAAAAAAAAAAATATATATATATACACACTCATCAGAGTGTTCCTTTACGCTGACACTGTTGACTTTCTAGCTCATACTGGGTGCTAGAAGGTGGTGGATGAGGGTCTTCATTACCTGGGATTGATGTTAAACTCTATCTGATGAAGTTCCAGTTCTGGAGGTTTGGGGAATGTGGAGCACCCCTTCATTGCTCCCAGGTCCACTACTGTAGTAGTACCTGTTAGTGCCCCATCTATGGGTTACATAGAAAAAAAATTGTTTATAAAAATTGTTTTAAAAAAAATTTCTACCAAACTATTGCTTATAACAAACTTGAACTTACCAACACCAAGTAATTATTTATTAAACCCCGTTTTGTTAAAACCAGTATGCAAATTAACCACACCATATATTATGTAAACCTTTATTTCAATAGTGATATATAATGCATATTGCAGGATTTTAAATGCACTAATAACATGGGCCTTTCGGGGCCTGTGTCTATTAATGAAATTAACAGCGTCGATCCCAGGGGGCTATCCCCCCAGGCAACACCTGCCCCCTCAACTTAAAGGGACAGGGCTGGGTTTATTGCCCAGCGCCTGAGGTGCCCCCCTCGAGAGGGAATACTGACGGGATTGATGCATTTTTTGTGTCTACCACCCATGAGCTTCAGCTTGTGGGTGGGCCCACATAAAAATGTCCTTGTGTCACACCAAGTGGGTGAGAGGCAAATACCCTAATAACATGGTCTGTTTTGAGGCAAATCTAACACAGATTTTCATAGAGACATTGATTTATTCTATAAATTAAATGCTGATTGATGAATTTATGCAATTCCTGGAAGTATTGTGATGTAAACAGTGATGTAGTTTTGGTTACAGACAGACACTGAATCTCCATTATTATAAGAAGATGTAATACAGAAATCATGAAAATAAGAGTTTTTTCTTTTTGATTGACTTGTAAATTAAAAGAGAAATTTACGCAGCAAAATTGAATACAACATAAAGATGATAAAACATCTCAGAATACATTAAGTAACTGTCTTTGCCAAATTTCATTCCTAAATTTAGAATACTGTTGCATAAGAACATATATACACTTGGAATTTGCATCACCAGTCTGGAACCCCTATCTCGCTCAGAACATTAACCTCCTAGAAACTGTACAGAGATGTGCAGCCAAATGAATACTCTCCATCAGGCATTTGCCATATTCTGAATGTCTTTGGTTTGTTTTGTTTTATGGCATATCAACTCGATGGGTCATTTATGCTGACAAGTTTCTGGAGTTTGTTCTGAGCGGATAGGGTTCCAGACTGGTGATGCAAATTCAAGTGTATATATGTTCTTATGCAACAGTATTCTAAATTTAGGAAATGAAATTGGCAAAGACAGTTACTTAATGATTCTGAATGTTTTATCATCTTTATGTTGTATCATTTTGCTGCGTAAATTTCTCTTTTAATTTACAAGTCAATCAAAAGAAACTCTTATTTTCATGATTTCTGTATTAAACATCTTCTTATATAATGGAAGATCAGTGTTGTCTGTAAACCAAAACTACATCACTGTTACTCACAATAATTCCAGGAATTGCATAAATTCATCCATCAGCATTTAATTTAATAGATAATCAATGTCTTTGAAAATCTGTGTTAGATTTGCCTCAAACAGCCATGTTATTAGGTATTTTGCTCTCACCCATCTTGGTGGTGACACAGAGACATTTTTATGTGGGCCCACCCCAAGCTGAATGCTCATGGTGGTAGACACAAAAATGGCATCAATCCCGTCATATTCCCTCTCGAGGGGGGCACCCCCAGGCGCTGGCAATAAACGCCAGCCCTGTCCTTTAAGTTGAGGGGCAGGGTTGCCTGGGGGGATAGCCCCCTGGGATCGACCTGTTAATTTTCATTAATAGAACACAGGCCCGAAGGCCCATGTTTTAGTGCATTTAAAATCCTGGCAATATGCATTATATTACTATTGAATAAAGGTTACATAATATAGGTGTGTTATTTGGCATGACTGGTTTACAAAACGGGTTTTAATAAATATTAACTTGGTGTTGGTAAGTTCAAAGTTTGTTTAAGCATAGTTTGGGTAGAAATTGTTTTTTAACAACATTTTTTATAAACATTTTTCTAATGTACCCATAGGGGCACTAAACAGGTACTACTAAGCAGTATGGCCTGGGAGCAAATGAAGGGGTGCTCCACATTCCCAAACCTCCAGAACTGGAATCATCCAGATGAGTTTAACATCAATCCCAGGTTGAAGACGGCCTCATCCACCCCTTCTAGCACCAGTATGGCTAGAAGTCACAGTGTCAGCGTAAAGGAACACCTGATAGTGTGTATAATAAATATATTTTTTTTTTTTACCAACCCTCCGCACGAACAGGATGCGCAGAAGTCTTCTTAAGCAGAGTTTAACAGGTTTGAATTCGAGTTTTCCTTCTCCTAGACCAGTTGCCTAACCAAGGTTAAGAGGCCCAGTCTGCCTTCTTTTATCCATAGTTGAAGGGAGAGTAGGATTCATACTGTTTCCAAAGGGTATTAGCACTAAGTGAAATGCAATCCACGAACCAGTTTTGAACTCGGGGCCGACGTGTTCCATTTCCCATGACTTTATAGCTCTGATGAGTGTGTAGGATGTCTTTGACTTTAAGTTAAATCTTCTCAAGTCGAATCTCTTCTTGTGGTTCTAAATTCCAAAGAGCTTCTCACAATGCTGGAATGTATGAGTTTAATATTACAGAAAAGAATATTGAGAATAGTGTTGGGGGCCAAGACTCTCACTGTTTAACCCCTTAATTATTGATATTTTCATCGACAATTCTACACTCTGATAATTCTAGCTTTCCAATACATTGTGCAACCATTTGAGTATATTACAAATATTGATGTATTATGTAGCAAACATAATACATACACACCACTGTCCTTACTATGTACTAGAAAAGAACGCGTGGTGTAATGTTAATGTCATGGGAATGGATCTCGTCGTCCCGAGTTCAAACCTGGACGTGTTTGCATTTACTTAGCGCTAATACCTGGGAAGGTATGAATCCTACTCTCTCCTCCAGCTATGGGTAAATGCGGGCAGACTGCGATTCTTTACCATGGCTAGGTAACCAGTCTAGAGAAGGAAACTCTGATCAAACCTGTTGACTCCTTAGAAATTGACGCTTGTGTCGTTCCTGCTCGTGCGGAGGAGTTGGTAAATATTATATTACTAGAAACAGTTACTGGCATTGTCTGGGTAGAAGGAGAGGGCATAAAAAATAGTCTTGCAGATCCATTATTAATGGATCATAGTTGGATCCTCGGCAGATGGCCCATTAAATCGCCTATGTAAAAAAAGGCTTGTTTTGACCGGCCTGTGAGGCATCAAGAAAAAAGTGCACGTCTCAGAAAAGAAAATAATGTCTCCTATTATAGTATTAGATACACTTTGGCTTCTGGCACTGACACTGGTATGCTCATAAGGTCATTAAATCACTCAACAACCAGAACCATTTTTTTTTTTTTTTGTTGTTTTTTTTTTTTTTTTTTGTTTTTTGAGCACCTTTTTGATCTCCATGTTTCTAACCACGTGACATGCATACAAAGTCAGAAAACAACATAGCTCACATGACTTTTGGAAACCTTTTCACGCTCAGAGTTGACGAGGCATGGAATAAGCTGCTTGCAATCCATTGTGATTACTGAACCAGTATCTTTCAAGCCTCCATCTTCCTGTAGTTTGCAATCACTATACCTGATACCCCTCCACTCACATAACGCACATGCACACATAATGTATATTGTTTACTGTATGCTGTTCATGTTCTGAACTATACATTATTCTATTTACAAGATATGAACTATTGATGAGTTGTGTGTGCACCTGAGCCACCTGGCCACATGAGCACTGTACACAATAAATTTGATTATTGAGATGCAAAAAAAATTCCCTGTTGCTACTATTTAAATTTATTTTTAATTATCTCATGAATAGTATATGAAATCTCATTTATTTTTGCTCAAAGAGGCAAGATCGGTGATATCTATGTGTAATATATTATTTGTCATTATTGCTTAATTTTAAAGTTTCCTGCAGACTTACATCATACACACCAACTGTCCTTTATAGTCTAGCAAATATATGCATCCTCTGGGTGCAATATTTAGTTTTAAATGTAATAAAATATTATATACCAAATTAGAAAGGCTAGTGGGAAAATTTAAAAATAAGAATGGCGATAAAAGATTTGAAACAAGGGGGAGGGGGTATATCGAAAATAGAAGCAATAAACTTATTCTCTTCACTCCTGTCTTCATTACTAAATTTTCCTAATTTAACTATTTATTAAAATAGAATGTAAAGAATAAAGTATCAATTTTTTCTTCTTGTTAAATGGATTTCCTTTTAAGATTTATCCCCAAGATTTTGCTCCATATTCATTAAGATAAAACAAACAATTAGAAATCAATAATGTTAAGGCACATTTATTAAAATCAAATTTTTAATAATCTATATGCAGAAGCCTCCCCATTCACACTGTACCGTATTTTGTTGTATATATAAAATACAGTTGTATTGTTATTAAGTATGTCAAATATGAGTCAACAGTATTAATACATGTAATAATCTTTAAATTGATATGAGGTTTGAATACAATAAAATTTGTGGAGACTTGCGTTAATACTATGGGATATGACTTGAGTAGTAATATAGTTCAGTATACAGACGAAAAATCACAAATCTCCATTATATAACTAGCACAGAAAAACCCTGCGGGCTTCATAAAATTAATTTTGAAAGACATTGCCGAGAGGGTGGGAGTTAAGAATCAATGTAGAGGGTTTGTAATCA
>CM042139.1:15449820-15502320 GCA_023376005.1 Doryteuthis pealeii
GTTTGCATTTCACATAGCATTAATACCCTTGGGAAACATATGAAATCTAATTATTCTCCCTCCAGCTATGAGTAATAGTAGCAGAAACGAGGAGAAAATTTAGTAGGCAAAGAGTTAATGCACCTTTTCTTTTTTAAGGTGAGTTTAAAGGTGAAGATTAATATAAAGAAGAGAGACCCTTAACAAAAAGAAGTCATATCAATTATCTGTCTGTGTGTCAGTCGAAAATAGAGATTGTCATTAAACAGTTAAAACTTGGGCCAAAGGTGAATGAAAGTTGACTCATACGAAAGGTATTTAGTTCACTGACATCAAAGTACCATATGAGAAATAAAACTTCACAAGGTTTTTTTTATTTTTTTTATATATATAACAAACTCATGTAATGAGTTTGACTGTTGATTGTTTAACAAGAAGTCTAAAACAAACGGAGATTTGTGTCCAATGACTTTTTTTTATTTCTATTTCTAAACATTGGAAATTTGACAGAATGGTTCAACTGGCGAAAATAAAAAAATGAAATGACAAATCAAGAACAAATCCATGATTAATAAAATGCAGCATACGCGCAAGATTATGATATGCATTAGATTACATATAAAAGCATTAAATGTTCATTATATTCGTAATGGTACTGATGCAAATAGGCACAAGAACTAATATCATTAATTAACGTATAAAAACGGTAATAATGCAGACCTAAGCGCGCCAAGAGATGAATCTCATTAGATTACATATAAAAGCATTAAATTCATTATATTCAATGGTTACTTGATGCAAATAGCGCGCAAGAGATGATATGCATTAGATTTACAATATAAAAGCATATTAAGATTTTTAATTTATTCTAAAATGGTACTATTGCAGATAGCGCGCAAAGATGATATCATTAGTTATACATATAAAAGCATTAAATTTCATTATATTTCTATCCTGATCATGGGCAGTTGTTATGTTCGCAGTGAATAGCGCACAAGAGATGATGTCATTAGATTAATTATAAAAGCATTAAATTTCATATATATTCTAATGGTACTGGATGCAAGAATAGCGCGGCAGAGATGATATCATTTAGATTATATATAAAAGCCTTAAATTTCGATTATATTCTAATGTACTGATGCAGAATAGGCGCGCAGAGATGATATCATTCAGAGATTACATATAAAAGCATTAAATTCTTCATTATTATTTCTAATGGTACTGAGGCAGGAATAGCCACGCAAGAGATGATATCATTAGATTACATATAAAAGCATTAAATTCAATTATATTCTAAATGGTACTGATGCAGAATAGTGCGCAAGAATATATCATAGATTACATATAAAAGCATTAAATTTCATTATATTCTAATGGTACTGATCAGAATAGGCACACAAGAATGATATCATTAGATTCAATAAAAGCATAAATTTCTTATATTCTAATGGTACTTATGATGCAGAATAGTGGCCAAGATTGATGATATCATTAGATACATATAAAAGACATTAAATTTCATTATATTTCTAATGTGTACTGAATGCAGAATAGCACACAAGAGACGATATCATTAGATTCATATAAAAGCATTAAATTTCATTATGATTCTAATGGTACTGATGGCAGGGAATAGTGCGCAAGAGAATGATATCATTAGATTCGATATAAAAGCATTAAATATCATTATATTCTAATGTATGCGGATGCAGAATAGCGCCACAGAGATGATATCATTAGATTACATGATAAAAAGCATTAAATTTCATTATATTCTAAGGACTGATGCAGAAAGCACACAAGAGATGATATCATAGATTACAAATTAATAGCCATTAAATTCATTATATTACCTAATTGTACTGATGCACGAATAGCCGCACAAGAGATGATATATTAGATTACATATAAAAGCCATTAAATTTCATTATTCAAAGGTACTGATGCAGAATAGTGCGCAAGAGACGATATCATTAGAATTACATATAAAAGCATTAATATTATTTATATTCTAATGGTACTGATGCAGAATAGTGCACTAAAGAACGATATCATTAGATTACATATCAAACACTTAATTCAATAATTCTAAATGTACTGATGCAGAATAACGCACAAGAGACGAATCATTAGATTACATATAGAAAGCATTAAATTCATTATATTCTAATGCGTACTGAGCAGAATAGCGACAAGAGATGATATCATTAGATTACATATAAAAGCATTAAATTCATTATATTCTAATGGTAACTGGAATGCAGAATAGCACACAAGGAGATGATAATCATTAGATTAACATAATAAAAGCATTAAATTCAATTAATATCTAATGGACTGAGGCAGAATAGCGCACAAGAGACCGATATCTTAGATTACAATAAAGCATTTAAATTTCATTATATTCTATTTTTTTTTTATGTACTGATGCAGAAATAGCACACAAGAGATGATATCTTAGATTAGCATATAAAAGCATTAAACATTTAATTCTAATTGTACTTGATGCAAGGAATCAGCGCGCACAAGAGATATATTCATTAAGATTACAATAAAGCATTAATTCATTTTATATTCTAATGGTACTGATGCTTAGAATAGTGCGCAAGAGAATGATATCATTAGATTATACATATAAAAGCATTAAATTTCATTATATTCTAATTGGTACTGATGCAAATAGCGCACAAGTGAATGATATCATTAGATACATATAAACGCATTAAATTTCTAATTATTTCTAATGGTACTTGGATGCAGAAATAGCACACAAGAGATGATATCATTAGATACATATAAAGCAATTAAATTTCATTATATCTAATGGTCTGTGCAATTGCCAGAATGATATTCATGTCATAGATAAATACCTTGGACGAATCAGATGCCGCAAGAGATGATATCATTAGATTACATATAAAAGCTTAAATTTCATATATTTTCTAATGGTACTGATGCGAATACCAGCAAGAGATGATATCATTGATTACATTATAAAAGCATTAAATTTCAATTATATCTAATGGTAACTGATGCAGAATAGCACACAAGGAGATGATATCATTAGGATTACATATAAAAGCATTAAATTTCATTATATTCCTTATGGTACTGATGGCAAGATAGCCACAAGAATGTATATAACATTAGTTACAATAAAAGCATAAATTTCATTATATTCTAAATGGTTACTGATGCAGAATAGGCAAAGAGATGATATATTAGATTACAGTAAATAAAGCATTAAATTTCATTATATTCTAATGGTACTAGATGCAAATATGCGCCAAGAGATGATATATTAAGATTACATATAAAGCCAATTAAATTTCATTATATTTCTAATGTACTGATGCAGAATAGCGCACAGAAGATACGATACATTGAGTACATAATAAAGCATTAAATTATTATATATTCTAATAGCGTACTTGATGCAAGAATACGCACACAGAGAAGAATATCATAGATTACATATTAAAAGCATTAAATCATTTCTTATCTAATGGATGATGCAGAGAATAGCACACAAGAGATGAATCATTAGATTACATATAAAAAAGCATAAATTTTCATTATATTCTAATGGTACTGATGCAGGAATAGCGCACAAGAGACGATATCATTACGATTACATATAAAAAGCATTAAATTTCATTATATTCTAATGGTACTGATGCAGAATAGCGCACAAGAAGACGATATCATTAGATTAATATAAAAGCATTAAATTTCATTAATATTCTAATGGTACTGATGCAGAATAGCGCACAAAGAAGACGATTCATTAGATTACATATAAAAGCATTAAATTTCATTAATATTCTAATGGTACTGATGCAGTAATAGCGCACAAGAGACTGATATCCATAGATACATATAAAAGCATTAAATTTTCATAATATTCTATGGTACTAGATGCAGAAATGGCAACAAAGAGATGATATCAATAGATTACATATAAAAGCATAAATTTCATTATATTGCTAATGGTACATGATGCAGAATAGTGCAGCAAGAGATGATACATTAGATTACATATAAAAGCATTAAATTCATTATATTCTATGGTTACTGATGCAGATAGTGCACAAGAGATGATATCATTAGATTACATATAAAAAGCATTAAATTTCACATATATTCTAATGTACTGATGCAAGAATAGGACACAGAACGATATCATAGAATTAACAATAAAAGCATTAAATTCTTATATCTAATGGTAATGATGCAGAAGACACAAGAGATGATATCATATAGATTACATAATAAAGCATTTAATTTCATTATATTCTAATGGTACTGATGAGAATAGGCATAAGAATTGATATCAATAGATTACATATAAAAGCATTAAAATTTCATTATATTCTAATGGTACTGATGCAGATAGCGCAATAGAAGATAATCATTAGATTACATATAAAGCATTAAATTTCTTCATTATATTCTAATGGTACGTGATGCAGGATATGCGCAAAGACGGGGGATAAGTATATAGCAAAATTATATATCTAATGGTTATGGTATGAACAAGATGAATCATAATCTATCATCATACTTGTCAACGCAGTTTGCCACGGATATCCATACGATCTCTCGCCAACCTTCCCTATCATTCATCAACTCTGGGAGCTACTTCTGTTCTGCAAGCCAGCATCCTACATAGTTGGTCAATGTAGGGTCCTGGCTGGGCGCCCACATTAGCATGCCCATGTGCTGGCTTCCCACAGAAAAGTAATACGTCGCTTACAGCTTGTCTTGCTTCTCCAGCAGTGTCCTGCAGCCTAGCTCGTCTTACTCGTATGTTTGATGAGATGGGGGCAGGTGGCCATACAGTGCTTTTTGTGGTGCTACTTCCACGATCTTATTCAGACCCGCTCGCGAGCATTCTGTGCAGCTCCCATCTAGTCTTATTTTCAAAGGCGCTTGTTAAGGGTCCTGGTGATACAGCCATACAGCAGTACCGACACCAACCACAACCTGGAAGAATTTGTCTCTTTAGCTTGTCTGGGAGATCAGATTTCCTCATGACTGATAATTGTTGGCTGGCCAACCATGCCTTTCCTATTCGAGTTGAATATCACTATTCTTGATGGAATCGAATATTACTACCTAGTAGTAATGTTCGTACTGACTAAGAGGCTTTGCCATCAAGTGTGGAGATGTCTCCTTGCTTTTGAAGCTCAAGAAACTCATTTTTAATTCAGCGATCAACATAAAAAGGCCGACGTTATTTCTGCTGTCTTGTGATCCTACCCAGGCTTTGTAGAAGTGCTTCAGCCTGTGCCGGTGTATCTGCAAGAAGGTCATCAGCAGTCTACATCTGTGACAGTTTTGCGGGGTATCACCTCTTCTTGCCTTTCTTAGTGTGAAACCTTTTTCTTTTATGTTATCTAGTGAAGTCGGAGTACATAGCTAGGCATATGATAAATATATATTATGGTGCTAGTGTATCTCCCTGCAGGACCCGCATGGTGATGTCAAAGAAACTGTGTCGGCCATCAGGCTGTATGTAATCTAATGATATCTTCTCTTGCGCCGCTATTCTGCATCAGTACCATTAGAATATAATGAAAAATTTAATGCTTTATATGTAAATCTAATGATATCATCTCTTGCGCACTTATTCTGCATCAGTATCCCCCCCCCATTAGAAATATAATGAAATTTAATGCTTTAATATGTCAATCTTATAATAAGATTACAATAAAAGCATTAAATTTCCTTAATATATTAATGCACAAGTAGAAGAAGGAGCAGAGGCATAGGGAGGGGAGAGGTGCTGGGAAGCTCCTCAAAATAGTCTTGACTAAACAAAAAACTTTTAACGCAATGTCCCTGTTGGGTCAGTAAAATGTAAATTCCTGTGTATAGAGTTAAAGTGAGGAGAGACTCTCTGTGATTAGATATACCCATCATGTGATGAGCCCAGAAGTTTTGGTGGCAAAAATAACAAAAATCTGACAAGTGACCTACCACTATTCATTTTCAAAGTGACTTTGGCATTAAATAACCCTTGAAGGTTGATATGCCTATTAAACAGGCAAACAACATCTATCTAATTTAATGTAATATTTATTAGATTAAACTTAAATACTTATATCTGATATTTAACTTTAGTTTTACAAATGAATAAAAATTTGATTCAAAATTAAATCATTCTGTTCAGTATTTTCCCTCAATGAATGTATCCCCCTTGTAAGGGGGAATAACAAATAATGTTTCCTTTTGGATTCAGTATTAGTTGTCTATGGAAGCACTAAATGCATTATAAAGGACTGGCAAAAAAAAAAAAAAGAAAAAGAAAAAAGAAAAACGCCCATTCAGGCAGTGTGTATGAACTTAAATTATTTTAAAGAATTGGCCTGGAAGAAGTGCGGGATGTTAAAATTCAATGTCAGAAGAGTTTGTACTGGAGTACAGTAAATGTAAAAATCATATCGAAATTTATATAAGGAGAGTACAGAAAAATAAAACAATTTGAAATGGAAGGCTTCGTTCTGATTAGACTCGAATAGTTATATTTAAATAAAGAACGAAAATTATATAATAAATACATAATGACCTGCCATTAGTATTTATAAAACTTGTTTTAAAAACAATGAGGACGCGACTAAAGGTTGCATGCTCAAATTTTTGAGTCGTAAATTTATCTATGTTATTGACGATATTGGTGTAAATGTTGACGGTAAGCAGTGACGTAGTTTCAGTTACAGACAAATAGAGATAGATGCTACATTATTAATAAAATGAACTTAGTCTTGAATATTGAAGTAATTGTTGCAGCATATTTGGCGGTTTACGGCGAGATCCGAACTCAGCAGCCTTCCTGCGAGTAAAAGCAGAATTGCAGCCACGTGGTTTTGTGTACTGGGATAATTTGGCATGGAGTGTTTTATACTGGTCATTTGCATGCAATGTGCTATATTATTACATCTAGTATATGAGAGAGACCTTGATATCATTTTAACTACCAGCCTTGAGAACGGAAAGTAAAAGTTGGTAAGTTGCATTGAAATTGAAATTATCTTTTGTTAACTTGGTTTTTATGCATTTGTTATATCCTTTGTTTGTTATATTTAGTTTATGGTAAACCACGTCACTATATTAAAGACTCAAGGGTCAAGAAGACAATGAATACCAATCAAAAACTACTTTGTATAGTTCCTATAATGCTGTACAGTAATACCCCAAAATCTTATACCAATTTAAAACTAAATAAATTATTTAGGGCTCTGCAAAATTTAATTCCTTTTGTTTTTATTAAGTTTGGATAGTTTTTGCAAATTAAATTCAACTTTTGGGTGCATATCACACTAAAGGTGTGTCCTGGACCCCTGCCCTAATAATGCTAAGGCGGTACCTGCTGAAAACCAAACTTGCGCTACTATTCACTCCCTACCTGTTTGAAAGGGCGTTTTTTTTTATAATATATTGGATTGTTTTTATTTTGAAACTCGGTCGGTATTTTATTTAAAAATTCGTGACAGTTGTTTGAATTAGAATAAAATGAAAATACAGAAAAAAAAAAGAAAGATATTTTAAAGAGAGCGTAAAATGTTTACATTACTTGTCGATAAATCCTCGTGGGTGGCTTACTTTTAACGCCTTCGAACCACTAAAAAGAGTTATTTGTCAACAAAAAACGTCTTCAAACTGCTAAAAAAATAATATTTTAAAGAGGGGGTGGTTTAAAATATTTACATTACTTGTCAGAAAGACTGGGGGGGGGAAATATTGCTTTCATATCATTATTAACTTTTCAGGAAAAACGCCTTCAAACAGCTAAGGATTAAAATATTAGCCCGGTTTGGGTTTTGAGCAGGCACTGCTTAGCGTTTTTTTTAGGGCAGGAGGCCAGAATGCATTATTTCAATAGCGTTTTTTTAGGGCAGGGACGCCAGAATGCATTTATGCAATAGCGTGTTTTTAGGGCAGGAGGCCAGAATGCAATTTATGCAATAGCGTTTTTTTAAGGGCAGGAGGCCAGAATGCCATTTATGCAATAATACTCCAACTTTTATTTCCCAAACTAATTACCCGAATAAAATCACAGAAAAATAAAAAGTAATTAGAAATGGGTTTTTCCTTGAGAAAAAAAACAAACAAGACAAAACAAAACAAAAAAAAAAGAATCTCTAAAATCAAAGAAAAGTTAAGAGAAAAAGAGAAATGTCCAAAACATAATGTTGTGTTTGCCAAATCAAATTTCATCAGAAAGCAAGGAATCGTATTCAAAGAGAATTCAGGAGATGAAAGAATTTAGAATTTGTTGATTGTGTAGAGGAACTCTTTTTGAAGGGTCCAAAAATTCAAGTAATATCAATCCTTTGTAAGTCTCTCCAGCAAACAAAATGCAATTCCTTTCCCAACTGAACATGCCCACTCTCACATCAAATAGCAGTCGTCAGATTTCACTTGCTGTCCAAACACTTCTTTCCTCGCTCGCCCTGTCAGCGACAGTCCCGTTTTTATTCTGCTCGTCGGATGCACTATGCAAATTCGGATATACTTTATTTGGTCTCTACTAACAATACCTCAAGCTATGAGGAGGTAGCGAGTTCGAGTATCCGTAGACGCTCGCCACAGGCCAAACATATCCTGATGCGCTTTGTTTGTGGGACTGGGAATCCGCTTGTTCATAGGGCTGCCTTTCAGTCTCGTCACAGTAAACAATTTCAGTATTTGTTTTCCTTCTATGGAATAAAAAATGAGAAAAAATTCACAAACTTCCTCATCTATCTTATCTATTAATAATGAGATTGTCTGTATTTTCTGTCTTATAACAAAAAACTATGTCACAGCTTTACGTCACAATATCTTATGCTATACACCCAAAAATTTGAGTAAGCAATTTTAAAAATGTGTTTTTCACTCTCGTCCTTTTTTTTTTTTTAGCTGTAACAAGAAGTTAACTAAAAAGTTTACAAATAGATAAATACCTACGATTTTGTGGAAAAATTGATGTGGAAAAAATATTCAAAATAATTGTTTGATTATTACTCGCACGCAACATTTTATTTTGAGAGGAACGGGGCGCAGTTTTCATTTCAAATTGATTTACTTCTTTTTTTTTTACTCCTTAATAAATATGAGGATTTGTCTTACTTATGATACAAACCCTCTGACATTGAATTTTTTAAACTCCCACCCTCTCGGGCAATGTCTTTCAAAAATTAATTTTTATGAAGCCCGGAGGGTGTTTTCTGTTGCTAGTTATTATAATGGAGATTGTGAGTTTTTTCTGTCTAGTAACTGAAACTATATTACTACTCAAGTCATAATTCCCATAGTTATTAAGTCAAATTCTCCACAAATTTATTTTTAATTCAAACCTCAGTATTCAATAAAATTGTATTACATTATTAATACTGTTGACCATATTTACATACTAATAACATACAACTGTATTTATATATACAACATAAAATAGCGGTTTTACAGTGTTGAATGGGAAGGCTAATCTGCATATAGATAAATTAAAAATTTGATTTTAAAAATATATGTGCTTAACATTATTGATTTCTAATTGTTTGGGTTTATCTTAATGAATTGAGCAAAAATCTTGGGATAAATCTAAAAGAAATCCATAACAAGAAGAAAAAATTTGTTAACTTTATTCTTACATTCTTTTTAACTAAATAGTTAAATTAGGAAATTTAGTAATGAAAGACAGGAGTGATAGATGAATAATTTTAGTTGTTCTATTTTCTGATTATTACCCCCCTCCCCCTCTGTTTCAAATCTTTTTATCTGCATTCTTATTTAATTTCACTAGCCTTTCTAATTTGGTATATAATATTTTATTACATTAAAACTTAAATACTTGCACCCAGAGGATGCATATATTTGCTAGTACATATAAAGGACAGTTGGTGGTATGTATGTAAGTCTGGCAGGAAACTTTTAAAATAAAGCAATTAATGACAAAGTAAATATAATACACATTAGATATCACCGATTCTTGCTCTTTGAGCAAAATAATTGAAGATTTCATATATATTCATGAAGATAATTAAAAAATTAAATTTAAATAGTAGCAACAGGGAATTTTTTTTTTTTGCACTCAATAATCAAATTTATTGTGTACAGATGCTGAGGTGGCTCAGGTGGCTCAAGGTGCACCACAACTCATCAAAAGTCTCATATCTTGTAAATAGAATAATTGTATTAGTGTCAGGAACATGAACAGCATACAGGTAAAAAATATATCATGTATTGCATGTGCGTATGTGAGTGGAGGGGTATCAGGATATAGTGTTGGACAAAACTACAGGAAAGCATGGAGGCTTTGAAAGATACTGTGTTTCAGTAATCCACAATGGATGCAAGCAGCTTATTCCATGCCTCGTCAAACTCTGAGCGTGAAAAAATGTTTTCAAAAGTCATGTGAGCTATGTTGTTTTCTGACTTGTATGCTGTCCACGTGTGTTTAGAAAACATGGAGATCAAAAAGGTGCTCAAGTTGCTGTTGTTGAGATGATTAATGGACCTTATGAGCATTTACCAGGTCAGTTGCCAGAAGCCAAAGTGTATTTAATACTTTAAAAATAGGAGACATTGATTTTCTTCTGAGTGACTGTGCACTTTTTTTCTGATGCCTCACAAGGGCCGGATCAAACAAGGCCTTTTTTTTACATAGGGATTATTAATGGGGCATCCTGCGAGGATCCAACTCATGATCCATTTAATAATGGATCTGCAAGACTAATTTTTTTATGCCCTCTTCCTTCTAACCCAGACAATGGCCAGGTAACTGTTTCTAGTACAATATATATTTACCAACTTCCTCCGCACGAGCAGGATACGACACAAGGTCAATTTCTTAAGCGGAGTTCAACAGGTTTGAAATTCAGAGTTTTTCTCTCTTAGACTGGTTACCTAGCCATGGTTAAAGAATTCCAGTTCTGCCCTGCTATTTACCCATAGCTGGAGGGAGAGTAGGATTCATACCTTTCCCAAGGTATTAGCGCTAAGTGAAATGCAATTACCACGTCCAGGGTTTGACACTCGGGACGACGAGATCCATTCCCATGACTTTAACCATTTACACCACGCGTTTCCTTTCTAGGACATATGTAAAGGACAGTTGTGTGTATGTATGTATGTATGTACATAATACATCAAATATTGTGAATATACTCAAATGGTATGCACAATGCGTATGAAAGCTAGAATTATCATGAGTGGTAGATTGTCGGATGAAATATCAATAGATATAATGGGGTTAAACAGTGAATGTCTTGGCCCAACACATTCTCATATTCTTTCTGTAATATTAAACTCTATACATTCCAGCATTGTGAAGGCTCTTCTTGGAATTAGAGAACCACAAGAAGAGATTTCGACTTGAGAAGATTAACTTAAAGTCAAAGACATCCTACACACTCATCAGAGTGATAAGTCATGGGAAATGGACACGTCGCCCCGAGTTCAAATACTGGTCGTGGTAATTGCATTTCACTTAGTGCTAATACCCTTTGGAAAGTATGAATCCTACTCTCCCTTCAACTATGGATAAATAGAAGGGCAGACTGGGCTCTTTAACCTTGGTTAGGCAACTGGTCTAGGAGAAGAAAACTCTGAATTCAAACTGTTAAACTCTGCTTAAGAAATTGACCTTCTGCGCATCCTGTTCGTGCGGAGGGGTTGGTAAAAAAAAAATATATATATAATACACACTCATCAGAGTGTTCCTTTACGCTGACACTGTTGACTTTCTAGCTCATACTGGGTGCTAGAAAGGTGGTGGATGAGGGTCTTCATTACCTGGGATTGATGTTAAACTCTATCTGATGAAGTTCCAGTTCTGGAGGTTTGGGGAATGTGGAGCACCCCTTCATTGCTCCCAGGTCCACTACTGTAGTAGTACCTGTTAGTGCCCCATCTATGGGTTACATAGAAAAAAAATTGTTTATAAAAATTGTTTTAAAAAAAATTTCTACCAAACTATTGCTTATAACAAACTTGAACTTACCAACACCAAGTAATTATTTATTAAACCCCGTTTTGTTAAAACCAGTATGCAAATTAACACAACCATATATTATGTAAACCTTTATTTCAATAGTGATATATAATGCATATTGCAGGATTTTAAATGCACTAATAACATGGGCCCTTTCGGGGCCTGTGTCTATTAATGAAATTAACAGCGTCGATCCCAGGGGGCTATCCCCCAGGCAACACCTGCCCCCTCAACTTAAAGGACAGGGGGCTGGTTTATTGCCCAGCGCCTGAGGTGCCCCCTCGAGGGGATACTGACGGGATTGATGCATTTTTTGTGTCTACCACCCATGAGCTTCAGCTTGTGGTGGGCCCACATAAAAATGTCCTTGTGTCACACCAAGTGGGTGAGAGGCAAATACCCTAATAACATGGTCTGTTTTGAGGCAAATCTAACACAGATTTTCATAGAGACATTGATTTATTCTATAAATTAAATGCTGATTGAATTTATGCAATTCCTGGAAGTATTGTGATGTAAACAGTGATGTAGTTTTGGTTACAGACAGACACTGAATCTCCATTATTATAAGAAGATGTAATACAGAAATCATGAAAATAAGAGTTTTTTCTTTTTGATTGACTTGTAAATTAAAAGAGAAATTTACGCAGCAAAATTGAATACAACATAAAGATGATAAAACATCTCAGAATACATTAAGTAACTGTCTTTGCCAAATTTCATTCCTAAATTTAGAATACTGTTGCATAAGAACATATATACACTTGGAATTTGCATCACCAGTCTGGAACCCCTATCTCGCTCAGAACATTAACCTCCTAGAAACTGTACAGAGATGTGCAGCCAAATGAATACTCTCCATCAGGCATTTGCCATATTCTGAATGTCTTTGGTTTGTTTTGTTTTATGGCATATCAACCTCGATGGGTCATTTAATGCTGACAAAGTTTTGAAATAAATTCATTCTTAATGCATAATACAATTTTGTTTATAAAAAGTTTTTCTATTCAACCCATAGATGGGACCCTAACAGGTACTACCACTGCGGTTCAGAGTGGACCAGGGAGCAATGGTGATGAAGGGGCACTACACATTCCCCAAACCTCCAGAACTGGAACCTCACCATCAGATAGAGTTTAATGTCATTCCTCAGACATGTAAACCCTCAGCCACCGCCTTCTAGCACCCATATGATAAGAGGGATTGGGGGTTGCCATAAGGGCAATAGGGTTGGGGCAATCATATAGGTGCTAGGGCTTGACGTGGCCAGCCGGTTGATCAGAGGGGGCCTTTCCGACCGCCCATCTAGTCCAAGAAAAGCCTAAAGTGGAATATTGTAAGTCATGGACTGCTCAGCCACCTGGGTTCTATCCTTAAGCATCACGGCTCTCCACCCACGGCCAACAGGTGGCCCCATTGGGGGAATCTTACCCCACTGCAGAGGTGCAGTCGGTGCATTCTAACGCCCCAGCCGACAAAGCAGTCTGAACGTCTTGCTGCCCTGGGAATGCATTCGTTGAAACTCCGGCATCTGGCAACTGACCTGGTAAATGCTCATAAGGTCATTAATCATCTTAACAACAGCAACCTTGAGCACCTTTTTGATCTCCATCTTCCTAACACACGTGGGCATACCTACAAAGTCAGAAAACAGCATAGCTCACATGACTTTTGGAAACATTTTTTCATGCTCAGAGTTGCTGAGGCATGGAATAAGCTGCCTGCATCCGTTGTTAGCTGCTGAAACATGGCAACTTTCAAAGCCTCCATGCTTCCTGTAGTCCGCCAACACTATATCTGATACTCCCATCCACACACATATGTATGCACGCACACACATACATGTATATTATTAATGTACGCTGTTCATGTTTCTGACACTAATACATTATTCTGTGTACTTGACATGAGACTTTGATGAGTTCTGGTGCACCTGAGCACTGTACACAATAAATTTAATTCATTAATATATATATATATGGGTGTGTGTATATATATGTATATGCATATATATATGTGTGTGTATATAAAAAAAATGGACTCTCTCGTTGATTTTCGACGCATAAGTGTTCATTCAGTGAACAACCAGCACAGTGATTTGTTTATAGTAGTGAAGGCTTGTGTTGGACCTTTCCGCACTTTTTGGCACAGTCGATAGAAAAGAATTGGCGCACAAGGAATACCACATAACCCAATCAATGACTGTCCTCAGGAATTTTGAATTCAGAGTTTTCCTTCTCCTAGACTGGTTACCTACCCAAGGTTAAAGAGTCCAGTCTGCCCTACTATTTTACCCATAACTGGAGGGAGAATATATGGATTCATACCTTTCCCAAGGGTATTAGCGCAATGTGAAATGCAAACAGCCTGGTCTAGGATTTGAACTCGGGTCGACAAGTCCAATTCCCACGACTCTAACCATTATGCCACGCGCCTCCATATATGTGTGTGTATATATTTATATATGTATATATATGTTTGTGTATATATATATGTATATATATATGTGTGCACATATATATATGTGGGCATGTGTGTGTATATATATGTACATGTGTCTGTATAAGTGTATATAAGTGTGTTAATTGATTTCAACAGATTCAAGAGCAAAAGTCTCAAACATCATTACTCACAATTTTTTATCTTGGTTTAAGAAATATTTCTTGTTGTCTTATCAATTCTGTTTATTGTATGGGTGTAGGTATGTGTATATATATATATATATATATATATATGTTTGTGTGTATGTTTGTATGTTTGTGTGTATGTTTGTGTGTGTGTATGTATATGTATGTTTGTGTATACATGTATATATATATATGTGTATGTGTATATATGTATATATATATATATCTGTGTGTGTGTGTGTAACTAAAATCCTTGTTGGCATAATGCAGAGAAATAACTAAAGTTGTAATTCTGGCCATTTCTACTGATCTTGTAAAATTGGTGCCGCCAAGAGTTCTAGGTTGACATATTTTTGCTTTGAAAATTAAAATGAATGCTCAAATATTTTTGGTTTGGTTAAAAAATCCTGAAACTGACCTAGGAGAAGGAAAACTCTGAATTTAAACCAGTGATAGACCTGGAGAGGGATGGGCTCTGCCAAGTTGTATACTCATATATATATATATATTTTTTACCAACCCCTCTGCATGAGCAGGATGTGACACAAGGTCAATTTCTTAAGCGGAGTTTAACAGGTTTGAATTCAGAGTTTTCCTTCTCCTAGACCGGTTGCCTAACCAAGGTTAAAGAGCCCAGTCTGCCCTACTATTTACCCATAGCTGGAGGGAGAGTAGGATTCATACCATTCCCAAGGATATTAGTGCTAAGTGAAATGCAATTACCACATCCAGGATTTGAACTCAGGTGATGAGACTTTTTTCCCATGACTTTAACCATTACACCACACGCTTCCATACTCACACTTGCATACTCATATATACCCACATAATACATCGGGTATATAATTTTGATCTCCATCTTTGCAACACATGTGGGCATGCCTACAAAGTCAGAAAACAGCACTGCTCACATGACTTTCGGAAACATTTTTTCACGCTCAGAATTGCGGAGACATGGAATAAACTGCCCGCGTCTGTTGTAGGCTGCTGAAGCACTGAATCTTTTAAAGACTCCATGCTTCCTGTAGTCCGCTGACACTATACCTGATGCCACTCTCCACATACATATGCACACACGCGCACACATACATGCATATTACTACTGTAAACTGTTCATGTTCCTGACACTAATACATTATTCTGTGTACTTGACATGAGACTTTGATGAGTTGTGGTGCACCTGAGCACTGTACACAATAAATTTCATTATCATAATAGAGAAACAGACAGACAGTTAGATATGATGATGAGATGATGAGATGATATGATGATGATTTTTACTTGTTAATATTCTGCTTACTGTTTACTTTGTCTAACTTGGCCGCCATCTTGTCTTGTTGATCTGGTTGGGCTTCTTGTTAAGGTTTGGTTTTTCAGTAATCTGAACATTAGCTACATAAATGAGAGTAACCTCCCCTTGTTTCTTTCACCTTGAGAAAGCCTTAATAACAATTAAATTCATTTCAAATAATGTGCAAGCACAATTAAGAACACACAGTTATTCGCCCATTTCATTCATAACATAAAGAAGGGGGAAGGGAGGAGAAAGAAGAAAAGAAGAAGAGGAAAAAAAAAGAAAAAGAAAAAAGAAAAAAAAAGTATAACCACGCAAAAAAAAACTTAAGCACGTTCATTTCTGATATTCGTCTCTGAAGATAAAGTTTTCTTTGAAATTGATAAGATAAAAAAACATCTTTTTGTTTTTATTTTTATACGCATTGTAATTGCCTTCAAAATATTAATATATTATAACATTTTATGATATTTTCGTGTTAAAACATGCAGTTGTATTGATTCAAACAAATTTGTATTTTCAGTGCAGATTTATGGCAAAATGAAAATGGCAAGCCAAAACATAAGGCTTCCTCAAAATGAAAGAAACAAGGGGAGGTTACTCTCATTTATGTAGCTATGTTCATATTACCTGGTTGCCTTTGTTGGTTTCTTGGGCTGGTTACTTCTTGTTTTAATTAATTAACAAACAAGACTTGGTTGTTTTCTTGATAAAGCTTTATTTCCAGAAACCAGCCCATATTAATCCGCGGCGGATCGAGGCTGGCTCAGAGCAAGAGACTTTCACGTCTGCTCGCTCTGAAATCTCTGCTGAATCTAACTAACTAGATTGTTAGTTAGATTCAGCAGAGATTTCAGAGCGAGTAGACGTGAAAGTCTCTTGCTCTGAGCCAATCTCGATTTGCCGCAGATGAATATGGGCTGGGTTTGGAAATAAAGCTTTCTCAAGAAAACAATCGTGCGCTTTCAAAAAGTAAAAAGGTTACCACCCGTCAATAACTGTTGAGTAACTTTCCATAGGACCCCATCATTCTAAGTCTAACGGACCCTATTCAAAATATTCTAACTACAGGTACACACATAATTTATAAGCTACTCATAAATTATGTAACAAAGTGATTTTTGACCATTACAGTTATCGTTTCTTTAATGTTAGGATTTAATTCTGAAAATAGAGAAGCAGTAACTGTTAAGTTTCTGACCACCATCCTTGACCAGTTGAAAAGGACTTAAAGTAAGTAAGTCCTGAACTATGGAATCCTTTGGTAAGTGAATAAGTCCTATCCTGCGTAGTGTCAAAGGTCCAGTGATATAATCCTATGTTCCGTCGTCCACGAAGGTTCAAAGCATTGTGTGTACGTATGACCAGAACAGTCGGTATAAATAACAATATCAGCAGCAGAGTACTGCCAGTGATTGGCCAAGAGGTTGGTCACATGTTTGTCGGTGAGTCTATAAGTAGAAGTGTTCATCCAGCACACACCTTATAATACAAAAAATCTCAACAGTAACAGAAGATCCACTTCATTTATTACAGTAAAAACCAAATCTCAAAATGAACAATCTTATTATAATGGAGAATGCGGCTTCGATAAAAAATGTTTGGTGAAAGCACTACTCTATACAATATTCCTTATGCATTCAGTAATTTAAAAAACTTCAAAACAAATCTAAAACAGATATTCTACCAAATAAACCCAGAAAAACTACTCTGATACATAAAAGAAGCACACATCTACAACAAAATCTAAAAATCTTCCAAAAAAAATGAAAACACAAAAATATATGTTTAAAAAAAAATCATCTAAAAGTTTCATTCACAAAAAATGTAAAAAAAAAAAAACCTTTAGAAAATTAAACATTATCACCAATTCATTTCAAAAACGTAGTCGGCATTAAATGACCCATTGAGGTTGATATGCCGTAAAACAAGAACAAATCAAAATCAAAAACTTCAAGACATCTTCAAAGAAAATACTCAAAGAATTCAGTGAATAAGACTGGGATCACCATTTTATGTTGTGTAGTGAGAGAGGAGACCTACCTCGTGCAACACGGTGTGACAGAGAGAGTGGCGGGCGTGAAGACTTGCCGTATTCTCGAAGGAAGCAGGCAAGGCTTTGCCTGGCGTGTAGGACTGACCTAGAGTCGAACCCACTTCCTTCAGAATGTGAGAGCTGTGGACGATCAGTGAAATAAGAAATAGCATAGTGGCCCGGATGAAGGTGGTCGCACCGTGCTGACGAGTGTCGCACGTGCTGCACAGACAATTATGAGTGAGGAGCCCGGATGTGGTGAAATTGAGGTGTATTTAAAGGACTTATTCTCACAGACTGGGGAGAACGACTGCAGTAGTATTTTGTTGTCGAGACGAGCGGGACAAAGAAATAATTTTGGATATTCGATTTTGGAGTGTGATACAGTTGGGAGTGTTTAGACTGTCGATTGGAACCTTGCGTCAGACTTGACTGTGACCCCCCACCCACACACACACACTGATTAGATTTTGGAATACATAATTCATCTGAAAAGTTGGAAAGTCAACAAGGATAATAACTTGAAACATAATGTTCTGGTTTTATCTCTTATTATAATAGAGATTCGGTGTCTGTCTGTAACCGAAACTACATTACTGCCTACATTACATTAACCTCAGCAATTGCGTAAGTTTATCAATGAGTATTTGATTCATAGTCAAAATCATTGATACATACAATAAATCTTATTTATTAACGATGTGTCTATGAAAATCGGAGTTAGCTTTGCTTCAAAACAGCCCATGTTATTAGTGCATTTAAAATCTTACAATGAGTCTTATATATCACTAACAAATAAAGGTTTACATAATATATGGTGTGATTAATTTGCATACTGGTTTTAACAAAACCAGGTTTAATAAATAATTACTTGTGTTATTGATCTGTAATATTATGGTTTTATTCTGCAACCAATTAAAATATAATCAAAATTAGTGTAATCTTTTTATGTGTTCTTATTTAATTTTGTCAGCCTTTCTAATCTATTTCATTACATTAAAACTTAAGTACTTACTCCCAGAGGGTGCATATTCTTGTTAGTTTTAATAATTACCAATTGAAGATATGAATAATTCAGGGAAGAACAAAGAGAGTTTTCAATTTGAACTGATGTTTTATCTTGTAGTCTTCTTGTAACCTTGTACTTAATTTCTTTTTTTTTGACAGTTTACACTCAATAACACCATAAACAAAAATGATAGACCAATTATTACTGTACACTGTTCATGTTCCTGACACTAATACATTATTCTATGTACTAGACATGAGACTTTGATGAGTTGTGGTGCTCCTGAGCATTGTACACAATAAATTTCATTATTAAATATTATTAGAATAACAAAATAGAATAAATGTATAAAACAATGTAGGTATAAAGAAAGGAAATCCTAGTTAAAATTACACTTACCAAACTTTTACTTCCTCCTGGGCTGGTATTGACAGCGATATCTAAATGGTTCTGGGGATTTAGAACTTATTCCATGTATCTTAATAGGGAAGAATTCTACTCATATTATCAGTAGTATTCAAATCAAGGGGGATAACTTCTCATGCTGTTTCAGCCTATGAACTTTTTAGTTGACTCATATATATTTAAAACAATTATTAAAGGTTTTTTATATTTAAACTGGGATCCAAGCACTTCAATACCAATGGGGAAAGTGTGTGGATCGCCAGTGGGACTATGTTGAAAAAAAACAAACTCATTTTGTCTCATTACTTTCAGAAACATTTTTTTCACTCTCAGAGTTACCAAAGCATAGAACAAACTACCTGCATCAGTTGTTAGCTGCTGAGACACTGCATCTTTCAAAACCTCCATGCTTCCTGTAATTCGACAACACTATACCTGATATCTCCCTTCCTTACACACACATATATATTTATTATTTAAAAAAAATTTTTTATTTCTTATTTCTAAATTCCGACTGCATAAAAAAAACACCCGGCCTTAAGGTCTGTAATTACACAATACAAACTTTTGCCTGGAGAAAAAATTTATAAAAAAAGAAAAGACCAAATAATATGCACCTACAGAAAATAATCAGTTGATACTATTAAAATGGCCAAAAGAAAAAATACCACAAGAGTTGCCTAAATTAAATATACTAAAAGTACTCAATACAATAAGTAGAGCCAATAAATAATAAAGTAAGCCTAATGAGTTAGAGAATATCTACCTAAGTTTCTCCTAATGGATCATCAGGATAATGCTGACTCAGAATTATCCTGATGACTTGTTAAGAGAAACTTAGGTAGATATTCTCTGACTCATTACTTACTTTATTATATATATATATATATATATATATATATATATATATAAACAAATTTTTGGTACAGGAAAACTTAGAGAGTACTAAAAGTAGAGAAATCATATGTATGTTGGGAGATCATACAAGTTACGAGATGGTAATATTTCATTACGAAAATAAAATATAAAATATAGGGTGTATGAAAAATACGAAGGCCTTTTCGACCGCTTCTTTTTCAAGTATAAACACTGGCGATGAATAAAAGTCTGATTGTATTAGAAACATTCTTTAGGAACGAATGGGGGTGAGCCAGAGGGGGACAAAAAAGGGGGGGATATATATATATATATATAAACCCTCAGGTCACATCAGGATTGGAAATGTCTCCCAACAAGTAAAGGGAGTGTTTGGGTTTTTGTCTGCACAAAGTGGGACGAAAGAATAAAATGTAAACAGCTTCAAGAATGTTTAGGTGCTGCTTAGACCTAGCTCTGTGCAAGACGGAGAAACACTCGTCAGTGTAGTCGGCCCTACAAGCATTTATAGATGATAAATGTTCACCTATGGCTGAATCATATGCTTGAGAATGCCCGGATGTAGTAGCAATGGCGCTGCGTAGTGTGCGAGGAACGTGTTGCTTTATTCTAATATCAAGTCTTTGATATATATTATATATATATATACTAGCAAATATATGCACCCTCCGGGTGCAAGTTTTTTAAGTTTTAATGTAATAGAATATCATATTAAATTAGAAAGACTAACTAAATAAGAATGAAAAAAAAAAGATTTGGAACAGAAATAATCGAAAAATAGAATAACTGAAACTTACCCTTCCATCTTTCATTACTAAATTTTTCTAATTTAACTATTTAGTTAAAATGGGAAGTAATGAATAAAATTACAGTTATTTCTTCTTGTAAATAATTTTCTTTTAAGATTTATCCCCGAGATTTTTGATCATATTCATTAAGATAAAACTAAACAATTAGAAATCAATAATATCAAGCATATATTTATTAAAATTAAATTTTAAATATCAATATGCAAATTAGTCTTCTCGTTCAAACTGTAAACCGCTATTTTGTTGTATATATATATACAATTACATGTTATTAATACGTAGATATGGTCAACAGTATTAACAATGAATATCAATTTTATTAATAATTGAAGGTTTAAAAGAATGAAATCATGGAGAATTTGACGTAAATAATTTAGGAAATTGTGACTTGAGTAGTGATATAGTTTCGGTTACAGATAGAAAAACACACTATCTCCATTATAATAAGATATATATATATATATATGACTATACACTGTTCCTTTTCCTGACATTAGTACATTATTCTATTTACTATACATGCACCTTTGATGAGTTGTAGTGCACTTAAACACTGTACACAATAATTTCATTATTATTATCATTATTATTGTCATGTGACAGGAATTTTTTGTCATGTTTTTTTCTTTTGATTCTTCTTCCTTTATTATTTTACGGCAATGAAAATTCCCAACCATTACATAATAGTTTAACCTGCTTGTAGTTGGTGCTTAACTCTTTGCCTACCTTAAACCGCTCACAGTGGCTCTCCCATCACTGCCTAAGCAAAGTACAAACAACTGAGGTTTAGTTCATTATAATTCAGCAGAAGGACACAGATGAAAATATTAATAAGACTTTATTTGAATAGAATGAGTTCTGAGGTGAATAGATAGTGAACTTTGAAATATCCCATCATAAAGGCTAAAAAATAACAATAAAATTTGGTACAGCTGTTGGGGAAATGTAGAAAGAGTTAAGTAAAACCTTGAATGATGATTTTCAAGGCAGGTAGGCCCCTTTTCACAAAGATAAGTAAAGTGGATGGAATGGCCTATTGTCGGTATCAGTCAGACAAGTGAGGGAGTCTATCCTCTTTTCACTAGTGTTAGACCCAGGGAGATTGTTTTTGTGTCTGAGGTGGAGCACCACATCTACCACCAGTTCCCCATTATACTGCACAGATCCAAACTGTGCTACTCATGTCTACAGGGGTCTTCTGTATCTGTTATCTTATTATCTCCCCTTTGTCTTGCACTGTGTTGTGTTCTTTTGGGATTCTCTGCTGGTTTTTTTTAGCAAAGTTGTTGTACCTCAGTTCCATTTGTTTTTATTAATTATGAAAACAGTTGGTTCTTTTGTTTTTATGGCATATCAACCCTTTTCGTGTCATTTATATGATAACTAGAGGTGGCTACCCGGCGTCGCCTGGGTAGAGTGGGGGTGACAAAAAAGTTAGTCTCACAGATCCTATATTACTGAATCATGAGTTGGATCTTTGCATTAAAATCCCTAAATAAAAAATACCTTGCATTGAGCTTGAAAACGTTTTCAAGGGTTAACATGCCATAAAATCCAACCAACCAATTTATACAAATATAACATCAAACATTAAATCCTGAGAAAAAAAAAGAAGAAAAAAAACCCTCATAACAATAAAAAAGAAAAAAGACACTTTATTTTTTTATAATTTATTTAAGAATGAAATAAATCTTTTTACATCTTGCTGTAATCATTCTGGGAAATTTAAGCTACATCAAAAGAACAAAAATAATTTTCTTTGAGAGAGAGAGAGAGAGACAGAGAGAGAGATAGAGAGAGAAAAAGAAAGAAAAGACCCCTAAACCAAAATAAAGCCAAAGTCTAACATATGTGATGGTTCATTTTTATTATTTTTTTCTTTATTTAAAAAAGACAATTGCCAAAAAAGAGGAAAATTTGTTTGTGAAAAACAAATAAAAACAAACAAGAAAATATAAAAATAAATAAGTAAATAAACAAACATGAAAAATCTCGAAATAACAAACGGTTATGGGTGGAAGGTGTCTGAACAGTTCAAGAAAGTTAAATAATCCCCACTTTTCTGAAAATCTAATGAAGTTGTCTCCCCTTAAACGATTACATTCTGCGTATAAAACCTTTTTGTTTTGTTTTGTTTTTAAAAAGTAAAAATGTGAAAGGAAGTTGAAAATAATTAAAAAGGGTGTCGAGACAAAAGATTTTGAATAATTAATGATTTTTTTTCTTCCTATGATAAGCTTTTTCTTTGACAACAATTCTCGTTAGGATTTAGAAAATAAACTTCACAGTTAAATGTTTATATTTGTTTCTGTCTAAATACATATTAAAATTAACATATTTCAGAAAATGTCAAATTTTTTTGGACACCCTGAGCAAATACCTATTTTGATTTTGAAAAGACAATAGAGAGACTATTAGAGATCTATTTAACTCTTATTATTATACAAAGATGTCATTGTTTAATTATTAGTCTTATTGTTCAGTGAAGATTTTACCACCCAACACAATTGTTCTAACAGTGACTAAAAGGAAATTAAAAACAAACAAAAAACTATGAAAATATGAAACAAGAAAAAGGAACCAATTTCAGTAAATGATTAAAAAATATATATAAAAATTCAAGTAAATACTAAATCATGTAAAAAGAAGAAAAAAGATAAAAAAGAAGAAATAAAGATGAAAAAGAAAAAATTTCCAGAAAAAAAAAAAAGAAAAAATTTCCAGTAAATTTTTAAAGGATTAAAAATATATGTATATAAATTAAAGTAAATACTAAATTATGTGAAAATAAAAAAGAAAAAATAGAAGAAAAAGAAAAAAAATAGATTGAAAGAAAAACTGCATGATGAGAGAACCAATATGAAAATGGAAGAACAGACATATTTTGTTGATATGACAAAATGGTGAAAAAAAAAAAATCAGTTTTGAGAAAGGACATAAAAACTGAATTTGTATGCAGAAAACATGGCAGAAGACATCTTGGCTTGGATAAATTTAAAATTTGTTGTTTTTTTTAGAAAAAGCAGGGAGAAATGATAAACTGATGTGAAACTTATAAAAAGCCTTTGAAAATGTTTTGCTTTATTAGAAATACAAAAATAGTGTTGAGAAAAATGGAAAATGTGGTTTGAAATACAAAAATTAAAATAATGACAAAGCAAATTATTTGATATTGAACTAAATAATAATAATAATAAATGATATTATTTATTTGCATATTCATGCACATTCATTAAGTACATAAATAACAAATAAATTTTAGCTGTTGGTGAGATTAGAACCTTTAATTTAACTTTTACCATTTTTTTTTCAATAGACTCTCAATAAAAGAGGTATTTGTTTATATAATAGTTGTTTCCAGAAAAAATGGTTATTTTCAAGAAAAGTTATTTTTTTGGTTCTTTTTAATTTAAAAAAATTTCCTCAAAAAAATAATATTGTTTGACTAAAATAAGATTAAATGAAGCAGTTGATCTTTAAATTGATTAAATTGATTATTCCATATTTATCTAAAGTCTTTACAAAAATCTTGTACATTTCTGATGTCACCAGGAATGTAATTCTTATAAAATGTACTCTTCTTCAGACATGTTTATTTTTCTTTGTATAAATAAGACAGTTGTATGAGATTCCATTTTTGGTTTCAAAGATTTCCTAAAAAGAAATCTTGAAATGGACATTAAACCAAATGGAACTTGAACATCATCAAACGGCCCAATTAAGAAGCCATTTTCATTTACAAAATGGCCAAGAGGGAATGTGAAAGGAGAAAAATACATTTGAAAAAAAAAAAAAATGTGTGAATCTTTGAAGTATTCCAAATATTTACTTCAGTTTTTAATAAGTACATATAAAAAGCAGAGAAAGTGTGTATGATTTGTCAAATTTCAAAGCATTTTAATAAAAAAAAAAAAAAAAAAAAAAAAATAGTCAACCAGTATTTCATCATAATAAACATCAACAATTCACAGTTTAGATTTGAAGAGAAAATATTAAAGGTTCAAAATTGTCCTTAGTTCAGTTTTTCTTCTCCAGGAAATCAAGCCGAAAATACATTAAGAATTTAAAAGCTAATACAACAACAACAATGGAGGCAGAGGCTGAAATTTATGTGCATGAATGTCACACAAAAATAAACGATTAAAGGGAGATAATAACGTGATATGTTCATGAGGCCACATCTTAATAAGTTGTGAGATCCATGGTATAATCAAGAGCCGGGGAGAAGATGTTAGAGAAACGAGCAAAAAAAAAAAAAAAAAAAAAAAAGTATGTACGAAGGGTCGGGTAGAGAATAAAAATTCGTGTCAGTGGACTGTGGTAGCTGAGAAGATCGACGCCAAGATTATACTTACACGATGAAAAAAGTTTCTTGTAATAATACAGGGTGTCCCAAAAGTTTTTTTTTCATAAAATGAGGAAAAAAAAAATTTACAAAATGATGAAAAAAAAAAATATTATAAAATGATGAAAAAATTTCATAATTTTTTCTCTCATAAAATGAAAAAAAATTTCATTTTTTTTTCATAAAATGAAAAAATTTCATAATTTTATTTTCATAAAATGAGGAAAAAAATTTATAAAATATTTTTCATAAAATGATGAAAAAATTAACATCATTTCATAAAATGATATAAAATTTTTTGGGGACACCCTTTATTGGCGCCAAAGATTCATGATTAAACATTAGAATCCAATTATTGAATAAAATGAAGAAAACGAATATACTGACCATAGTGGCAACAGAGAGACCATTAATGCTATCATAAGAGAATCCATTATTATCATCATCAATAATAATAATAATCTGTTGTTTACTGACTTTTTGCATTTAAAAACCAATTTATATTAATTTCAATTGAGGAAGGAATGTTGCTATTTTCTTTCTTTTTTTGTTAACTGTTGTTAAAAAATAAATTTCTTTAAAAATTTCTAAGAATTCTTGAAAAGAAACTAAAACAGATGAATTTCTTAGCTGTCTTTTGCCTCAAATTGGAAACTTTTGGTTTTAGTTTCTAATAAATGAGTCACTGTATCCAGAATTATTTTGAAATTAGATTCAAAATTATCATCTCCATTTAAGTAAACTGAAAAGAAAAGAAAAATACACAAATATTAATAAATAATATAAACATTATAGTTCTAATGTAGTTATATAATTTATTAGATAAACCAGCAAAAGTTGTGCACCCCTGGGAGCAAGTATTAATGTAATAATTTTAATAATTTGTTATAAGGTTTAATGTAATAAAATATATTAAATTTGAAAGACTAATGAAACTAAATAAGAATGAATGTAAAAATATCATGTTTATTTTAATGTTATTTTAAGTGATTTCTATATAAAATTATATATAGGGTTGGTTTTAAAAGATTTGAGAATAACATGATAGTATTAGAAATCAGAAACAGCAAATAATTATTTATTAAACCCAGTTTTGTTCAAAAATTTATGCAAATTATTCCTACCATATATTATGTAAATCTTTATTTCTTAGAGATATATAACACAGATTTCAGGAATTTAAATGCATTAATAACACTGGTTTACAAAAAAATATTTTTTGTCTGAGGCAAGAATGTGAATAGGTGTTTTTTTTACTAATTTGGGTGTGCTGAATTCAAATTTATAAACAGTTTTGCTCTATCACCTCTAGTTTTCTGTCTTTTAAATAGTCTCATTTTAGTATATACATGCTTATTTCAACAGTTGCAGCAGCTTATTACAGATAAAAGAGGATAGATAAAGAACATTGACAGAATAAATATACTTGGATGACATAGTACCGCAGACAGTTAGAAATGTGTTTTCTTAGATGATCTGCTGACTGCCAGTGCACTACTGGCTGTTGATTGAGACAAGTTGGCTACGCTTAACTGCCCAAATCCGTCTCGATATATAGCTATATATATATATATATATATATATATAATGTAATGCTATCACTTACATTTATTGCATAATAACTAAAAAAGAAGACATAAGTCACACAATATTAGAAATTAACCCTGAATGCATATACGCCTTTATGTACAGTATGTGTACAAAATGTACAGTATGCATATCTAAAAAACTAGGTGATGAGTAAAAACGAATTTCAAATCTGAATTCAGCACCCCCAAATTCATACTTTTCCTAAGGGCATTAGCACAAAGTGAAATGCAAACAAGCTTACCTAGGATTTGAACTTGAGTTTAAAATTAAAAATTTATTTAAAATTAGTGAAATAGATCACTAATTAGGACTGAGCCTATTCTAGCAGTGACCACCTCAAGCATAGTTTAACAGGTTTGAATTCTGAGTTTTCCTTCTCCTAGACTGGTTGCCTAACCAAAGTCTGCCCTACTATTTACCCATAGCTGGAGAGAGAGAGTAGTTGGATTCATACCTTTCCCAAGGGTATTAGTGCCATGTGAACTGTAGCTTTGTCCAGGATTTGAACTCAGGTCAATGAGTCCATTTCCTATGATGATAACCATTATGCTAAATGTCATTATCATCCATAAAAATTATTCAAGCTAACACCCACATATTTGCTTAGATCACACACACACAAGAATAAGAAATTTATATTTTATAAAGACTAATAAATTAAACACCACACATTCATAAACTCAAGAAATAATAATTTTATTTGTTTTTGTCATTTTCCTTTAATAAACATGAATTTAAACTTTGTAAATTTTATTTGATTAAAATAAAATGCATTTAGATCAGCTGAGTTAATCTAATTCCAAATTGCACCTAATTCTAAACTAGAAGTGGCTACCCGGCGTCGCCCGAGTAGAGGAGGGATTTTAAAAAAGTTAGTCTTGCAGATGAATTATTACTTATCGCAAGTGAAATCTTCGCTGGTTGCCCCATAAAAATCCTGACCGAAATATATAATATAGTAAGAAATTTCCATTCAATGATTTACAATTTAAAAAAAAAAAGATATAAATGATGCAATGAATTAAATCAATCAATATTATATTTCAAAGTGAAAAAAAAAAACCCCAAAAAAAAACATACAAAAAAAAAAGATAAACAAAATAATATGCAAATGACTTTCCCTTCTGTTACTTTTCAAATTTGAATTTAAAAAAATATCTTCTCAAATATAACTCAAATCTTCATTATTTTTGCTCAAAAACCAAGCCCTGGTGATATTTAATGTGTATATATATTTACTTTGTCATCAATTGATTTATTTTCGAAGTTTCCTCCGGACATACAGATTCACACAACTGCCCATGATAGATAGATAGATATGGAACAATGACAAGTGAAAAGAGACAAACAAGTGAAATAAGGGAGACAATCAATTTCTAATTTTGCCAAGGGCAGATAAATGTCAGGTCTGATTTTTTTTAGCTTAAAATTAAATAACGTATTTCCCCGAAAATAAGACATAGTGTAATTTTTCAGGAGGATTTTAATATAACCTCTCCCTTTAAAATAATCCCTAGTTGAGAGCAATAACATTCCAGAGGATGATGATAGGATTATTTTTGAATGAATTGTCGTTTGAATAAAAGAACACGTTAATGTTAAATAAATGTAGATTGTTTTTCGTGATTTCTGTTAATTTAGAAATGTCGTTTTTCGATATATGAAGAATAAGACATCCCCCCAAAATAAGCCCTAGTGTTATATTTTGAAGTGAAAATTAATATCAGCCCTGTCTTATTTTCTGGGAAACACATATTTTAAAAATCTTTATGTAAATATTCTTTACGACATTTTGAAATTGCTTTTTTAGAATATGTAATTTTCTTCCATTTTATTTTTTCTACATCTAATCACATTTCAGTCAATAATTCTAGTAGCATTTGTGCTGCTTGGAGACCCCTTGAACTACTGGTACTTACCCTTCCCACCCGGGGGGTCCAGTGTGCTTCGGCCACTGGACCGGTAAAGTACAAATAATAGCGTCGATTCCAGGGGGCTTTCCCCCCAGGCAATACCTGACCGCCTGAGGCGTCCCCCTTGAGGGGGAATGCCGAAGGAATGGACGCAATTTTTGTTCTTTCCCACCCATGAGTTTCGGCTTGTGGGTGGGCCCACATTAAAACGAAGCCTTGTGCCCAGCCCATACAAGTGGGGTATGAGGCAAATATCCCCCCCTCCCTGAACTAGTGGTAATGATTTCAGCTCTGAAACCACATTTGAATTCATGGTTATTGTTTGATGATGACTTATTTTAAGGTCATTAAAAAAACACCTAAACAAAGCCCAAGGTTATGGTGGCCTGAACGTTACATTTATACATAACACAATAAAGATGAAGACAATATTCCAAAATATCAAAATCATTCATATCAAGCCGCATCTCATAAATACTGTCGTAACCTAATAAAGGTTACTAAATGAAAAATAACCAAACAGAGGTTGGAAATGAAATGTTTATAACATTAATAAAATACAATACTTGCCAGCAGCATGAAAAAGTAATCTGAACATTAGTTACATAAATGAGAGTAACCTCCCCTTGTTTCTTTCACTTTGAAGAAGCCATGTGTTTTGCTTTGCCATTTTCATTTCACCATAAATCAATACAACTGCATGTTTTAACATGAAAATATCATAAAATGTGTTCTTAATAACAATTAAGTTCATTTCAAATAATGCACAAGCACAATTAAGAACACATTTTATGATATTTAGAAACAAGAGGAGGTTACTCTCATTTATGTAGCTAATGTTCAGATTACCCATGAAGAAAGGTAAGCCACTCAGTCAGCATAATACTTCTATATTTATGAGGATTGGGATATACCCATTAATGTTTATAGGTAATATATATAATAAAGGCTCATCTCAAATACATACAAAAAAAAAACCAAAATTTCACTTACTGATGTCTCCTGCTGCTACCCCAAACATCGGTACAGAATAAAACCCTTGAATCTGACACACGTGTTTGTTCACCTTTCCTTTCAGCATTACTAATTCACTATTCTCTGAGCATACTAAATGGTGTCAGAAGTGGGATTTTATTCTGTACTGAAGTTTGGGGTAGCAGCAGGAGTGGCGGCAGGGGTGAATGTAGTATCAGCAGCAGCTGAGTTGAGCCCACAATGACACAGCAGCAGTAGCAATGTCCTTGTTGTGATGTATATAACAAGTATAATACTCCCGTATTTATGACGATTGGGACATATCCATTAATGTTCATAGGTAGGGTATATGAGGATTGGGACATACCCATTAATGTTCATAGGTAAGGTATATGACGATTGGGACATATCCATTAATGTTCATAGGTAAGGTATATGACGATTGGGACATATCCATTAATGTTCATAGGTTGGGTATATAATAAAGCCTCATCTCAAATACATAAATAAATGAAAAAAAACAAAAAACTTTCACTTACCGATATCTTTTTGATCGGACAATTCTGCCTTGTTTTTTAGGTAATATGGCCAGGCAACATGTTCAAAGTAACCAGGACAATCAGGAGGAGTGTATGTTCGTTGACTAAAATGTAAAGAAGAAAAAAATTAAATGATTAAGAAGTTGGGAGGAAAAACCCATCATAAATATACTCCCTCCACAACACTAATATCAAGGAATCTTCTTGTGAACGTGATCTGGGTATTACTGTCAGCAGTGATTTACATTGGACGAAGCACATCTCTAAAATTGTCAAAAAGGCCGAGGGTGTCCTGGCATCACTCAGCAAGACCTTTGTCAGACACTCACCGGCTATCTATTTAAAGCTGTATAAAGCTATGGTGCGGCCACAGTTGGAATTTGCATCACCAGTCTGAAACACTTATCTCACTCAGAACATTAACCTCCTAGAAATTGTACAGAGACGTGCAACCAAATGAATACCCTCCATATTCTGAACATCTTGCTGCCCTGGGAATGGATTCGCTGAAACTCTGGTGTCTGGCAACTGACCTGGTAAACGCTCATAAGGTCATTAATCATCTTAATAAAAGCAACCTTTAGCACCTTTTTGATCTCCATGTCTATAACACACGTGGGCATGCCTACAAAGTCAGAAAACAGCATAGCTCACATGACTTTCGGAAACATTTTTTCCCCACTCAGAGTTGCCGAAGTATGGAATAAACTGCCTGCATCTGTTGTAGGCTGCCACTCACACACATACATGTATATTATATAACTGTATGCTATTCATGTTCCTAATACTAATACATTATTCTATGTACTAGACACGAGACTTTGATGAGTTGTGGTGCACCTGAGCACTGTACACAATAAATTTCATTTCATTATTATGATGAAAGACATTCTTAAAAATATCAACAGCAGGAGTCCACAGATGCTGCAAGGGGATCTTTAACATTCATTAGTTATAGAACCACAAATTCTATAGACTTATATATATAGACCACGCCTACAATTTAAAGATATCTGCAGGAGAGACATGGGGATATGCCATATTGACAAAAACACGTGGGAGGTAGATGCAAAAAATAGAGTGGCCTGGCACCTTATTGTTAAACAAAGAGGGTGGAGAGGAGAGTAGCCTTGGCAGCAAAAAGATCCAGAAAGAGGGAGAAAAACAGCAGCCACAGAAAGCATCACAGTTTGTGTGCATTCAGTACACCAAACTGTCACTCAGGAATTGGCCTGCAGAGTCACTTGCGCAGATGCAGATAATATTTTTTTTTTGACACTACGCCATCGTCCTTAGTGGACAGAAAGGTGCTAACAATAGAACTACAAATTCTTATTTCTATTTATTATTACATATGATACATGAATTTAACATTTTTAGAAAAAAACAAATGTTAATAGTTTGCTGACAGAATCTGTTTCGACCTTTTTAATAGAGCAGTCTTCATCAAGAGCAAAATATGAAGGAAAGATGGAATAAATAACCGTTAGAAGGAGGGGTACAAACGAACACTGGTTTTTAATGCTGGAATTTTTTTTTTTTTTTAAACTAATATCTATCAAAATTTTGCAAAACTTTTGACTCACCCTAGTATTATTGTAGAATAATTTGGACCAAGTCACCTTTAAGCACCCCAGGGACAACCTAGATTCAGAAGGACATGTTTCGCTTTGCACTGTCAACATCCAGTTGTTTGTTACCAGACGATTTTTAGATGCATTTTTTTTTTAAATTATAAAACTAACTGCTAACCCTAACAAACAACCGGATGTTGACGGTGCAAAGCAAAACATGTCCTTCTGAATCCAGATTGCCCCTGGGGTGCTTAAAGGTGACTTGGTCTGAAAATTTTTAAAATAATATCAAGACAGATAAATTAATTTTTCTGTGAAACCTTCAAAGGTTGTTCTTTTTTTTTTTTTGACTACTTACCTCCGTCTCTGCTGACAAATGTCTTTAGAAACAGTAACAAAATATTTCATGTCAAATATTTGACTGAGAGGTCTGAAAATAAAAAAAATAATAAATTGTTTGAGGAAAAGATTAAATTATCACACAAACATTTATTGATGACTTACATAGGAATTTGATTTTCTAAAACTAGAAAAAAAAGCACCCTCTGGGCACAAGTATTTAAGTTTTAATATAATTAGATAATATACTAAATTAGAAAGACTAATGAAATTAAATAAGAACACAAAAAAGATTACACTAAATTTTTTACTTTATTCTCTGGGCACAAGTATTTTAGTTTTAATATAATTAGATAATATACTAGTGAAATTAAATAAGAACACAAAAAAGATTACACTAAATTTTTTACTTTATTCTCTGGGCACAAGTATTTTAGTTTTAATATAATTAGATAATATACTAGTGAAATTAAATAAGAACACAAAAAAGATTACACTAAATTTTTACTTTATTCTCTGGGCACAAGTATTTTTAGTTTTAATATAATTAGATAATATACTAAATTAAAAAGACTAATGAAATTAAATAAGAACACAAAAAAGATTACACTTTTTTTTACTTAATTCGAATTGATTTCAATATAAAATTATACATAGGATTGCTTTTAATATATTTGAGAATAAAACAATAATATTAGAAATCATTAACACCAAGTAATTATTTATTAAATATTGTTTTGTTAAAACCAGTATGCAAATTATTCACACCACATACTATGTAAACATTTATTTTAAACGCATTAATAACACAGGCTCTTCGGGGACTGTGTCTGTTAATGAAACTAACGGCGTGATCCCAGGGGGCCTTCCCCTCAGGCAACACCTACCCCCTTGATTTAAAGAGGCAGGGCTGAGTTTATTGCTCAGTGCCTGCGGTGCCCCCTTTGACGGGGGAATGCCAAGAGGCTCCACAGATTTTCTTGTGCCTGCCATCCCATGATAATTAAGATTAAATAATGATTATCTAATAATACATAACACAATTTGCTGGATTTTAAACTTATTAATAATACGGGCTGTTTTGAGATTTTGATAGAGACGTTGTTAATTGGTAAGATGTTAATGAAGATTAATGTCTTTTTAATTGAGAATATAACATAAATATCTAAACAAATTGTGATATATATATATTTACCAACCCCTCCGCACGAGCAGGATGTGACACAAGGTCAATTTCTTAAGCGGAGTTCAACAGGTTTGAATTCAGAGTTTTCCTTCTCCTAGACCAGTTGCCTAACCAAGGTTAAAGAGCCCAGTCTGCACAACTATTTATCCATAGCTGGAGGGAGAGTTGGATTCATACCTTTCCCAAGGGTATTAGCGCTAAGTGAAATGCAATTACCATATCCAGGATTTGAACTCAGGGCGACGAGTCCATTTCCCATGACTTTAACTCTTAACGTCCTATACCGCCTCATTCCACCTGGCTGGAAGTCACTTTCATTTTCCTAATCTACTCCAAATAATAGCCTTTGTTTGAATATAATACTAAACATATTTAGCAGTCTTTGATTTAAGGGAAATAACAGGTAACTTTAAATGAAAAGGCCATTTTTAGCCATTTATTGATAAATCCTTAAAGGAATGGGGCTCTGGAATTAGAAAATTCTCAACAGGATGTTAAGAGTTAACCATTACACCACGCGCTTCCAAATTGTGATATATAGTGTTATATATCACAAAGAAATAACAGTTTACATAGTAAAAGATGTGGATAGTTTTCAATTCCGGTTTTAAGAACACCTGATTTTAATAAATTATTACTTGATGTTATTGATTTATAATAATAATTAATGATTATTTAATTGAGAATATAAAGTAAATATCTAAATGAATGGTGATATATAGTATGTTATATATCACAAATAAATTATGGTTTACATAGTATATGGTGTGGATAGTTTTCATACCGGTTTTAAGAAAACAAGATTCGATAAATTACTACTTGATGTTATTGATTTATAATATTAGTGGTTTATTCTCAAATGCATTTATAATAAATGAATAGAAAATCCGTCCGGTTGGACAGCTGGATCTCTCCACCGAAAAAAGACCGTCTCCTAGCTACCAAAGTCCCCTGACCAAGTTCTTATTGCCTACAACAATCTTTTCTAGCAGTCCTTTGCCAAAGCTCACTCGCCTTTTCTTCCTTGTCGTACATCAGTGCCCTCGTCAGCAAGATTGGAACGCAACTCTCCCGATGTTTTCAGGCAGGCCTTAAATAATAAGTCACTACCCTGACTAATATCCCACATCCGTGTCAATCGCGCTGTGTAGTAATTTGCATGCGCGCCAACAAGGTAGCCCGACGTCAAACCACGACTCACGATCAGGAGGATGCAAGTTCAATCTCACTAATCGCCCACTACACTCCCTTCCTGATCTCATTTTGCACGCCAGACATATTCGTGCATGCTTTGAGCTAACACGTGCATGATTTCTTTCGCCATAGCATTAAAAGCAATCAATCCTATGTATAATTTAATATAGAAATCGATTAAAATAAAACTATAAGTATAATCTTTTTATATGAGTTCATATTTAATAATGAAATGAAATTTTATTGTGTACGGTGCTCAGGTGCACCACAACTCATCAAAGTCTCATGGCAAGTACACAGAATAATGTATTAGTGTCAGGAACATGAACAGTTTACAGTAGTAATATGCATGCGCGTGTGTGCATATGTGAGTGGAGAAGGAGCATCGGGTATAGTGTCAGCGGACTACAGGAAGCATGGATGCTTTGAAAGACTCGGTGTTTCAGCAGCCGACAACAGACGTGGGCAGCTTATTCCATGTCTCTGCAATTTTGAGTGTGAAAAAATGTTTCTGAAAGTCACATGAGCAGTGCTGTTTTCTGACTTTGTAAGCATGCCCACGTGTGTTAGAAAGATGGAGATCAAAAAGGTGCTCAAGAGTTGCTGTTGTTAAGATGATTAGTTTCATCCGTCTTTTTAATTTAATATATTTTATTAAATAAAAACTTAAATACTTGCACCCACAGGGAGCATGTTTTTGCTAGTTTCTTTAATGAATGACCGGCTGAGAAACCAGGGTTTTTTTTGTGGCTTTGTTGTTAACAGGACAAACTTGTTTTACAGTGAGCATCTTCATAAGAATAAAGGGAAGAACAATTAAAAAGAAAGAAAGAAAGAAAGAGGATGAATAGTTGGTTCTTCTGATAGTCTAAAGGTTTAAAAGGTCAAGGTTTTAAGAGGTTCAAAGGTCAAGGAATGTTATGACTAAACTGTTATAAAAACAGTAAACAGGAAAATGTTAAATTCTACTCCTTATAAACTTTCTATTGTGGAGGTATTTGTGGTGTAAGAGTTATCATCATAGGAAATGGACACAGTGAATTGAGTTCAATTCCTGGATGAGGCTGGTTGTATTTCACATAACACTAATATCCTTATGAAAGGTATCTATCCAACTATTTTCACTACAGCTATAGGTAAATAGTAGGGCAGACTGGGATCTTTAACACTAGAGCTATAGGTAAATAGTAGGGCAGACTGGGATCTTTAACACTAGAGCTATGGATAAATAGCAGGGCTTAATGACTTAAAACCATAAATAAGTACATTACTAAACCTTTTTTTTTTTCTTTTTTAAACCATGGATACCAGGGTGCATACTCATTTCTTTTACAGAGATTCAATTAATTTTCATAAAATGTATATTAACACAAATTTTTTTTTGAAAAATACAGCTTTGGGTAAATAATCACATCAGTTAATAAAAAAAGTCAAAATGTTAACTGAAACGATTTTAAAATTTTCCTCAATATCACATTTCTTATAAAAATGTAACTTTTAATCTAGCAAACTTAGAAATTTGTTGGGTGATTAGCATCCAACTGTGTCGTGAGTTGAATATGCTGTTGGTTTGAACAACAGCAACTAAGCACTACTGAACTGGTGCCCAAAACAGCTGGTATTTATGGAACTCAGGAATACTCCATTCATGCATTTGGGTGATTCCATTTCTAGAGTCTTGATTGGCTGCTTGGTTTCTATGATGTTATGATGCTTCATAAATACTCTGGCATTCTGCAATAGGCTTGCTACAAGGTAAGATCCGTATTAAGTTTTGGCTTCCTTGTTGCCTTGTCTTACCAATTCGATGGTAATTGGAACTGACGGGTTAGCTCAGGCGGTAGAGCGTTCGGCTAGGAATCACAAGGTTCCTAGTTCGATACCGGCCCTTGCCAACTCAGCGTATAAGTAGCACAGGGATCTGTGCAGTAAAGTAAGGAGCTGATGGTAGGTGTGGCGCTCCACCTCAGATGCAGAAACAATCTCCTCGGTCTAGCGCTAGTGAAAAGGGGATAGACTCCCTAGCTGATTGGCTGATACCGACTTTACTTTTTTTTACGTTTTTTCTACAGCAAACAAAATCATTGAAATTGTAAAAAGGTTGGTTTAAAAAAAAGAAAAAAAAAAAAAAAAAAAAAAAAAAAAAAGAAGGAAATTTTGTCAACTCACTTGTAATTAAAGATGAGGAAACCATCGACAATTAATAAATGAATCTGATTTGGTTTTTGTTCAATGCTTGGAAGTTTTTCCAACCATTTTTCTATGTCAGTCATCATTTTTGGTGATTCCAAAGCGCTAAGAACTGAAAGAAATTCACAAAAAAGAACTGAAAGAAATTCACAAAAAAGAACTGAAAGAAATTCTCAAAAAAGACAACACAATAATATCAGTCATTTGAATTCGATGTAAAAGTGTTATATACTCCTTTAAAAATGTTGGAGAAATAATTGCTTTTTCCTTCCTGAAATATTTAGTAAAATCCTCATTTATGAAGGATTATTACCTGCATGTGTATATATATATATATATATATATATTGGTTTGGAGGTTGATTTTGAAGGCTATCACAATGCAGGTGTAAAAAAAAAAATAAGGTAACAATGGTGTTGTTTGTTAACCTGCATATATCATATTATATGTTATATATATATTATGCATATCTATTTTCTTGTATGATATAAAAATACATAAAAAGCTATAAATTTGGATTATTCTAACTATTGTTCTCATTTTTATTTTTATTGTTATCTGTACAACGTTTTGGCCGATGTGTCCTCCGGCCTTTTCAGGTATTTCTTGTCGAACTTGGGAACCTTCTTGTCGTAATCCGGAACCATCAAGGAACTTTGAACCCAACCATTTATTCAATCCACAGGGGTATCCTATTCTCATTCCGCTAACCATAGCTGGAGTACAGGTGTTAAACTGTGTTAATTCTTATTCTATGTTACTGTCGCCTTTGACCAAGATTGAACCTGCAGCCTCGAGATAACTGTCACTTAGAACTGTCTTAACCCATCACCTTTATCCACTACGCTATGTAGGAAGCGCGTGGTGTAATGGTTAAAGTCATGGGAAATGGACTCGTCGCCCCAAGTTCAAATCCTGGACGTGGTAATTGCATTTCACTTAGCGCTAATACCCTTGGGAAAGGTATGAATCCTACTCTCCTCCAGCTATGTGTAAATAGCAGGTCAGACTGGGTTATTTAATTATGGCTAGGTAACCAGTCTAGGAGAAGGAAAACTCGGAATTCAAACCTGTTGAACTTAAGAAATTGACCTTGTGTCGTATCCTGCTCGTGCAGGGGAGTTGGTAAATATATATATATATATATATATATATATATATATGTGTGCAATTGGACCTCTTTTGTAATGGGTATATAAATGGCAGGAGAGGAGAGGAGGGTTATATTTTCTTGGTTAGCCATCTGCTTTTGGGTTGATACGGCTTCTTCTGTGTTGGCTTATATATATTTGTTGGCACCTTTCCGTCCACTTTCATTTAAAAAAATTTTTTAGACACCATGCCATCGTCCTTGATGGCGTAGTGTCCAAAAAAAAAAAAATATAAATAAATAAATAAATTATCTGCATCTGTGCAAGTGACTCTGCAGACCAATTCTTGAGTGACAGTCTTTGGTGCACTGAATGCACACAAACTGTGATGCTTTCTGGGGATGGAGATATATATATATATATATATATATATATATAGCCTAATTATTAGGAATTTTTTTTTATTTATTAGAAGCCAATCATTTTAGTCAATAAAAAGTAGAGATGAAAAGAGACTTACCATCCCAGTTGGCACAGTTCAAGTCTGGAATGGTCTCCACTTTGTCAGAATCAGGTTCCTAACAAGAAGAAAGAAATACTTAGCATTTTTATTTGGAATTTATCTTTATTTTAATGTAATTATCAAGTTTGTTTTTTTAATATTATTATTGCAGAAAATATATTGACTTTTACAAAGTCATTTTGTTTCAATAGAATATTACCATTAAAAAAATTTTTTTTCAAAGGAAAGAATTGGATCATTTAAATAGAGAATTTTTACATTCAACAACTTAAATACTTGCGCCCGGCAGAGGGTGCATATGTTTGCTAGTATCTTTAATGAAACAAAGTTTTCCAATAATTTTTCAGTTCATCTAACTAAATGATAGATTAGCTGACCATTGTTAGTGAGTTCAATGTCAGTTTTTTCTAAAACTTAAATACAAGGTTGAGTCAAAATGTTATGCCATTTTGTTTAGGACAGGTATAATTACCAACACAGGAACATGTATCTCTGCACCATAAAATTCTGTCGACTGTTCTTTGATCCACTTATTTACTACAGATTTGGAATAATGTTTGCCTCTCAAACCCTTTTGATGGGGCTGAAGGGATGATAGTTTGAGGCATGTTCTCATTCGAAGGTGGAACATTGCTATTGAGAGAAACGGTGACTATGTGGAAAAGAAGGGATGTGATCCACAGAGGACCAGCTTCATTTTGATGGATGATACATGTTTATGTGTTGGTAATTATACCTGTCCTAAACAAAATGGCATTACTTTTTCTTTTTACTCACTCTTGTACAATGGTTTGCCTATCATCTAGTTGGGTCAACTGAAACATTCTTGGAAAACTTTCAGTTTCTTTAAAGATACTAGACAACATATGCACCCTCCACCGGGTGCAAGTATCTAAGTTTTAGGGAATTGTGATGTTGAATGCACTAACACATAACAACATCAATTTAAAAAAAAAAATTTTTTTAAATTTTTTTATAAGAGTTCACTACTAAAACAATAAATCAAATAAGTTTTCAAACACAATAACAGCAGGGAATCTACTGGTTTTGTAAGAAAGAGAAAGAAAAGGAAAAAAGAAGAAAAAAAAAAAAGGGGGTTTTCTTTTTTCTCTATTCTAGAATATTTTCTTGGTTATTATGTAATAGATATCTGATGAAACTGGGTTCATTTATTGAGTTATCAGCTGAAATAAATTCAAAATAGCCAACTGATACTTTGTTTAGTTTTTCTTTCTTATTGAAAGAAAAAACAAATAATATATATATATATATATTTATATATATATATATGGGAGAAATACGAGGAGATTATCCGACAGTATGTGGAGAAAAGTAGACAAACACGGGATGTTGTAGAAAATGGATGTTTATTGTAGGTAGTGATGTCGATGATGCAACGTTTCGGTCTGTTAGACCTTCTTCAGGACTTTAGGAATGGAGTTTTTGCTTCATTGGTGAACATTTTCTTTCTAGTGAATTGAGGAGGTCGTGAATAAGGTTGGGGGAGGGGTTGATGGTGACTGAAACGTTGCATCGTCGACATCACTACCTACAATAAGCATCCATTTTCTACAACATCCCGTGTTTGTCTACCTTTCTCCACACACACACACACACACATATAAACACACACACACAAATACACAAAATTGAAGAAGATTTATATATTAGGGTGTAATGAAAATATTAACATATCTACTCTGGGTAATTCCATGTCAAATTATCCAGGCCATGTCATCCACCCACTTCAATTTTTCTGAAATTTTGTCCAGGTGAGGATTTTGTAAAAGAGCTAAAAATCGACATAACTCTGCCAATTTTTGGAATTGGAAGCTCAAATTTTGGGGATTATCTAACATTAACATAGTCCACGCATGGAAAAAAATTCAGAAAAATTGAAGGGGGTGATGATAATTTTATATTTTTCTTGAGGATTTGACATGGAATTACCCTTCTACTAATTTAAGGTCAGCCTATCCTGAGAGTATTGTTTAAGTACTCACAAGAAAATAGTCATCCTGACAGAAGCTAAATGATCCAGGAAAATGCTCCAAGAGTTTCTTAGTAAGAGAAGATTTCCCACTGTTAGTAGCCCTGGAAGACCAAAATTTAAACAAAATGCAATTCACAAAAAAAAAAAAAAAAAAAAAAAAAAAAAAAATGGGGAGAGAGAGTGAAACAGACAGACATTTGTTTTAAACTGATTTCAAGACATGTTCATATTAATGAAATTTCATATATAAATAAAAATTCTTTGGATAGAAGATTTTTTAAATGTATCGTGTTTCCCCCAAAATAAGACCTAGCGTGATCTTTCAGGAGGATCTTAAACTAAGCCCCAGTTGAGAGTGGCAGACAGATGAAAGAAATAAGCATTCTTCACAATCTCATTATGCGACATAAACACTTAACATCCCCTGAAAATAAGCCCCAGTGATGCAGATCGCTTTTTGATTTACTGCGTTCTGGGACACACATATTTGCTTTGAATGAGTCCCCGGGAACATTTATGGCTCCCAACTAAAGCCAGCTAATCCCTACCTTGTAACCTATCCTGTGTAATTTGTTTCTGAGAAACTATTGAAATATATTTACAGTTAGCTTGAAATGGTAAGGGAAGAAAAAAAACAAAAAAACATTGGGATGCATGGATACGATTTTACTGTGTCCTTTTATATTTTTGTGCGTCAAGGACGCAGGACGTGTACCTATCAGCATCTCTGAAGTACTAGTGTTATATTTCAGAGTGAAAATTAATATAAGCCTTGTCTTATTTTCAAGGAAACACGGTAACATTCATATTTTTGGCTTCTAAAAGGAAAAACAAAATGTATCAAGCTACAAACAATAAAATAAAGTGGAGAAAATAAATCTAAAAAAGAAAAGAAAAAGAAAAAGGAAAAAAAAAAAAAAAAAAAAGAAAAAAAAAAGGAAAAAAAAAGAAAAAAAAAAAAAAAAGAAATGAAATAAATAAATCAACCCTTTATTAAAAATATTCTTTAGATATTGATTTCTTAAAAACTAGAAATATTTCAATCAGAATCTTGGATTTTTTTTTCTTCTTTAATTAAGAAATTTCTTTGAACAGGACATAAAACTTATTGAGGGAATTCGAAGGAGTAACTAAAGTAATGAATGATTTAAAAAAACCTTTTGTATGAAGAAAGACTTAGGATTGACTTATCAAGTTTTTTCCTACTCCTAAAAATTAATTTATGAAAGCATTTTTGCCCAAGGAATCCCAAAATGCTATTAAAAAAATCTTAAAGTTAACCAATTTTAAGTTAGTAATGATTTCTGATTTTTTCATAGCAAGATCAATATCTTGTTGAATTTTTACAATAGATTAATTACTCTATCACCTAGTTGTTTATATTGGCTAATTTTAATAAGTAGTGGGTTTTATTATCTAAAAGAAAAAAGAAAAAAAGATAGGAAGAAAATTGGAAATGATTTAGAGTAAGAATGAGGTAAAGCAAAAGAATAAAAAATGAGAATGAAGAAAGGAAGGAAGAAAGAAAGAAAAGGAAAGAGAGGAAAGAAAAGGAAAGAGAGGAAAGAAAAGGAAAGAAAGGAAAGAAAGAAAGGAAAAAGAAAGAAAAAAAGAAGGAAAAGAAAGAAAAAGAAAGAAAAGAAAAGAAAAAGGAAAGAAAAGAAAGAAAGGAAAAGAAAAGAAAGAAAAGAAAAGAAAAAAAAAGAAAAAAAGGAAAAGAAAAGAAAAAAAGGAAAAGAAAGAAAAAAAGGAAAGAAAAGAAAGAAAAAAAAAGGAAAAGAAAGAAAAAAGGAAGGAAAAGAAAGAAAAAAGAAGAAAAAGAAAGGAAAAGAAAGGAAAGAAAGAAAGAAAAGAAAAAAAAAGAAAGAAAAGAAAGGAAAGAAAGAAAGAAAAAGAAAGGAAAGAAAAGAAAGGAAAGAAGAAAGAAAGGAACTAAGGAAGAAAGGAAAAAAAAGAAAGGAACTAAGTGAGGAAGGATGGAAAGAAAGAAAGAAAAGAAAGAAAGAGAAAAATGACAAGTTAAATAAACAAAAGATTTGAAAAAAGAACAAACTGAACAAAAAAAGAAAAAAAAAAAGAAAGAAAAAGAAAGACATATACAAGTTTATAAATTTTACACACAAACATTAATTAAAATATTTTCATCACAAAAACAAAGTAGAAGATCTTAAATTACTGAATTTTTTGAAATTTTAATTATGAAATTTTAATTTTTTTAGCTATAGAAATTTTAAAGCAATCATTTGGTTTAATTTAATTAATTCACAGCTATTCAAAATATTTCAAACATTTCTTATCAATCTGATATAATTTTAATGGCATGTCAACCCATTTAGGGTTATTTGATGTGTCGGGAATTGCATTCATTGTGCAGTCGTTTATTTTTTTTTTTAGCATATGGTCCTAAGAAATATAAATGATTTTTAGACAGATCTATTTGACCTATAGGTGGGACACTAACAGGTACTACCACTCTTTTTTGGGGGGTGGGGGTGTCTTATTAGGATACAACGATTTTTCACTTTTTTAAAATATCAAATTTTCCATCTATGCGAAAGTTGTGTGTTAGTATACTGAATACTGATACCAAAAATTAGATCTTTTACTTGCACCATTGTTTGAGGAAATAGCATCAAAGATCGTCTACTAAAATGCACTAAAAATCCTCATTTTCTAAAGGCTAAATTTTGCGAATATGAGGATTTTTAGTGCATTTTAGTAGACGATCTTTGATGCTAAATGGTACAAGTAAAAGATCTAATTTTTGTTATCAGTATTCAGTAAACTAACACACAACTTTCGAATAGATGGACAATTTGATATTTTTTTTAAAGTGAAAAACAATCGACCTACCCTAGTGTCTTACCCCTGTGCAGGGGGATATAGTGTCAGTGTATTCACAGTCTCACCAAAGAGGGTGTTAATCAAATTAAAATTCTTTGAATAGCAATGCATTAACAATGTGCAAAAGTTCTTGGCATTATGGTTTTTCTTTTTAACTGAAGATTGAATAGAAAGTTGAAAAGACGTTTTATTATTTGGTTTAAGAATATTTTCAAAATCAACATTTCTTCTGCAATAATTGTGAACATAAAAAGAAAAGAAAAGAAAAAAGAAAAGGCATTTGCATAAAATGTTTGTCCTTTTGGGGACAAACAAGTTTAAAGCAGCTAATTTTATTGCAATTTTGCAGAAAAATAAAAGGAAATATTTTTCAGATATTTTGATAACCATTCCTATAGAATTAGTGCTATCATTCTTTTTTTTCTATCTAAGACAATATCATTATTATTAAAATTTCTTTTCTGTTTCTGTGACGGCATTTGCACTGGGTTGGTTGAGCCGGCAACATCCAACGAATTTACCTGTGGTGAATTCATGGAAGGAGTAACAAGGAAATAGGAAATTCACAAGTGGTCCCCAAACCCTGCATGCATATCCTGGTCATGGGAAGGAGATGTCCTTGTTTGATACAGATTTTCCATAAATGCAGTTGAAAAGCTGTTGATGATGGAGACTCCCTTTGGCCGGGTTGTGGCCCTAATACCACTGGATGCCAGATCTGTCTGCCTTGGATGACCCTATAAGGAACTTAAGTTCCTGATGGCATGGTTCTGACATTACTAAGTTTACACAGCCCTGCCATGATAAGGGGTTTGGCTTTAAACATAATGTGCTAGATAGCCGTTGAGCAAAGAGTTTTCTCCACCCTTTTACAGGTCTTGTTTTTCATTCTGCAGGGTGTCTAGCCACCCTCCTCACCAGACAAAATCTGTGGGGTTACTGGTTACTCTAGGTTTCTAAATCTTTGGTTTGGTTTGTTTTACGGCATATCAAACTCAGTGGGTCATTTAATGCCAACAAAGTTGTGATATAAATTCATTCTTAATGCATAATACAATTTTGTTTATCAACTCATGTTTTTCTATTTAACCCACTCCAGGTCAGAGTGGACCAGGGAGCAATGGTGATGAAGGGGTGCTCCACATTCCCCAAACCTCCAAAACTGGAACCTCACCATCAGATAGAGTTTAACGTCATTCCCAGGACATGTACACCCTCAGTCACCGCCTTCTAGCACCCATATGATAAAAAGGGGTTGGGGCTTGCCATAAGGGCAATAGGGTTGGGCCAATCATATAGGTGCTAGGGCTTGACATGACCAGCCGATTGATCAGAGGGGGCCTCTCCGATCGCCCGTCTAGCCCAAAATAGGGCCAAAGTGGAGTATTGTAAGTCATGAACTGCTCATCCACCTGGGCTCTATCCTTAAGCTACATGGGTCACCACCCACGGCCAACAGGTGGACCCATTTGGGGGAATCTTACCCCTCTGCAGAGGTGCAGTCGATGCATTCTAACACCCCAGCCAACAGGGCGGTCTAAATCTTTATTGAACAAACAAATAAAGTAAATACAGTGGAACCTTGCTTCTCAAACAATTCTGAAGTTGAACAATTCAGAGTTCGAACAAAAAGTTTGAGCAAAGAAGACCTCAGTTGTCAAACAAATTTTCATACTTCACATATACAAGTTGAGCCAATGAAAACGAATGACTGCTGAGGCAAACTGAAGATGGACAAACGGCTGGTCAAAAATACCCAAGCAGCATCAGTTAGCGTCAGTCGCTATCTTGCACGAGCATTTGACATTATTTTTGTGTAAATTACAGCTACTTTAAACCATATTCATGGATTCTAAGAAAGGCAGCAATGATACTACCGGAAAGGGAAAGAGGAAAGTTGTGAAAGCAATGATAGAATTGAAGAAAGAGATAATCATCAAGTTTGAGAATGGCGTTCTAGTCTTTGATCTTGCAACTCAATATGGCATAGCGAAATTGATGATTTTGACTTTTCTGAAGAATAAAGACGCAATAAAAGCAGCTGATGTTGTTAAAGAAGTGACAAGTGTTGTTAGTAAAGCAAAAGCCACAGATTAATGGACAGGAACACATAAAGCAATTTATGGGAAAATATTGTATCAGTTTTCGAACAAATCTGTTCTCGAACATAATTTTGGTTTGGTTTGTTTTATTTTATGGCATATCAACCTCAATGGGTCATTTAATGCTGACAAAGTTTTGAAATAAGTTCATTCTTGATGGATACTCAATTTCTTTTTATGAATAGATTTTTCTATTTAATCCATAGATGGGACCCTAACAGGTACTACCACTCCAGGTCAGAGTGAGCGGACCAGGGAGCAATGGTGATGAAGGGGTACTCCACATTCCCCAGACCTCCAGAACTGGAACCTCACCATCAGTTAGAGCTTAACGTCATACCCAGGACATGAAGACCCTCAGCCACCGCCTTCTAGCACCCATATAATAAAATGGGCCTGGGGCTTGCCATAAGGGCAATAGGGTTGGGGTAATCATATAGGTGCTAGGGCTTGATGTGACCAGCTGATTGATTGGAGGGAGCCTCTCCGACCGCCCATCTAGCCTAAGTAAGGGTCTAAGTGGAGTGTTGCATGTCATGGACGGCTCGGCCACCAGATTTCCATCACTAAGCATTATTGTTCGCCACCTACGGTCAACAAGTAGCCCCATTGGGGAGTCTTACCCCTCTGCAGAGGTGCATTCTAACGCCCCAGCCGACTGGGCGGGCGAAAGGAGTGACAAGTGTTATTAGCAAGTAAAGGCCACTTTACTGGGACCCTAACAGGCACTACCACTCTGGGTCAGAGTGGACCAGGGAGCAATGGTGATGAAGGGGTGTTCCACATTCCCCTAACCTCCAGAACTGGAACCCCACCATCAGATAGAGTTTAATGTCATGAAGACCCTCAGCCACTGTCTTCTAGCACACATGTGATAAAAAGGATTACCTGGACGTGGTAATTGCATTTCACTTAGCGCTAATACCCTTGGGAAAGGTATGAATCCTACTCTCCCTCCAGCTATGGATAAATAGTAGGGAAGACTGGGCTCTTTAACCTTGGTTAGGCAACCAGTCTAGGAGAAGGAAAACTCTGAATTCAAACCTGTTAAACTCCGCTTAAGAAATTGACTTTGTGTCGCATCCTGCTCGTGCGAAAGGGTTAGTAATTATATATATATGATAAAAAGGGTTGGGTGTTTGCCATTGTGGCAATAGGGTGCTATGGCTTGATGTGACCAGCTGATTGATCAGAAGGGGCCGTCTAGCCCAAGTAAGGGCGTAAGTGGAGTGTTGTATGTCATGGACATAATTTTGAAACAAACTATGTTCGAGAACTGAGGTTCCACTGTATGCGATAACTTGGGATACTCACCTCACCATTTTTGTTTTTATTCCTATACAGTGGTACGTTGACTTACGAGCTTTCAGAGTTACAAACTGTTAATGTTTTTGCTTTGTGATGAGAACTAAAATTTGAGGTACGAGTGATCTTCAGATATACATATATTAATAAGTTAATTAAAAACATTTAATTTCTCTGAATTTTTTTTTTAGATAAAGCTTGATAATTTGTATTATTTGGACTTACTAGGGACAATGGTGATCCCATTGTCAAGCTGTCTTCTTGTCTGTATATGTTAGAACCCATCCCAAAGTAGGTTGTTTCCACACAGAAGGTTAACATCTCTGTCAGATTATCTATTGAGATACAGGTGCGTTCTTCCAATGAGTGATCTGCAGCAGCTAACTTATCCTGTATCACTGGTAGAGTCTCACCAGTGGGTACATTCCTAAATAGACTCACTCCATCTAAATTCACCATTTAGTTGGAATGAACGGGAGCATTGCTGATTTTTTTCCACAAAATGGGCAAATATGAAGAAAAGGTTCCCGAGTTCGACAAGAAATACCTGAAGACCAGGGAGCACATCGGTCGAAACGTTGTGTAGATAACAATAAAGATGAGGGCAATAGTCTGAATAATCCAAATAAAACAAGAAATATTTAAGTTTCTAAATCTATCATATAAAAAAATTTTTTCTAAAAAACCCCAAAAATAACTTAAAACATAAGCAAAAAGGAGATAGACTCCCTCGCTGTCTGGCTGATAATAACAATAGGCCACTCCACTTAATATTTTGGTTCAATCAAAAAAAAAAAAAAAATTGTTCAATCAGAAATGAAAAAAGTATCTAGGAGCTGATGGTAGGTGTCGCACTCCATCTCAGCAAAAAACAACCCCCCTGGTCTAGTACTAACAAAAAGGAGATAGACTCCCTCACTGTCTGGCTGCTACCAACAATAGGCCACTCCACAGAATTTAGTATATAATTTAATATTTTGGTCCAATCAAAAAAAAAAAGAAGAAAGTAAAGCATCTAGGAGCTGATGGTAGGTTTGGTGCTCCAGCTCAACAAAAAAACAATCCTCCTAGTCTAGTACTAACGAAAAGGAGATAGACTTTATAACTTAAAGTACATAATTTATAATTACATTCTATTTATGTTTTCATACAATGCAGTTCTGTTTTTGTTATTTAAAAGAAGCTTAACTAAGAAGAAAAAAATTAGGGTGTTTTTTTTTTGGGGGGGGGGGCTGGGATGGGCTAATGGCATTTCAGTTTTATTTCAATGTGGAAAATTGATTTGTTAAACAAGGAAATTGAGTTGTGAGTGGAACTAAACTCATAAATCAAGGTACCACTGTATTCAAAAAGTGTTAGTAAAATGGAAAAATATATTTAAGCAGCAAAGTAAAGAGAAAAAATCAAATAAAAAAAAAAAAAAAAAAAAAGAAACCCAAACTGACCCACTGATGCCAACAATTAAGGCCATGTTTCTTTCATTTTTAGATGCAGCAGACATTTTGATTCAGAGGAATTCCTGGAATAAATGAAAAGAAAATAAGAAATTAATAGACAATCAAACATCTATCTATACTAGGCATACCCAATTTTGTTGGCTGCTAGGTTTTTAAAAACAAATTAAAATTAATTAAATCTATTATTTAAGGTCAAACTTTTGTCTAAAATGATAAGTAGTAACATAATGACCATCATTAAAAAAAGAAAAATATCATTACATATGCAGTTTATTTTTAATAGATTTAAAACGATTTGTTTTGGTCAATTTCAACGTGCTTTTTCAATGGTTTTAGGTGCTTGTTTACAATTTAAACATAACATTCGCGATTGCAAAAATTTTTACCAAAAATCAGGTAATTATCCAATTATAATGAAATTTTCAGTATTGATTTATCAATTAATGAATTTTATAATGCATTAGTTATTTTATTTCAAAACTTTAATTTAGTATTTTTGCTATGAAAAATTAATATATAAAATTCATTTAAAATATGAAAAGCCTGATGTTAAGTTTAAAATGTTATATTTTTAGATTCTAAAAATAAATACAATGTACCGCCCCTTTTTAAGCAGAAAAAATATCGATGTATAATTTTATCTTTTATAAGATAATAGCCAATTAAATAATTATCGAAATGAGTAAAAAAGAAATCTCCAAAAAATTAATTATCTATTATTTTTTTACATTTTATTTTTCGATTTTCAGTACTTATTTTCTCATAGAAAAGCCACTGTAAAATTTTTTTTTTTGTTTCTATTCATAACTTCGGTCTTGTATCTCTTTATTTATACTGTAATTAGAAAACTATAAGACCAACTTGAAAAAAATGCTACGCCCCCAACATAAGGGGGGTCAAAATTAAGTGACCTGAAAAAAAAATGAGAAAGTTTTGAAATAACATAAATAATGCATTGTAAAGATCATTCATTGATAAATAAACACTGAAAATTTCATTAAAATCCGATAATTCCCTGATTTTTGGTAAATTATTTTCGGGGGGGGGGGGCTAAAGTCATTTTGTCAAAAACGCATTTTAGGTCCATTTTGGTTATAGCTAATCTATACATATATAAAGGGCAGTTGATGTGTATGTATGTATGTACATATGTTTGGATGAAACTATGAAAATAAAAGAAAGAAATAATGAAGATTTGATTTATATCTGAAGATATTTAAAAATTAAAATATGCATAGAAATAGCATTGAAATTTTACTTTAAAATATCCAACATTTGTAAATCTCAAAAGTAAACAAATCAATGCACTAGGGTTTCCCCCTCTACTCAGGCAGCGCTGGGTAGCCGCTTCTAATTTTTAATAAGGATAAGAAAAATCTTATAAACTGTAATAATACTCGTGTTCCTTAAAACTACGACAGTATCATCTTGCAAAACCATCTAATTAAAAATGAAATCGTCCAAATTGTCCAGGATGAAATGCAAAATTGTAAATCCTGATTATCTGGTGTTGCTTATACGCCAAATTCTTATTTCTCAGGAGTCTCATCACCTCAGCTAAATAATGGACCATTCCGTTTTTATTATAAAGAAAGAAACTGAAGGAAAAGGATATGCTACACAGAAAAAATATAAGAAAGAAAAAGAAAGACAGAAAGAGGGGGTGAGTGCTTGGAAGTGATAATGTTAACCTGTTTCAATCAAACATAATGAAAAGATGAAAAGAAAGAAATAAAAGAGTGAAAGAGTGCTAAATCAAGATTATTATACTTTTTATATATTGAACTATTTGAAGTAGCTCTTAAGTAAACATACCAAATATTGTAATAATTAAATTATCATACTGATGCAGTGATGCTTTTTCATTTAGTGCATCCTGGGATGCACATATTTACTTTGAATGAGTCCCCGGGAAAATTTATGGGTCCCAACTAAAGTTTCTTAATAAATTGTAGGGTATTTATTCATGATCTGGTGAAACAACTAAAGCTGGCTAACTCCTAACTTGTAATCTATCCTGTGTAATTCATTTCTAAGAAACTATTGAAATGCATTTACAGTTAGCTTGAAATGGTGAGGGAAGAAAAAAGAAAAACACTGGGATGCATGAATATGATTTTACTGGGTCCTTTTAGATTTTTATGCATCAGAGATGCAGGACGCGTACCCATCAGCATCTCTGAGACAATTGTGTGGGGTTTTTTTTATGTCTCCCCTTATCTTAGTCACCAAGACAATTAGCCATCGTCATCATCATGTGAAATTTTCACTTCTCACAGTACCCTATGATAATCAGCAGTCCCCTGAAATATGTTGCCCTCCCCTCCAGTCAACATAAAAGCCCCTGCCACAATTATGTGTGTGATGTAGCAACCATCCAGGTTACTATGCAACAGACATTTTGGTATTTAATAGCAGTTTGCATAAAACTATGCCACACATTTGTCTATCTGGGGGGCTGGGAGCATTTCTCCTATGCAACAATCTATATATATATATATATATTAATACTTGTGTTCCTTATAAGTATGACTTATCATCTAGCAACACCCTCTTGTTAAAAATAAGACCATCAAAAAATGAAATGCATAAATGTAAATCCTGATTATCTGGTGTTGCTTATCCGCCGAATTCTTATTTCCCAGCTAAATAATGGATCATGCCGTTTTTATTATAAAGAAAGAAAGGGAAGAAAAAGGACATGCTACACAGGAAAAATATAATAAGAAAGAAAGAGAATAGGGGGAAAAATAGAGAGAGGGGGTGAGCACGCAGAAGTGATAAAGCTAATCTGTTTCAATTGAACATAATGAAAAGAAGGAAAAGGAAAGAAAGAAAAAAAAATGGAGCTAAATCAAGACTATTATTAAAAAAAGTCAAAGTAAAGTCGTCGGGGTGGCTTAAAGTCGGTATCAGCCAGACAGCGAGGGAGTCTACCCCTTTTCACTTGCGCTAGACCAAGGAGATTGATTTTGGTGTCTGAGGTGGAGCACAACAACTACCATTAGCTCCTCACTTTACTACACGGATCTCTGTGCTACTCATACACTGAGTTGGCGAGGGCGTGTATCGAACTGGGAACTTTGAGGTTCCCTGCTGAACACTCAATACTGACTGAGCTAAACCAGCACTGATGACTATTATACTTCTTACATATTGAACTATTTCGCATTAACTCTTAAGTAAACATATTAAACATTGTAAGAATTAGATTATTATACTGTAGTATATCAACAGGTTCCACTCGTAAAACTAAATATTTTCTCAAATGCTAGCATCAAAGTAGTGTTTTCTGTTCAATGTTCATGCATAAGAATAAGTTTCCCTTCAAAACAAGTCAGTTTTATATTTCTAAAATCGAGTCTTGATTTCTACATTGCAAAATGCAACATACAGTAATACAATAAACAAACAATCAGTCTATACAATTTGAATTCTGATAACTGATAATTTTATATGCATTCTTATTTAATTTCGTTAGTCTTTCTAATTTGATATATTTCATTACATGACTTTCGGAAACATTTTTTCACGCTCAGAGTTGCTAAGGCATGGAATAAACTGCCTGCATCCGTTGTAGGCTGCCAAAACACTGCATCTTTCAAAGCCTCCATGCTTCCTGTAATTCGCCAACACTATACCTGATACTCTCCTCCACACACATATGCACGCACACACATACATGTATATTATTACTGTATGCTATTCATGTTCCTGACATTAGTATATTATTCTATGTACTATACATGAGATTTTGATGAGTTATGGTGCACCTGAGCTATTATTTAGAATTTTTTTTTTATTAATTGAAACTTAAATACTTATGTCCAGAGTGTGCATATTCTTGCTAGTACAGATAAATAAATCTTTCATGACTTTTTAAATAAAAAATGAATGAGAGTCCAGAGTTGCTGATAGGTACACGTACTGCATCCCCGATGCACAAAAATCTAAAGGGATGCAGTAAAATCATATCCATGCATCCCAGTGTTTTTCTTTTTTCTTCCCTCACCATCTCAAGCTAACTGTGAATACATTTCAATAGTTTCTTAGAAATGAATTACACAGGATAGGTTACTAGGTAGAAGTTAGACAGCTTTAGTTGGGACCCATAAATTTTCACAGGGACTCATTTAAAGCATATATGTGTGTCCCAGAACACAGTATATCAAAAAGCTATCAGTATCACTAAGGGTCATTCAATAAATAAGGTTAATTTGGCCGAAGGAGTTGGCAAAAGGAAGTACTGTTTACAATTATACATTTTTCTAGGAAATCAATAGTGACAAGTCTTTTCCTATCCTAGGGTCAGCATAACCTTCTTTACTG
>CM042139.1:15507320-15574452 GCA_023376005.1 Doryteuthis pealeii
GCAGACTGGGCTCTTTAACCTTGGTTAGGCAACCGGTCTAGGAGAAGGAAAACTCTGAATTCAAACCTGTTGAACTCCGCTTAAAAAATTGACCTTGTGTCGCATCCTGCTCGTGCGGAGGGGTTGGTAAATATATATATAATAATAAAGATGAGAACAACAGTCCGAAAAAATCCAAACTTTTATTTTCAGTTGAATCTAACAAAACCGTATTGAGCAGTACAATACTGGCATCAGGTGGGTGGATTGTTTATAATGTATGTGGAAAGTAGGTTTAGTTGGTTTGGTTTTATGGCATATCAACCTCGTTGGGTCATTTAATGCTGACAAAGTTGTGAAATAAATTCATTCTTAATGCATAATACAATTTTGTTTATCAATAGTTTTTCTATTTAACCCATAGATGGGACCCTAACAGGTACTACCACTCCGGGTCAGAGTGGACCAGGGAGCAATGGTGATGAAGGGGTGCTTCACATTCCCCAAACCTCCAAAACTGGAACCTCACCATCAGATAGAGTTTAACGTCATTCCCAGGATATGTAAACACTCAGTCACTGCCTTCTAGCACCCATATAATAAAAAGGGGTTGGGGCTTGCCATAAGGGCAATAGGGTTGGCAAAATCATATAGGTGCTAGAGCTTGACGTGACCAGCTGATTGATCATAGGGGGCTTCTCCGACCGCCTGTCTAGCCCATTGATAGGGCCAAAGTGGAGTATTGTAAGTCATGAACTGCTCATCCACCTGGGCTCTATCCTTAAGCATCACGGGTTGCCACCCACGGCCAACAGGTGGACCCATTGGGTGAGTCTTACCCCTCTGCAGAGGTGCAGTCGGTGCATTCTAACGCCCCAGCCGACAGAGTGGGTGGAAGGTAGGGGACTAAAGATAAATTGTTAAATGAAGACAAGCAAGGGTGGATAAATTAAGTATTTAAAGTGGTGTACCTTGCTGTTCATCTTGGTAGTAAAAATATGAATCTAGCAGATGTGTACCTAGAGCTGAGGCTTGGGGGGCGGGGCACAAGGGAGGGCGTCTTCAGTATTTGATGGAATTCTATAATAATGTCAACAGTAATATAGTAGACGTGAACCCCCTATCTGTAGCTTTTAATGCCCTGAAATGGAAGGCGTCTTCAAATAACCCTACCCTCCTCAGTAATGCCCCGGGGTGGGGTAGGCTATTGCTAAAGGTAAAACAAGAGAAATGCAGTAAAGACAAGAGACATGATATTTGATAACAACCATGTCATACATCACTTGAAAAGAAATCTGGGGAATACAAGCAGAAAGATATGATTGAAGTTTTTAAACATACTCATGGATTTTATTCAACAAATTTTAATCCATTGAATGTTGCCCCAAAAATCAAAACCAGACTTATAAATTAAAACTTTCAAAACAATTTTGCAAAACAAATGTAAGACAAAATTATTTTAGTAACAGGGTAGTAGATTAATGGAATAAACTACCATCATCAGTATTGAATGTCCCATCTCTGAAGTCTTTTAAGGCAAAGTTGGATGAATTGTGGAAGAAAGAAAGAATATAGATATTCAGTGAAAAGAAGAAATGTTTTAAATATAGTTATTTACTAAGCTTATCTTAAATGTGGCACAAAGCCAGAAGTATGGGACACCCAGTGAGAATCGAACTCACTATCAATAGTCTGCGAATCTACCTTACTGCTAATCATTACACCACGTGAGGTGCCCTAAAAGTTTTCAATATAAGGAACAGCTGACAGGTTTCAGACCTAATATACTAGCTGAAAATATATAGCTGAACTTGCACAAAGGTGTCAAAATTAGGGTGACCCAGAAAAAACAGAACCCACAAAATTTGTAATAAAACTGTTAATTTTAACTATGGGGGTTTAAGGTTAGGATTAGGGTTTACGGTTAGTTTAATGGTAAAATGAATAAATAATTTGGGTTGTTTTTTTCTGGGTCACCCTGTATACTGGTGACCCCAAAAAAACAGAACCTACAAATTTTGTAATAGAACTGTTAATTTTGTAGGATTGGGGGGGGGGGTTAAGGTTAGTTTAATGGGAAAATAAATAAATAATTTGGGTTTTGTTTTTTCTGGGTCAACCTAATTTTGACACCTTTGTGCAAGTTCAGCCAAATATATTACTATTATATTATTATAAAAAAATAGAAAAAGTCTGTAATTTTTTCCTTTAGCAAAATTTAAAAAATGTAATATTTGCTTATTCAATTGTTTAAATGTTTTTATGGAGAAAAGGGCAATTTTTCGTAAAGAAATTTTTCTTTTTATATATTCTTAATTCACAGTAATAACTTATTACTTGTTTATTACTAATAAGCAAAAAATTGAGTTTGACATTGTAAAAGATAAAAAAAACAAAAAAAACAGGTATTTTTCCCGAACGTACTAAATATTACAAAAACATTTTTTTTAGTGTTACACCTGCTACAATAAACATATAAGTGGCTATTTCTTTAAATACTATTTTTATAGATAATTAAAAAAAAAAAATAGGGTGAATGTTTAGAGTTTCATAAATATGTAACATTATTTAACAAAATATACTCGCGTGTGTACGTACAAGAAAGAAGAAATGAATGATTTGTTTGAAGAAAACAATAATGTTAGTACAATAAGAGTGAGAGAAAAAATGTCACATTATTTATCAGTTCTTATATGAAATTATTGACATAAATTATAATTGACCCTTCTTACCTTTAAAGTAGGAAAAAAATATGAAGACGTGGTTGTCAAGAGAGATGTACACACAGCATATACTTTCGACAAGGGTGGAAAACAGGGTTCTCTTTTTTGTTGCTGTTGTATTTTCTTGACGAAAAGAAAAGAAAAAGGAAATTAAATTGTAGACAAGATAAGTTAAATTACACATATGTTAAAAGTTGATAAAAACAAGGGTCATCATATTTAAGAAAAGAAAAGAAAAAAAAATCAACGTTTTTGGTAGGATTAACTGATCCTTTTTACAACTAAATAAATAACCGTGATTGCTGCATTTGTATTTATGGGGGGAAAATAGATTTGGAAATATCAAATCATTTAATCAAAAAGTGTGCGATTATTATTAAATGGAAAAAAAAAAAAGATGCATTTAAAAGATATCAATTTTACATGTTATTTCTATATGTGTTGAATAATAATTTTCACTTCGGGTCAGTCCGATTGAAAAATGCATCATTGTGCAATTTGTTAGGTTGAGGGTCTTAATTATTCAACGATAATGAATAAATAATAGAGAAAAAAAAAAATAGAATGTAAGTAAAAAAAAAAAAAAGAAGCAGGCATACTCGTTCTTTTTTTATTTATTTATTTTTTTTATTATATATATTTCAATTTATACGATGAAAAGATTGAATTTGTTTTATAATACACATTTATAACTATTCTTAATTAATAGCTTGCATGATCGAAGGAAGATATTATTATTATTAATAATAATAATAATAACAATAAAGCAAGCTTTAGGAGTCAAGAATAGCCACGATGAATTTGTAGTAAAGAAAAAAGTGGTCACAATATGAGGGACCATTTTAATAGGGCAACTGCATGTGAAAAGGATTGACAATTGAATCAAGAACCCGACTTATTATCAATAATAATAATAATAATATTTAAATAATATAAATAATACTGCAATAAACAGGTTAATAATGTGTTTGACTAAAACATGTAAAGATTTTTTTGTGGTGCATGTTTTTTTTTTAAACGTAAAACAAAATTTGATAAACTTACTTAAAAATGGTCAAGATGTGGATTTTTTTAAACAACAAAGAAATAATAATAATAATAATAATAATAAAAGAATCAAGCTTTAGGAGTCAATAATAGCCACGATGAATTTGTAGTAAAGAAAAAGTGGCCACAATCTGAGGGACCATAAGAAGATTTTTAATAGGGCAACTGCAAAAGGATTGACAATTGAATCAAATCCCCGAATTATTATTATTATTATTATTATTATTATTATCGTTATTTAAATAATAACAATAATCGTGTTATAAACAGGTTAATAATGTGTTTGACTAAAACACTTAAAGATTTTTGTGGTGCATGCTTTTTAAAAAAAAAAAAAAAAAAAGAAAGTAAAACCAAATTTAATAAACTTACTTAAAAATGGTCTAGATGTTTTTCTTTTTCTTAACAACAAAGAAGAAACAACAAAGTTGTCGTCATCGGCGTGATATGTGTTGTATATTGTTGTTATTCAATATTAATTAAATTGTGTAAAAAAGCAGAGACATTTATAGGTGAAGATGAAGAAAGAAATGAACCAAAATAATTAAAGATTTCTACGTTAAAAATTGAAGAGTTTTTTTGTTTTTAAATTGGTCTCAGAAAAGAAAAAAAAAATAGAAGGGCTTAATTCACTAGTGGTCAGTATGAGTTTTATGTTGTTGTTATTATTTTTAAGTGGTCGACCAGAACGAAAGAGAAGCTTTCTTGGTTTTAAATGACCAATTTGAAACCCGAGGAGGAAATTTATTTATCAATTTGGCAGCCGTATCACTTGCAAGGAAGAACAACGTGTGATGGGGGAAATAATAATTTAAAAAATTTAAAAATATGAGAAGGAAAGTAATACGATTTTTTTCAGTGATAAAATACAATGTTTTCGTTTGTTTGTTTGTTTATATATTGAAGAAGAGAGTTTTTTTTTTGTTTTTTTAGAAGGATTCTGTTGCAGCGGCTGTATTGGAGTTTGCACTCGAACTTAGGGAGTCGGAGCTGTCGTCCCTGGGCCCCGTAGAATCCCCCAGGGGGTCAATACTAGTCTCAGACCGAAACCTAGACGAGTCGTTAATTCTCTTAAGGAAGGCTTCCAACAGTTGTTTGTTCAAGTGGTCTGTTTGGCACATGTCGTCCTGTGGTTGTTGTAGATCAATCGGTGTTGGTTGATTATTGGGCGGTGGTCCACACACTTCTATTCGCGGGGGCGGCGGCTGTAGGGGAGAAGCATTAGTTACGGTTATGTCCACTGACGCCGTCCTCCGGTTCTCGTGGTTGTGGGCCGCCATCTTGTGCGCAGGGAGCACCTGCTTACGTACATCGCACAATACAAGAGACAACATTCACAACAACAACATCAGCAGCAGCAGCTGCGATCAAGACTCTTGCTGCAGCCTGGGCTTCATATCATTCTCAGTACTGGGTTCAAGTTTTGTCTAGGATAGCTTATGGTAGACTGTGAATTCAAGGGAGTAAATTTTTACCATTTTTTTTCAACTTAAAAAAAAAAAGAATCAATAAATTCAAAAAAGAATAAGTAATCTTGTAATAAAAGCTATCCAAGCCAGGGTAGACTATTAATTTAAGGGAGTAAATTTTTAACATAGTCTACCGGACAGATCTTAGTGGAATATGAAATCAAGTCCAATGTATATATTTTTCATTTCTCAACTGGGATTAATACTATTCCTCTGAATTTTTTAGATGAGGCTTGATAAATTGGATTATTTGGATTATTCGGACTATTATCCTCATTTTTATTGTTATCTGTACAATGTTTCTGCCAATATGCCATCCGGCCTTCTTCAGGTATTTCTTGTCAGAGTTGGTTCCCAAGTCTGATGGGATTAATACCTTTAATAAAGATTTTTTTTTAAATGAATAAATTTAAAAAAAAAATGTAATCTTGGAAAAAAAGCTATCCAAGCCAGGGTAGACTGTAAATTTAGGGGGTTAAATTTTTACCATATTCTACTGGACAGATGTTAGTGGAATATGAAATCAAGTCCAATGTATATAGTTTTTAATTTCTCAACTGGGATTAATACTTTTAATAAAAATCAAACTCTAAGGAAAACATAACTTAATAAGTTAATCTATTTATAAGTTTAAAAAAAAAAAATTAAATGACAGCATCAATTGACATATAGATTCAAAGTTGTAGCATAGTGATTCAGTTATACACTTTTTAGACTACAGAACTGCAAAAATGGACTGTTTTAAGTTTGTTTTTTGTTTTTTTGTTACTCTAAAAGAGAAATATTGTTAGACTTTAAATACCCGGCAAAATTACAAGCGAATAGTAATTTTCAGTTTATTTCAGTATAGGACTTGATAAGTTTAATCTCAATTCCCTTAAAATAACAACGCTAAGAACACATTACAAACCTTTCTTGAAGGTAAACTGCTGAAGATACAGCTGCTGCTGCTGCTGCTGCTAATATCCAACCTCTACTATAATAAAACACTACATGTATGTGTATATTAATTTTTTGTCTGTAATATGTCAAATAAAGTAATAAAAATAGTTTAAGCAGTTCATAATATTCCTAATACTAACTTGTAGGCCAAGAATAGAATGTTAAAATGAGGAGTGCAATAAAATTTGGATTACTTAAAAAACTAGTATTATTTGGAATATTTGGACTATTGTCCTCATCTTTATTGTTATCTGTACAACGTTTCGGATGATGTGTCCACTGGCCTTCTTTAGGTATTTCTTGTCGGACTCAGGAGCTTTCTCAAACTCGAGAACCTTCTTTTCAAACTCAGGAACCTTCTTGTTATAATTGGGAACCTTCTTGTCATAATCAGGAGCCATCACGGAACATTGAACCCAACCCTTTATTCAATCCACGGGGGTATCCTGTTCTCATTCCACTAACCATAGCTGGGGCACAAGTGTTAAGCTGTGTTAATTATTATTCTATGTTACTGTCATCCTTGACCAGGATTGAACCTGCAGCCTAGAGATAACTGTCGCTTAGAACAGTATTAACCCAACAACTTTATTCACTTAAAAATTCAGAGAAATTGTAATTAAAAGACATATTAATGCTGTTTAAAACAATGTTATCACCCTGGGAAAATACATTCATTCAATTCATACAGAAAAGTAAATCAATCCTATTACAACTTTAATAATACTCAACAACAGATCCCTTAAGTCAGGCATTAACAGAAATAAATTCTGTAAAGAGAAAGGAATGAAGACAAGACAAATATATTGGACCATATGACCTTTAAGCACCCCTTTTGCGATCTCGATTCATAAGGACATGTTTTTCATTTACACTGTCAAAATCCGGTTGTTTATTAGGGGTTATGGTTAGAGGTTAGGGTTATAATTTAAAAAAACCTCTAAAAATCGTCTGTTAACAAACAACCGGATTTTGACGGTGTAAATGAAAAACATGTCCTTATGAATTGAGATTGCAAAAGGAGTGCCTAAAGGTCATATGGACCAATATATTTTGTTTAAAAGGGGATATTTTATTATGTTCGGTGTGAAGAGTTTGCTAAATCTTAATAGCTTTTAGCAGTCTTTTAATCGATTTTTCTTAATAACACATTGGGTATTTCCATGTCAAATCATCCAGGCCATGTCACCCACCCCCTTCAATTTTTCTGAAATTTTGTCCAGGTATGGATTATGTTAAAGTTGGACAATCCCCAAAATTTGAGCTTCCAATTCTGAAAATTGGCAGAGTTATGTTAATTTTTAGCTCTCAAAATTGGGGGGGGGGGGCATGAAAAATGGTGACTTTTTGTAATCTATTTTTGTCTGTAAAATGTGTTCAAGAGCTTCCATACTCCTAAAATTGGTTTATGTAAGAATTTTTGCCCAAGGAATCTAAAAATGCTACCAAAAAAGTCTTAAAGTCAAAAATAGATTACAAAAACTTGCCATTTTTCGCCAAGCCCACCAAATATGGAGAATTAAAAATCGACATAACTCCGCTAATTTTTTGGAATTGGAAGCTAAAATTTTGGGGATTGTCTAACATTAACATAGTCTAAACCTGGAAAAAAAAATTCAGAAAAATTGAAGGGGGTGGGTGATAATTTTACTTTTTCCTGGATGATTTGACATGGAATTTTACAGACAATGAAAATAAATGACCATTTTCGCCCAAGAATTTTTGGAAAAAAATTTATAAAACCTGGGGTACTGTAAAAGCATTGTATGAAAGTGCAGTCCGTGTGTGGGCTGCACCTGTGCTTGCTGAGGGCCACATGTGGCCCACAGGCTTCATGTTTGACATACCTCCCTTAAGTATCATCATCATCATTATCACCAGGTTTGTGCAGACAGCATGGATACCCATCTCTCTCTCTCTAAGTGGTGCAGCCAAACAGTAGCACTGACACAGTTACAGCTTGTAAGAATTCTTGCTTTATCTTATCAAAGAGATCAGATTTCCATAGGATTGATAATCTGTTTATAGCAGTCCATGCCTTTTCTATGTGTATATTGACATTGCTTTCAGTAGATGAGATATTACTACCTAGTAGGGCTCGACATTAACGCCGTCCCGTTGTCCCGGGGACAATAAAAATTACATCTAGGATGATCAATATGTCATCCGGGACAGTTTACCGGGGACGGTAAAAATTTTTCCTGAAAGTTAGTACTACATTCCAATATTGGCCGTCCAGTGATTGCCCGAATGCTGACCTGAAAATGAGGATACGGCGCTGCAGGTCTATTCTAAAAGCCATGTAATGAATAATTGTGGAGGGAGATAGTTTAAAAGGACCGAATTATGTACTACTAACCCTTCCTTTCTCTTCCTTCCAAATCCTTAAACACTGTGCGAGGACAAAATTCTTTCATTTACGATTCACAACCCAGTACGATAAAATTTACAAGTAAAAAAGTATTTTTTTAGCTTAAAACACACTATGGATTTTTTGTCCAAATATCCAGAATTATCACTGCTTCAGCTTTTCTTAATGTTTTATTACATGTTATTATGTTACTGATGACTGACAAGTATAGATGATGCTGATGAATTAAACAAAAATATTTTGATTTCGGGACAAAACCCATTTGGGATGGTCAAAACCCCATTCAGGACGATTGATAATTTTTGTTCCGAACGGTCATAAAAAAAATTAGTGTCAGGGCCTGCTACCTAGGTATGTGAGCATGTTAATTTCAGAGGTTTACTATTCAGTGTGGAAATGTCTCCATCTTGTTTAAAAGACATGAACTCCATTTTGTCTGAGATTATGAGGTATAGGTTTTATAGGATTAGGCATTTAGGTTATTTGGTGCATGTTCGCGCTGGTTCTTTTCTTTTAAAGCCCATTATATATAATACTTCCTTCTTGTGGTTTGTCAAGCTGAAAGGAAATGAAAAGATACTTTTAGGTTTCAGACTTTATTTCTAGGTTCATAGCTATTTCTTGGAGAGGAGATTTTCTCCTGAGCCAGTCAAAAGCATCTGTTCCCAGTCAAGGTCTGCGTTGGGAATGGCCGAGGGATCTTCTTGGTGGTAGTAAGGGGATTTTTGTGCACATGCCTAGAAGGTTCTTCCTGGCTTCACAGAGATTGTTATTTTAAAAATTCCCTACATTAACCGAGGATAATTAACAGGGTACCCATCTATTATGCAACTCTTGTGATTTTATATGGGTATAAGGTTGTTAGATGTTTTCGGCGCGTGTTCGCAGGTTGTTTCTTTTAAAACCCATTATATTTGGTTCTTACTTTTTGTGGTTGTTCAGACTTTATTTCTAGATTTATAGCTATTTCTTGGAGAGGAGATTTTCTCCTGAGCCAGTCAAAAGCATCTGTTCCCAGTCAAGGTCTGCATTTGAATGGCCAAGGGATCTTCTTGGTGGTAGTAAGGGGCATTTTTCTGCACATGCCTAGAAGGTTCTTCCTGTCTGGGGGCTTCACAGAGATTGTTATTTAAAATTTTCAAGATGATATTAACCCTTATGCAAGTTTCATTGTGTTAAATGTGTGTGATTGTGGGGGGGGGGGTAAATTTGTCAGGGCAAATTGGAGGTCCCTAGGGATTAGGCTTTTGGTTATTTTTGGTGCGTGTTCACAGGTTGTTTCCTTTAAACCCTATTATATGTGGTTCTTCCTTCTTGTGGTTTGTCAGGCTGAAAAGGAAATAAAGGAAGGGAAAAGAAGAGACAAAGACAAAAGATACTTTTAGGTTTCAGACTTTATTTCTAGGTTCATAGCTATTTCTTGGAGAGGAGATTTTCTCCTGAGCCAGTCAATAGTGTCTGTTCCCAGTCAAAGTCTGTGTTGGAATAATCGAGTCCCGTCCAGTATGAGAAGAACCGCAGGATCGGAGCAGTGGTTCGCGTGCTCACTTGAACGAGTGGCGGTGCCAAGCTGCCTCTGCGCGATAACGGCTGAAAGCCTCTAAGCCGGAACCGCGACCGGTGTCACCACAGTATTATGAAAGGCGTCTCTTTTCGTTCCGCTGGAGCCTGCCATAGCGGTTGTCTGTCACTAGTAGCGGCGACTGTTGCGTACGGCGGGGCGGTTTGCTGTCTCCGTCGGTCGTGGCTTGTCGTCGTTGCAAGTAGGAAGTGTTTGGCGGTAGGAAGTGTTTTTTGTTTTTTTTTTCTGTGCATACCCAGAAGGTTCTGCCTGTCTGAGGACTCCTGGGAGATTGTTATTTTTTAATTTTCAATTTTATTTTATTCTAATTTTATCTACAAGTTCACATAGAGGCCAATACCTTTATTGCCTTTTCTAAGCTATGAAGCACTGATTCATCTTGTGCAGGTGTATTTTCGAGAATCGCTAGATCAAATGCATAAACAGATAATACAGTAGAGTTTAAGTAGTGCAGCCATATAATAGTACTAGCACAGCTACAGCTTGTAAGAATCCTCCTGGTGTATTTTTGAGAATCGCTAGATCAAATGCATAAACAGATAATACAGTAGAGTTTAAGTAGTGCAGCCATATAATAGTACTGGCACAGCTACAGCTTGTAAGAATCCTCCTGGTGTATTTTCGAGAATCGCTAGATCAAATGCATAAACAGATAATACAGTAGAGTTTAAGTAGTGCAGCCATATAATAGTACTGGCACAGCTACAGCTTGTAAGAATCCTCGCTTTGTCTTATCACAGAGATCAGATTTCCATATGTCTATAGTGTTGATAACAGACTGTTTCGTAACAACACATTACCTTAATGAAAATAAATGACCATTTTTGCCCAACAATTTTTGGAAATTAAAAAAAAAACCCTGGGGTGCTGTAAAAGTGCTGTACGAAAGCGCAGTCTGCATGCAGGCCGCACATGTGCTTTTTGAGGGATGCATGCAACCCACGGGCTGCATTTTTGACATATCTCCCTTAAGTAGTATCATCATCATTATCAGCAGGTTGCTCATACCCATCTCTCCAGTGAAAGACCATCAGCTAACACTGATGTGAAGAACTCACAAGGAGGGAAATTACAATGATGATGATGATGATAATGATAAAGACAAAAATAATAATTCGGTTAATTCCTATAAGTTTAACATGATCAAAGGGGAACCACTCTTGACTGATAAATTATTTATTTATTTATTGATCTACTTGGAAAAAAGAAGACAGGGTTAGGGTTTAGGGTTAGGGTTTAGGGTTAGGGTTTAGGGTTAGTTTAATAGAAAAATAAATAAATAATTTATCAGTCAAGAGTTGTGCCCCTTTGATTATGTTAAACTTATAGGAAATAACCAATAATTCAATATATGAAATATTAAAAAGGAATATATTTTGGTATCTTTAAACTGAATAATAATAAAAAAAATGTTAAAGGAAGAATGTTACATAAAATGCTTACAAGTTTCATTTTTTTTTTCCACCTTTCAACTAAAAATATAAGAAAAACAAGTTAATTCCAGCAGTTATTTTCATGCAAGTCTGGTAGAAAATTTAAATCTGGATCAGTGTTTACAACGTTATATTTTCTGTTTTGTTGGCAAAAAATAACCAGATATATATTAACTCTTAACATCCTGTTCAGAATTTTCCAAGTACAGAGCCCCATTCCTATAAGGATTTATCAAAAAAATGTCCTTTTCATTTAAAGTTACCTGAGATATTTCCCTTAAATCAAAGACTTCTAAATATGTTTAATATTACATTTAAACAAGGGCTATCGTTTGGGGCAGATTAGGAAATGTGACTTTTGGCCGGGTGGAATGAGGTGGTATAGGATGTTAAGAGTTGTGGAGAAACCGGAAGTTCTTACTACGACGATTAAAAGTCAAATGACAAAAAATAATGTTCTGCGCAAGAGGATTGCGCAGCCTGTAAAAAGAAACGTTGAAATGATAAAAATATTAAATTTTCGACCAATCAGAGACGTTCGTGCCTAAAAAGAAGTTTATCAAATCGACCCCTTTTGGAGCCTACTTATTTCTTATAAATAACAGGATTTTTGGATACCAAGTCAGAAAGAATTTATTTGTCTAAACGAATCCACGTCTTCTTGCGTAGGATTGAATCACATTCAATTTTAGAAGGTATGAACAATTGTATCTCTATATATATTTATAATCAGCCATTTACGAGATCAGCAATGTATCTACGCCTGACTGTTTTGTGACTTTGAAATCTTACCCTTTGTTTCTCACTTCAAAATTTATAACATCTCTTTTCTCACATGTTATAATGAACTTAAAAGAAAATTACATTTTTGTACAAAGACTGATGAAAGAACTTTGCTCGGTATTCTGCATTACCTTTTTGTAAACTTAATCTTAATACAAGTTGTTTGTTTTAAAACTGAATTTTATTTTCTATGCCTTGTGCCTACATGATTGAATGTTCTTATGGTGTGTTTTATGATTGGAATAATATTTCATGAATTTTAACTCTAAACTGGTGACCTCACAACTTACTTCAACAACCCTACCCTAACCACCATAGAGTTAAACAAAAAAAGAGAAAGAGAAAATTCTTATGTTTGTTGCACATATTTTGAATTGGAATCTACAAAAACAATTTCTGTTTGATCAGCTAAAAATACTTTTGTTTTTTTGGAGTCGAAGACAAAAGACAAAAAGACGAAAAAGAAGAAGAAAAAATCCATCTCTCTCTCGTTTCATTAGAGTCTAAGTGATACAGCCATATAATAGCAGGAGGCGTGTGGTCTAATGGTTAGAGTCGCAGGAAATGGATTCGTCTATCCGAGTTCAATTCCTGGACGAACCTGTTGGCATTTCACATGGCGCTAATACCCTTGGGAAAGGTATGAATCCAATTCACCCACCAGCTATGGGTAAATAGCAGGGCAAACTGGACTCTTTAACCTTGGCTAGGTAACCAGTCTGGGAGAAGGAATACTCTGAATTCAAACCTGTTAAACTCCGCTTAAGAAATTGACCTTGTGTTGCATCCTGCTCGTGTGGAGGGGTTGGTAAATATATATAATAGCACTGACACGGTTACAGCTTTGAAGAATTCTCACTTTATCTTATCAGAGAGATCAGATTTCTATATGATTGATAATCTGTCTATAGCAGTCCATGCCTTCCTTATGTGTATATTAACATTGCTTTGTGTAGATGAGATATTACTACCTAGGTACATGAGGTTGTCTATTAATTTCAGAGGCTTACTATCGAGTGAGGAAATGTCTCCACCTTGTTTAAAACACATAAACTCTATTTTATCTGAGTTCACATAGAATCCAATATTGTTTTTGCTGCCTTTTTTAGGCTATGAAGCACAGATTCAACTTGTGCAGTTGTGGATTTGCAAAGAATCACTTCATCATCTGCGTATTGAATGGCATTTTCTTTAATAATTAAAAGAATCTTTTTTCGTATATATATTTACCAACCCCTCCGCACGGGCAGGATGTGACACATGGTCAATTTCTTAAGCGGAGTTTAACAGGTTTGAATTCAGAGTTTTCCTTCTCCTAGACTGGTTACCTAACCAAGGTTAAAGAGCCCAGTCTGCCCTACTATTTACCCATAGCAGGAAAGAGAGTAAGATTCATACCTTTCCCAAGGGTATTAACGCTAAGTGAAATGCAATTACCACGTCCAGGATTTGAACTCGGGGAGACGAGTCCATTTCCCATGACTTTAACCATTACACCACATGCTTTTTTCGTATAAGTATTGTATAGCCGTATATACCCTTCTGCCATACTCGAGTATATAATAGAGAGAGGGAGAGAGAGAGAGAGAGGGAGAGAAAGAGAGAGAGAGGGAGAGAAAGAAAGAGAGAGGAGAGAAGGAAAGAAAGAAAGGAGAGAGAGGGGAGAGAGAAAGAGAGAGAGAGAGAGAGAGAGAGAGAGAGAGAGAGAGAGAGAGAGAGAGAGAGAGAGAGAGAGAGAGAGATTAGACTGGTAGATCTTACTTGCTTGTTTCATTTCTGCTCGTTGAATAATTTAAAGAATCTTTCTTCATAAAAGTTCTACAATGAACAAATAGAATATTTTGTGTAATTTGATAATTAATGGCGACTTTTTGTAATCTAGTTTTGTCTGTAAAATGAGTTCTAGAGCTTCCCTAATACTAAAAATTGGTTTATAAAAGCATCTTTACACAAAATTTCTGAAAAATTGAAGGGGGTGGGGGATATGGCCTGGATGAATTAACATGGAATTACCTTGGTAGAAAACTAAATTCTTACACACATATTTGTTGATCAGGATCTTAGAGAATAATAAAGAGCTCTAATTTAAGCAAAGTCTTGTGTTCATTAACTAAAAACAAACAATTACACAAGACATCCCAGTATTAAGTACCAAAGATCCAGCCCAGCTAAGAAGCCATCTACTGGTCCAGATCCAGAAATGGAGAGATCCAGCCCAAGCAAGATAGAAAATAATATATAGAAGATAAGGTAACAGCCATCTAGGTCTACACAGAATCTATCTATCTATCTATCTATCTATATATATATATATATATATATATATCAGAGAAAAATGGAAATTCTCACATGCCTGTTTGATTTGGTCTGGATCTTATAAAATAATAAAGAGCTCTAATTAAACCAAAGTCTTGTGTTAGTTAACTAAAAACAAGCAACAACACAAGATGTCCCAGTATGGATACTCATGACTCCCTCTCATCAACCATCCCTCTTGTTCATCGCCCCTGACAAGTCCTCTGCACAGCATCCAGAATCAGCACAGAGCTGATTGATATTGATTTTTGCTGGTTGGCCTACACAAATGTATTCATGTGTAGGTGTCCAGCATCACTTATGTTTATCCTTGCTTCTCCAGCAGTGTCCAGCATGTCTTGTTCATCTTACTTGGATGGTTTGTGTGATAGGAGGTAAGTGGCCGTACAGCTGCTTTCTTGTGGAGTGCTGCTTCCAAGATTTGTTCAAGACAGCATGCAGCATCCTAGTGTAGTTTCCATCCAGCCTATCCTCTAAGTGTTTCACTAGAGTCCAAATGGTGCAGCCATACAGTAGCACTGACACAGCACAGCTTAGAAGAATTCTCATTTTATCTTATTTAGAAATTGGTACAGTGGAAAGAAATAGGAATGTATTTTTCCTGTAATTTAACAAAAGGGTTTTATGCTATTTTTTTTTTTTTTTTGAGAAACAAAACTTTAGGGTGAGTTGATTTTTGTCACTTAACTAAATAATTGAGAATTCATTGAACATGATGGACTCACCCGTTGATTTCGATGTATGAGTGTTCATACAATGAACATCCACACAGTGATTTGTTTATAGTGGTGAAAGCTTGTGTTGGACCATCCACACTTTTTGGCACAGTCGATAGGAAAGAATTGGTGCATCAAGGGTTGCCACAAACCCAATCAACGACCGACCTCAGGAATTTTGAATTCAGAATTACCCCTCTCCTAGACTGGTTACCTACCCTAGGCTGTAGAGCCCAGTCTGCCCTACTATTCAACCCATAGCTGGAGGGAGAATATATGGATTCATACTTTTCCCAAGGGTATTAGCACTATGTGAAATGCCAACAGCTTCGTCTAGGAATTGAACTCGAATCGACGAGTCCATTTTCCATGACTCTAACCACTAGCCCACGCACCTCCATATTCAACAACCATCCAGGACATACTGTAGGTTTAATTAACAGACATGATTAATACTAGCAGGACCCGTGGATATACCACAGTATGATAATTTAATTATTGGGTAATTTCAAATCATCCAGGCCATGTCACCCACCCCCTTCATTTTTTATGAAATATTGTACAGGTCTATGTGCTCAGAACCGAACCCAGATAAAATTTGGAGAGCCATAAATCGACATAACTCCGCCAATTTTTGGAATTGAAAGCTCAAATTTTGGGGATTGTCTAACTTTAACATAGTCTACACCTGTAAAAAATTTGTTCAGAAAATTTGAAGGGTGTGGGTGACAATTTTACTTTTTTCTGGATGATTTGACATGGAATTACCCTATTACAACATTTGATATGTTTACTTAAGAGCTATAACATTATACTTCAATATGTAAAAAGTATAATAATCTTGATTTAACATTCTCACTCTTTTTTTTCTTTCTTTCCTTCTTTTCATTATGTTTGATTCAAACAAATTAGCATTATCGCTTCTGCGTGCTCACCGCCTCTCTCTATCTTTTCCCTATTCTCTTTCTTTCTTTCTCTATTATTTTTCTGTGTAGCATATCCTTTTCCTTCCTTTTCTTTCTTTATAGTAAAAATGGAATGGCCCATTATTTAGCTGAGGTGATGACACTCAGAATAAATAAGAATTCAGCGGATAAGCAACACAAGATAAACAGGATTTACATTTTTGCATTTCATGTTGGACTATTTGAACGGTCTTATTTTTAACCAGAGGGTGTTGCAAGATGATAACGGTCGTACTTTTAAGGAACATGAATATTGATATATAGATTTGTCATAAAACTTATGAATCAGCCATTTTTTGGGGGGTGGGTGATAGATTTTTCAAACTGCACATAAAAGCAATGAATCTGCAGATATAAACCCTAAAAGTAAACATAATCTCATTTTATGATGTTAATCTGTTTTTTAAGTGTCACGAAATTATCAAAGGAAAAGATTAGTTCTTAATTGAATTGTTGATATAAACTGAAATTCTATTGAGGCATGTGAAAATGTTCCAACAAAAATATGAACAGACAAAAATCTGAAAATACACAACATGAAAAAAAGAAATACAAATATAGAATGAACATCATACTCACCTTCACAGGAAGGCTGTGACTAGCATCCAGTCACCAGACAAGAATAACAAACAAAAAATGACAGAACGTAACCGAATTCACTTTGTAGCAACTGAAAGAACATGGTCAAGTGTTCAGTATATATGGATAAAAATATCCACACTAAAAAACCACCAGCCAATCAAAATCCTGGAAATAGACTTGATCATGTCACATAGTAGAATAGCCCAACCTGCTATTCAAACCACCTACCAAGTCTGGATTCTCAGAAGCAGATTCAACTTGTAACACAGTAGGATATCTAAACACAAATTCCCACCTGTCTCTGGCCCTACGCAAATGCACACCATTCTTTGGCCTTATGCAAATTCCCACCAGTCTCTGGTCCTATGCTAATGCACACCAGTCTCTGGCCCTACACAAATTCCCACCATTCTCTGGCCCTACGCAAATGCACACCAGTCTCTGGCCCTATGCAAATTCCCACCATTCTCTGGCCCTACACAAATTCCCACTAGTCTCTGGCCCTATGCAAATGCACGCCATTCTTTGGCCCTACGCAAATGCACACCATTCTCTGGCCCTACACAAATGCACACCAGTCTCTGGCCCTATGCAAATTCCCACCATTCTCTGGCCCTACACAAATTCCCACTAGTCTCTGGCCCTATGCAAATGCACGCCATTCTTTGGCCCTACGCAAATGCACACCATTCTCTGGCCCTACACAAATGCACACCAGTCTCTGGCCCTATGCAAATTCCCACCATTCTCTGGCCCTACACAAATTCCCACTAGTCTCTGGTCCTATGCAAATGCACGCCATTCTTTGGCCCTACACAAATGCACACCAGTCTCTGGCCCTATGCAAATTCCCACCATTCTTTGGCCCTACACAAATTCCCACTAGTCTCTGGCCCTATGCAAATGCACGCCATTCTTTGGCCCTACGCAAATGCACACCATTCTCTGGCCCTACACAAATGCACACCAGTCTCTGGCCCTATGCAAATTCCCACAGTCTCTGGCCCTACACAAATTCCACTAGTCTCTGGCCCTATGCAAATGCACGCCATTCTTTGGCCCTACGCAAATGCACACCATTCTCTGGCCCTACACAAATGCACACCAGTCTCTGGCCCTACACAAATTCCCACTAGTCTCTGGCCCTACGCAAATGCACACCATTCTTTGGCCCTATGCAAATTCCCACCAGTCTCTGGCCCTACACAAATGCACAGCAGCCTCTGGCCCTACGCAAATGCACACCAGTCTCTGGCGCTACACAAATTCCCACCAGTCTCTGGCCCTACACAAATTCCCACCAGTCTCTGGCCCTACACAAATTCCCACCAGTCTCTGGCGCTACGCAAATGCACACCTCTTGCCAACCCACAGGATTAAGGCTTTTGGGTTATTGGTGGGTGTTGCTGCTGGTTGCTAGTTTCTTTTTAACTCCAAATGTGTTTTTTTCTGTTGGTTGTTAAGCTGAAAAGGATTTAAGGAAGAGAAAAGAAGAGATAAAGACAAAAGACACTTTTAGGTTTCAGACTTTATTTCTAGGTTCATAGCTATTTTGTGGAGAGGAAATTTCTTCCTGTGCCAGTTATAGCATCTGTTTCCAGTAATAGTCTGCATTCAAAAAGTTGAAGGATGTTTTTTGGTGGTAGGATGTTTTTTTTTCTGCACATACCCAGAGGGCTCCTGGGAGATTGTAATTTTTTAAAATTTTATTCTATTTTTATTTTATTTTAATCCCCACTGTCCAACAACAATGTTACAAAAAAAGCCAGCCCATTGATTGCTGACGTGAATTTATTATTAAAAACAACTAATTATTAATTTATGATTTTAAATTAATTTCATAAGCTAGAATGTGTAAATACTTTAAAAATTTTTTTTTTTTTAATTTATAAAGCGTGACAAATTTGTTGGTTTAACAGATAGAGAAGTAATCAAATATCAACAAAAAAGAGACCCAGTCTCTATTGTATATTTAAAATTGATAAGCTTTGTTCTTCTTTAAAGAATGACTGATATCTGTTAAAATATTTCAAACCTGTTTAAACCTGAAAACCTATGAAATAGCTGAGGTGGTCACTACTAGAATAGGCTCAGTCTTAATTAGTGATCATCCTCCACACATTAATCATTTTGTGTGTTTTTTATTAAAAAAATGTGTGAAAATAAACATATTTCTTTCTTTCTTTCTTTCTTTTTTCTTTCTTTCTTTCTTTTTTCTTCTTTCTTTCTTTGAGAAAATATTTTTTATCAAAAATACTAATAACTAGATTAAAAGAAAGCTATTGAAAGACATAACTAATGAATGATACTCGAGCCGTCCCGTTTTTCATCTAATCTCCAATCTGCCAGGCACAACTAATCGCTAATAAATTTACTGTATGAGCGCCAACACAACAGATTTGTGAGTCAAGTGTGTATACCTAACATTATTTTCCATCGAGAAAATAAATAATGTTCATTAACTGTTTACGAATCTACCAAAGGTCGTTAGCTACAAATGTTTACCCTACAGGATAGGAAAATCAGGTAAGACGATTTTTAAGTTACGAATGAATGATCACGTAGTATAAACCACATGCTTTTATGTCAAAACAAATTCAACTGATCTAGAAATGGGGGATCAGTTTACAGGTTGCTTATAATTGAAAATTGATCCCCCTTACTTTTTCGTATCTCTTACCGGTTGTGTTTATTTCGGCATTTTTCTTTGTGTTTATGTAGAAATTGGTCCAACGATATCAACGGTTAAAAGAACACTTTCTTCTGGCTGTGATGGTTAAAGTTTTATTGTTTTTTACAAAGATTTTAGGTTTAATTTTCCGTTTTGTTTTCGGTTTTTCGTTTGACGAAAGTTCGTTTGTAGAGACGCCATTTTATTTTTTTCTAGTTGAAAATATCCAAGTTTTTTCAAATGAAAATTTTGATAATTTCAAGAAAAAAACAAAACAAGATAAAACATTTTTTATAATTAATTTTATTTGAGATATTCCTGATATGCATAGATAATAATAATAATAATAATGATGATGAATTTGATTTCATTAAAATTAGGGGTCTTGTTTATTTCAACAATATTTATAAATATAAAAACAGTAAACATTTAATCTATAAACAAAACATTAGACGATATAAATTAAGAAAAAAAAAAAACCTTATTATTTATTTATTAAAAAATGGATTTATCTTAAAGGTAAAAAAAAAAAATTAAATCTTAAACTTAAATCATTAGAACATTACGCAATGAGATTTTTTCCCCTATTTTTATTTTTGTTGACTTCTTGATATTTTTCAAAATAACTATATCTAAATTTGCCAATTATTCAGAAATATATATATTTTTATAAATAAATAATCGTCTGTTTTATTTTCGTAATGTTTAAAAAGAATTATCTTCAAAAAGTCGAGCGAATTGTTTGTATTTTTAAAATACAAACGATAACGTGAAACAATTTTACGTTATCATCGTCCTAAAAAAAACAACTTATTCCTCGCTTTAAATATCTTATTTTTTTAATTATTATTATTAAATTTAATGAAATTTTAAACAAAAACTTATTGTTATTGAAGCCATTAATAAAAAATGTTTTTTTAAAATTTTATCATCAAATAACTTGAAGCCACTATCAGTGTGGTGAAGTTTTTCTTTCGGCATTGTTGTTGTTTGAATCAGGTTTTACAAAACGTGACTTTTATGATGGTGTGCAGATCCTTCATCGATCATACTATCATCATCATCATCACATTCAATCAATTCATTATCATCATCATCGTCTTATCCTTGACACTAAATTCATAATCATCATAATTATTGTCTTTTCCCTCACTGAATCAATTCATCATCACCATCGCCTCATACTTCACACTGAATTCATCATCATCATAAATATCATAATTGTCTTTTCTCTATTTTTCATCATCATCGCCCGCATACTCAATCATCATCATCTCATCCTTCACATCATCAGCATCTTCCTCACTGACCCGGAGTGGTAGTACTTTATTATTCTATGGGTTAAATAGAAAAATGTGTTTATAAAAAAAAAATTGTGTATTATTTATTAAGAATGAATTTATTTCAAAACTTTGTCTGCATTGAATGACCCTCTGAGGTTGATATGCCGTAAAACAAACCAAACCTCACTGAATCAGTTCATCATCATCATCGCCTCATCTTTCACACTAAATTCATCATCATCATTATTATAATAATAATCATCGTCGTCTTTTCTCTCACTAAATCAATTTATCATCATCATCATCGCCTCATCTTCCACACTTTTTAATCAGTTAATTCATCATCCCTATATTCCATTTTTCTTCATTCAACTTAATTTGATTTTACTTAATTCATAATTTCTAATCTTCAATTCTTGACAAAATTATTATAATATGCTATTTACTCAAATTAATGATGATGATGATGATAAACATCAGTACTACTACAGCTGATAATTATAAGCATCATCCTTTCTGGAAAAGGGGAGATAATCGAGATGCCTATTTACTTTTTAATAGTACACAACCACTTTAGTCACGTTGCAAGCACCGGCTTCTGCTAGATCACCCAAGTTAAGCAGCAATGAGCCAGTTCACTACTTAGATGGGTGACCATTTAGTAATAGCAGGTATTGTATGCTGAACTTCAATAGTCGCATTGTTCTTTTGGTATTTAGATTTTTAATATGAATTTAAAAAGATTTTGACTCTTCTGTGTTATATCGTTTAAAACATTGTTTTCGTTCATAATTTTCATTATTTCCGTAAGCTGAAAATTAAAAAAAAAAAAGTCATCAATTTAAAAAAAATGTTTTTTCTTTTGAATGGTCCAAAAATTTTCAAGATAATATTAACCTTTATGCAAGTTTCATTGTGTTAAATATAGGGGGTAAATTTGACACATCAAATTGGAGTTCCCTATTAAAAAGGAGTAAGATTCTTTTCTTCCCCACTTTTGAAAAAAAAGAAAGATCTTTATTAGGATTTTAAACACAGGGAAATAAACATACTAAAATATTCAACAATAAAAACATCTTAATAACAAGAAATATAAACATACAATTAGTGACATTATGGTTAAGTAAGAACAGTCAGAAAAAAAATAGAATGTGTTAAGCCCAGGCATATGTATATGGGTGGGTGGTTGTTCTTTAAGGACACATAGGATTAGGCAGTAAAGTTTAAGAGAATTGAACAGTCACCATGAAGTTAAGCTAGTTAGAGAAAATATCTTTAAGTGGCTATGTTTTAAGAGAAAAGGCTGTTTTATGAGAAAATCTCTTTTGAGGGAATTAATGGTCTGAAAAGTTGAGACAATGAGTGATAAAAAAAAAGGCTATCGCTTTAAAGAGAGATTGCAGACAAAAAGTCTGAGAAGAAATTAAGTGCTGAGGATTTGGGTGGTTGACTCCATGGGGCTATTCAGCCGACTCAGGCCCTTGAGTCAGTTTCAGACTGGGAGTTGGGGTGATAGTGTCGTCTCAGTAGCAGCAGAGATAGAAAATAGCCAGGGACCCACATCAGTGAAGCCAGTAATTGACTCCACCACAAACTGCACAAAGTGTTACAACTTCCTCTTCCATTAGTGTCCTGTTATCAAATTTTGCATTGTGTTTTTTTTTTATCCTTGTGAACCTGTCTCTGTCTCATGCCTTTCGAATCAGCCAGCACAGAATATTACAATGTTGGGGTCATAGACATGGTGCAATGAAAGTGCGGCGAGTGTAGACCAGGTATTATCACAAATTGAATGTTCTTGCAAAAGAACATCAGTCAATATAGAAATATGTAATACTTGTCCAAATAAACATTCTTTTAGAAAAAATAATTCAAAATGCCTTAATACAAACTTACGAGTTTATTTAAAAGATAATGATAGAAATAATTGCTTATTAAATAGGTAACATATTGGAAAAAGAGTATTCTAAAATGTCAATGTATTAAGAATGTAATATGGCAGTCATTCATCCAGGTACACAAATAAATGTATGTAGATATAAAAATATTACGTGAATATTTTTTTATCTAAATATACAATAGAAATCATTTTATACCTGAATAGATGACTTAACCCCCTGCCCAACTGCCTCTTACTTTTTCTTACTTTTTTACTCACTCCTTGATTGACTACTATTTGGCTTGGATATATATATATATATATATATATATATATATATATGCTTATAGAATTAAACAAAACCGATGTCTCCTGTTTAACAAGTTTATTTTCGATCTTTTCAAGCTTTCTGATCAACTTTTTTATATTTGGATAGAAACATTACTATACTCGAATACACAGGAACCCCCCGAGGAAGGCCGGAGGATACAGCGGCTGAAATGTGTTAATAACTACCACAATAAAGATGAAGACAACAGTCCAAAAAATGAAAATTATTCACATCAAGTCTCATCTCAAAAATACAAACAAATAACAAAGGAAATATATTTTATATTAGCAAATTTTAATGAAAAGAGTTTTAGTAATCATTCAAAGACGTTAAAAAAAATATCTTTTTGAATATTGAGTTAATTTTCTTTCCAAAATGGTGGTGGTGGTGGTGGTGGGAGGCATATTGTAGTATTATAGTGTAAGATATTATAACTTTCATTTGATGATATTTAAATATTTTCTCTTTTAATAAACATTCTTTTCTACTACATGTACAATACAACCCATATAATAGTTCAATCTAAAAGGAAATGGTAATTCTTAAATAAATTTTCATTTTGAATTTTATTATTCTTTTCAGAAGTCACATGGAAGTTCCCCAATATGGCCGACCAAATGCAGGATTGGTATCTCCAGAAGATGCCCAAAAATACCAGGTGAATTTTCCTATTTATAAAACAAAATCAATCTTTTTCTATATGATAAAACCCATTTATCTTTCTATTTTGCTATTATTAAATACATAATTCACTTATCTAATAAATATTTGTATATTAAACTTTATTTTTATAAGCAATTATCATGTTCTATTGTTAAAAAGGATCTTTTGAATTTAATAGATAACTATTTGTACACTGGTAGAATATCCTATTTTAATTATCAGCGTAGATAATAATAAATATTGGTGCATACCATATTCATCTTGCATTGCATCTTATGCACAGTACAGTATAGTAGAGTACACCTACATACCTGTGGTTGTATATAGGCATACTTATTCTTTGCTTGAATATGTAGTTTCTGTTTCTTCTATCCTGTTGTCTTCCATTTTTAGCTTGGGCTGAATCTGTCTATCTTTGGTTGGTTTGGGCTAGTGGCCTTAGCTGGCTCTTCTATTATTCTGGATCTTACCTAGGATATCTTGTATTGTTATTTTGTTTTTAATTAACGACACAAGACTTTCTTTTTGTTTTGAGCTCACATTTTATTTTTATGAATCCTAGACCAATGAAAATATGTGCAAGAATTTAGCTGTTTGGATGAGAGATACCATGGCGGTCTGTCTCATCCAGTCATCAGCCAAAAACTGATTTTCTAAACTCTTTTCACATGGTTCGCATTAGCAAACAAGATGATAGGTCAAAACAGGATTACATCGTATCACTCACACTCCCTGCCTATTTCCACTAACCATTATTTTAAAATCTATGCTACACTTACTGTACATAATTAATAGGCTACCTATCAATTATGTAACAATATGAATTTTAATAATTCATGAAAACTTTATAGTTAATGACTGATTATTCGAGGCATATTATAAAGAGATATATTGAAATGTAAAAACTGAGAGAATAGAACTGAAATTTTTGAAGGATTATTTTTAAAGAAAAAGTATTATTAAAAGAAAAAGACATTTTTTAAGTGTTTAAATTTATTGATTTCTATTGACAAGATCTTAATATTAATCTGCATATTTTGCTTTAAGTTTTTAATTCTAAATTTACTAGCAAAACTGTCCAATATTGAAATCATTTTAGGAATAGAAAAGGGAAATTATTTTAACAAAAATATTCCATATTGCAAATAAAACTTAATTTGTTTCTACTAATTATACAATTACAAAAAAATGTCCACAGGCAATCAATTTCACTTTAAATAACCTGATATAAAAAGTGATTACTCTGAATAGTCAAAGATATATATATATATATATATATATATATATATAAGTTAAGGTAGTGTGAACATGGTATCAATTGTGGTTCTATGCCAGTCACGGTACTCGATAAGATTACTTAGTTCCATGTCGATGCCTTCTGTGCCAATGTCATGTTCCTTTGACCTGCAGAACTAGGATCAATGCAACTTGGTCGGAGCGTCTTTGTGATGGGTTGAGAGATTAGTGGAAATGAGCTGCTGTGGTTGCTGGCAATTCTAAGAATGAGATAACACACAGTTAACAATAACAATGGTTCACTTATCGTATATAATGGATGACTATGTTTTGTGCACTAGGTTGGAGAGAGAAGACATGGTGAAGAGCTTTGTCTGGCGTTTTCTTTTATGCTAATTAGCATTGAGTGATTCAGCAAATGTAGACCTAGTTCTTTATCGGAGTTGTTTTTTCTTGGCGGCAAGGTCTATTTCTTCTAGTGGCAATTTTCTTATGTCAGCAATTCTGAAGAAGCCCCATGGCCTTGTGACAAGCTTCTCTCTGGTGATATAGACTGACTGCATTTTTACAATTCATAGCGTTGTTTTTATAGAAAAAATTGTAGCTGTTTTTGTCACCGTGGCAAAATCGATGGGTGCTAACTGCCAGCCCCCAAAACATATCATTGATTTGACAATCCTGGCAAACATATCAACTTAGGTCACTCTGGGATATACAGTGATGTTTGCTTTTATCTGTAAACACAATAAGTAAAATAAAAATTCATACAATATTTTGATTTTTCCGATTTTAACAAAAACATTTCATTTAACTAACAAAAATAATTTCTACACTTTTCCTATTTCGCTAAAAATTAGTTGAAATCAAAAGAAAGTATCGGTAACCAGGTGTTAGCTTATGTCAATGCTACATGTTAGCGATGTCCATGTTACCTTAACTTCAATATAAATGCTCTATCAATGATATTGAGCACTGTCTACCTATAAATATAGCACCCATATTAACTACTCTCTCTCTCTCTATCTATCTATCTATATATATATATATATATTTATATATATAATAAATGAGGAAAAAAACTTTAAATTTGCTTCATTGTAATAATTTATTTCAACTGCATCAATGCAGTATTATCAGACATGACCAAAAACATGGTTATTACTAATAATCATGTCTGACGATGCTGCATTGATGCAGTTGAAATAAATTATTACAATGAAGCAAATTTAAAGTTTTTCCCATCATTTATTCTATATATATATATATATATATAACTCCTGATGATCCCAAGCATTTGTAAACATCATTTGTTTTTTTCAATATATCAAATTCACACTGTCGGATTAATTTCCTTTTATTTCACATATAAGGAAAATCTCGGTGGTAATTGTAGGTGAATAAACTGATATATTTTTAATTGGATATGGTTCATAAAAAAATATAATTTTCATCTATTTGGATGTTTGTGTTTGTATTTTATTGGATTGATTCGTTGTGATTTGAAATTCTCAACAATGTTTTAATTGATCTGTCTCTATATTTTGTTTGCCTTGTCATTTATTAAAAGATAACAAAATTCTTCAATCTAAAATTGACAATAACAATCCAACTAATTGCAATGTGTATTTGTGCATATTTAGGTCATTTGTTTTAAACAAGTTGGAACCATCTCCACATTAAATGGCAAGCTTCTGAAATTAGTAAAATAGTTCAAATACCTAAGTAGCAATATCTTATCTACAGAAAATGGTGTTAATATATGCATAGAAAAGGCAGGGACTGCTATTGACAGATTATTGATCATATGGAAATCTGATCTCTCTGATAAAATTAAACGGGAATTTTTCCAAGCTGTAGTTGTGTCAATGCTACTGCACCATTTGGACTTTCAGCCCTGTCAGCTGATGTTTTAGAATACACTGACTGCACATCTGCAGAGGCATAAGACCCCCTCACCCCCATGGGTCTACGGTTGGCGGTGAAACCCAACTGATGGCTGAGCAGTCCATGACATGCAATATTCCACTTTCGACATTAATTAAGCTAGATGGGCAGTGGGAGTGGCCCCCTCCGATCAATCGGCTAGTCACGTCAAGACCCAGCACCTATATGATTGTCCCAACCTAATTGCCCTGATGGTAACACCCCAACCCTTTTTATCATATATGTGCTAGAAGGCGGTGGTTGAGGGTCTTAATCTCCTGGGTATGACATTAAACTCTATATGATTTCTTTGTAATGTACAGGGCCATATAATTCCTCTTTAATGTATAGGGCCATATAATTCCTCTATAATGTATAGGGCCTTGTAATTCCTTTATATTGTTATAAGTAAAATGTTGTGAATGATTATTGATATCTTGAAATGACAATACTTAATGGATCAAAAATTTTCTATTATTTGGAAAGATTTCAGCTAACAGGTATTTTTATTATTTGCCTGAATTTTTGAGATGAGGTTTGATATGTATAATTTTGATTTTTCAGACTATTGTTCTCATCTTTATTGTGGTATTTAAAATCACAACGTTTCGGCTGCTGTATTCTCCAGCCTTCCTCAGGGGTTTCCTGTGTATCCCGAGCATAGCAATGACCCAACCTGGGAAATCATTTTAAATAGTTTGGCTGTTGATCAAACAAGGCATTGAAAAACTTTTTGAAGATGTCATTCAAATAATGACGTCATTGTTTTTGTTTGCCTATCATTCCACATGTGTCATGAGGAACATCATGATCATTTAAAAAAAAAGAAGGGGGGCCTTGCTATGTTGGAATACACCTGGAGAAGGCCAGGAGGATACAGCAGCTGAAACATGATTTTACATACCACAATAAAAATGAGGACAACAGTCTGAAAAATAATAATTATACACAGGTAATTTTATTAGTATTATTTGGATTATTCGGACTATTGTCCTCATCTTCATTGTTATATGTACAACGTTTCAGTCAATGTGCCCTCAGGCCCTCTTCAGGTATTTCTTGTCGGACTCTGGAACCTTCTTTTCGAACTCGGGAACCTTCTTGTCGTATTTGGGAGCTATCATGGAACTTTGAACCCAACCCTTCATTCAATCCACGGTGGTATCTTGTTCTCATTCCGCTAACCATAGCTGGAGTACAGGTGAGGGCACATCAGCCGAAACGTTGTACAGATAACAATGAAGATGAGGTCAATAGTCCGAATAATCCAAATAATACTAATTATTGGGCCTCATCTCAAAGATTCAGAGAAATAGGTATTTTTATGTTTGAGACTCATTCAGGTATGAAATTGTTGGGAGTGATTTAATTTTATTTACAAATATTGTAATCAGATTGGTGTAAGGAATGCATAGATTTTGTAGATGCTATATTGGCACCACTGTATTATGGTCACCAGGGATGTTCATAGCTTGTCTGGGATCAGGATTTGGTGAGAACGAGATTACAGATGCATCTATTTCCATTACCTGGTTACCGCTTGTGGGCGTGAATGTACCCGTTGTTTGGTCGAATGTAATGTGAGCAATTAGTTTTCATGGGAGCCTCATCATTTTCAAAGCTTTTCACTGCTTGCTTTCCATAAGTGCTGCATATTTTACCCCATACCGGACACATTAAATGGCGGGAACTTCCATCTATATAAACTGAACATTTGACTGTGTTCAAGCATTTAGTACAGAGCATATTCGATTACGTTCTCTTTTATTTTTGTCTGGTTACTGGACGTTAGTATGATGTTTATTCTACAAATTTACTAGCAAATAAAAAAACACCCTTCAGGCGGTGTATGAATTTATTTTTGAAAGATATTGACTGTGAGTTGGGTGGAGTTAAAAATTCAATGTCAAAGGGTTTGTGTAAGTAAAATCATCAAATTTATTAAAGGAGTAAAACAAATAAGAAAATTTGAAATGAAACTTAGTTCTGTCCCACTCAAATAAAATATTGCACATATTTATTAATTATTAATTAAATAATTATTTTGAATATTTTATACATGAATTTTACACAAAATCATAAATATTTATTTATTTGTAAACTTTTAGTTAATGTCTTGTTACTGACAAAAAAGGCGAGAGTAAAAAATTATTTTTAAAATAGATTACAAATTTTGCAAATGATTTTTTCCATTTAAAGTAATATAATTTTCTAATTAATTTTATAGTTTATATAGTTTATTTATTACAATGGAAATGATTCAAGCGCTAAATTATAAGGAACAGCTTTTATTTATTTTATTAATATTAATTGTTCTTTATTCTATGTATTGATTATTTTTGTAATCGTGACATAGTTTTTGTTACAGACAAATAGAGACTGAATCTCCATTATTAATAGATTTCCCAAATATATTTAAAAATAAATTCTTTTCTTGTTTTATTTCCAGATGGTGCATATCGGTCTTGGGGTCTATATCCATTCAGATCAATACTTTGAAGTGATTCGCAAGAAGAATGATGGTCAAGCAATGGTCCGAATTTTAATGAATTTTCTTTTCAGTAAAGATCAAATGAAAGGAGGTACATTGTCCGAACGAGGATGTGGCAGAATGCTTGATCCTTTACTCACTAAAGCCATTGTCAGTAAGTATAAAATATATTGACTTTGTTGGATTCTCTTGAAAGAGACCATTGTAAAGAATTCTTAACCAATCTCACCATATATATATATATATATATATATATACGACTTGCGTTTGTTGTTTCTGATCTAACGATTACTACTACTACTAACAACTACTAGTACAACTCGAATCTGGTTTTATGCAACACTGGGTCTATCGATGGATACCTCAAAGAAGCCAACAACTAACGAATTAATTTCTTCTTTTTTTTTTCACAGGAAAAAGAACCCTAAAATTTCACATTTAATTTTTTTCATTTAAGGTAAAGGAGTTTTTAATGAAATACTAGACAAAATGTGACCAATTGGGTCACCCATTCAGCTCTGGGTAGATAATTGAGATTAGGGAAAAGTGAGTTAGCAAAGTGAATAGAATTAAAAAAAGAAATAAATACGGACAGATAAAACATTAAAATCCTTTTGTAAGCTTTCTAAGAAAGGGAATGTTTGACCTAATTTAAGCTACCAGTTGCTGCTTGTGACATTAACATAGAAATACATTTAAAATTCTCCCATCTCTATTCTCCCAGAGAAACTAACATCATATAACGAGGAGGTAATCAAGAGATACATAGAGGGGGAAAAAGTGATAGGCAGAAAGTAAAGTAAGAGATTGGTCAGTTTTTGATGTAATTGCAAATTACGACTAATTAAAACCAATTAAAATGGAATTTTTTAAAAACATAATTTAATCCTAAAAGTAAGAAAAAATTTAGTATAATTTTCGTGTCATTAAATTAAGTAAAAAAAGCCTTTAGGAAACCAGTTGATTCACTCAGCTTTAGTATAATAATAATAATAATAATAATAATAATATATATATATATATGTGTGTGTGTGTGTGTGTGTGTGTGTGTGTGTGTAGACTCATGTAAATGGTGTCTTAATAGTTAAAAATAAACAGCTGAAGTGATACTTAAAAATCCAAACAAACCCAGCATCCCTACCACTTACTCCAGAACTATAATAGTGAATTTTGTTTACATCCGTTTGTTTAAAATTAAATTAAATAATTCCACTCAGAAAAGTCTTGATGATCCTATGGTGAAACATGAGTAGGCTTACTCTGACTATATCAGTTTTCTAAACCAGCTCTACAAACGTATTAAGCACTTTTATATTCATTCATAATCACAACTTATTTAGTTAATTATTTTTATTGACAGTCAAAATTGTGACTCGCTTGATTTTTTGCCTTCTCCATTAAGTCACCTCCTTTTCATAAACATATATATATATATATATGTATATATATATATGAATATCATCATCTACTGGGACAACCTTCAAATGCAAAATCTGTGGTTGAGAATATTTTTCAAACATCGGACTTCACAGTCACAGGAGGCGCTGTAACTTCAGGGGCACATAAAAACTTTATCATAGTCTTTCGAGACTGAAATGCCAATGAATGATGATATATATATATATATATATATATATATATATAAAACCTGAACTTTTTAGTTGTAAAGTATCCATTTCTAGGAACTTTTTTTCTTATGATTAAGTAGCAAATCGCAAATACAGTATATTTTTTAAAAAGTTTTTTCCATATGCTCTACATAAATTATCACGCTTCCATCCCTTGTAATGTACATTTGTTTTTGGCTATACATCTTTATTCTGATGAGTCTAGACACAGGTTAATATATAATATAATAGGATAAAATTCTAACAGTGTATGCATGTATGAGTGCATGTAAAGAGCATAAAGTTGTGTGTTTGTGTTATTGAATCATTTTAAACAATGGATATTATAATCATTCAGCAGGTTAAATCCTACTTAACGGACCTAAATTCCACCATCATATGTCACCCCGCGAAAAAAAAAAATACTAAAAATCAAGGAATTAACCGAATTAAATTAAATTTTCAGTTGATATATTAATGAATAAACAATATAATGCACCAGTTATTTCATTTAAAAACTTTTACATTTTTTCAGGTCAATTAACTTTGAACCATGTATGTTTGTGAATCTGTGTTACGTCTCAAAGATACATGGTTCAAAGTTAACTGACCTGAAAAAATGTAAGAGTTTTCAAATAAAATCACTGGTGCATTATATTGTTTATTCATTAATAAATCAACACTGAAAATTTCATTAAATTCAGTTAATTCCATGACTTTTAGTATTTTTTTTCTTTTGGCAGGGTGACATATGATGGTGGAATTTAGGTCTGTTAAGTAGGATTTAACCCTTTAAGCATTACTTTTGCTTGGAATGGAGATATTGTTAAAAAAAAACCCTGGTCTTTGTTTGATGATGTTATTTTTTTCCCTATGCTCATTATTTTTGTCATTGATAAAGTGTATTTAAATAATATATACCAAGATTGATTCTTTGATAAATTGGATTCTTTTGAAATTCAATTTCTTAACCTTTATTCTATTTCAGTGTGGGTCCAAAAAACACAAGAGAGCAGTTGTTCCCCTGTGACATTACGACAAGCAATGTACCGGAAACTTTCCTACCATAAATGGAGAGCTAAGAAAGAGGTAAAGTTATATATCTTATTATAATGGAGAATATGTAACTGTCTGTCTGTAACCAAAACTATGTCACCACTTCCTTAGTTATTTAAGTTATATTCTCAATGATTACAAAATATACATTATTTAATCTTAATTAGCATCTTAAATATTAATGACGTCTCTATCAAAATCTAGCTGAGTTAGATTTGCTGCAAAACTTCTCATAGTATTAATGCATTTAAAATCCTGAAATATGTGTTATATATCTCTAAGAAATAAAGATTTACATAGTATATGGTGGGAATAATTTACATAATGATTTTAAACAAAACAGGGTTTAATAAATAATTATTTGCTGTTACTGATTTCTAATACTATCATGTTATTCTCAAACGTATTAAAAGCAATTCTATATATAATTTTATGTAGAAATCAATTAAAATAACATTAAAATAAGTGTAATATTTTTATATTCATTCTTATTTAGTCTTGTTAGTCTTTCTAATTTAACATATTTTATTGCATTAAAATTTAAATGCTTGTGCCCAGGAGGCACATACTTTTGCTATTATATATATATATATATATATATGAAATCAAAAAAAGATAAAGCAAAGTTTTATGGGTGTTTTGGTGTTTTTGGTATGCAATCTACATTTAATGAAATTGATTTGGTATGTGATCTAACCCATTTCATTTTAATTTCTTTTAATAATAAAAGGTATAATTTTTTATGATCAATTTTTTAAAGAATTTTTTTGGTTGCTTATAAATCTAATAAATTATTTTCAAATTTGTATGATTTTAATTTTTTTAAATAAATGTATAAAAATATAATAATGTATGATAAACAATGACATATTTAGATCACATACTACATAAAATTTGACTGGTTAAATCGAACTTAATGGACCTAAATTCCACCATTGTATGTCACCTCGCTGAAAGAAAAAAAACCCAAAATCAGGGAATTAACTGAATTTAAGGAAATTTTCTGTGTTGATATATTAATGAATAAATAATATAATGCACCAACTTTTTTGTTTTATTTAAAAACTTTTACATTTTTTCAGGTCAGTTAACTTTATATGACATATCTTTGAGAATCTGTGTTATGCCTCAAAAATATGTGGTTCAAAGTTAGCTGACTTATCATACTATGATAAGTCTTGCTGATCTATCTGATAATTCTGCTTGCATTACTTTCTTCTTTTTTTTGTTTGTTTGTTAAGTGTCCAATGAAATAATAAGGCCAGGTGCCTATAAAATTTGTGTTATCGGCTACTTATTCTTTTCTTTTTATATTCTTCTACGCAGCACGTTCTTCATTCTTTTTCCCTGAAAAACAATCTTGTCAGCACGACCACGGTAAAAGAAGAGAGCGACGAAGACAACTGCGTTGATCCGCCATCCGTTTCTGCAGCGACATCACAGAACTCTGTGTCCGTGGCTGTGATGAACAACTTCAATGGACCCGCCCTGCCGTCAACTAGCAGTCCAGTGACAACTAACCTGCAGACAATTTCAGATCACACAAACCACACAGAGATGAGCCTGCCCAGCTTCTCAACGTTGAAACATCAATTGCAGCAGCATCAGCAGCACCAGCAGCAAACACTAAACAGAATCACGATGCATCAACAGCAGCAACAGCAGCAGCAGCAGCATACGCAACAACAAGCAGGTTCTACTCTAATTCCTTTTGACCTCCTTCCACAGAACTGTGATGGCGCTTCCGCTATGGTTACCGGTCTCAGTGCTGGCACTGATAGCGTCCTGACACCATTGGAACTGATTGCCAAAGAACGTGGAGGAATCACTGTCAATATGGATTGTCTAAACACTCTCTTGTCTTTCGTCTGCTGTCCGACATGTCACTCGCCAGTGAACCACAAGGAGACCATTCAGGGATTTAAGACTGGTATTCTCTATTCCCTGCAACTGTTCTGTGTCAACGGCCACAGGATTCAGAACATGATGTGATTGAAAATGCAACCCCCACCCCTCACGCCAACATATATATTCTATTTTTTTTAGTCCTGTTTTATTTAGAAAGAAAACGTTTATATTGTTTAGAGAGACATTTCAAAGATGTCTTCTCTTGTGGTTCTAAATTAACGGAATCACGGACACAACATTGACAATTTCGGATCAAGTCTCTAATAAGCACCCTAACTCATCAAGCTAATGGAAGGTTCATATTTTAACTTGTTACTGGTAAGTTTTTCATTTCAAACATTTCTAAACAAACCAATAGATGATTTTTTGCATTTATATTTTATCTGACAAAAATAAATTTTACAAAGTGTCTTGATACTATTTCTGAACAACATCCTTTTATTTAAATAAACATAAAAAATGTTTTGTAAATAAAAACTTTTTTTTATTTAAATAAGCATATCTACATTTATTTTCCGATTAAATAAAAACTATTTTAGTATAAAAACATTTTTTTGTGATTTATTGTAAGTGTTTAAAAATATTCATAATATTCTGATTATGATATTATTATCTCTTGTATGTTATTTCACATTAGTACCAGTTTTTGATTTTAATTAAAAATATTTATTTGGTACTACCGATAAATTAATATTGTTATTGTTCTTTTTTTAATAGATATATATTTCTATTTTTAATTTTTGAAAATATTAATTTGGATCACATAGCTGGTACACATAAATTAAAATTCAATCGAGAAATTATTTTTTAGATAAATACTTTTTAATCAGAAGTTTATGAATATTTTTCAACACTTATGATAAATTAAAAAAACAAAACAACCCCCCCCCCGAAAGACACGTTTTTATACTAAAATAATTTTTATTTAATCAGAAGAGAAATGCAGACAATTTTTATTCACAAAATATTTTTATGTTTATTCAAATAAAAAGATGTTGTTCAGAAATAGTATCACACAATTTGTAAAATTTGTTTTTGTCAGATATAAATGTATAAAGATATAAATGCAAAAATCGTCTGTTGGTTTTTTTTACATTAGAGATGTTTGAAGCGGAACTTACCGGTGACGAGTTAAAAATATGAACCTTCCATTAGCTTGATGAGCTAGGGTGATTATTGGAAATTTGATCCACAATTTCTTTAAAATTAAAACATCCTGCACAATTGTACACTAGTGCACTGTGTGGAATGTTGTACAGATATTTTGTGATTATAAACTTTTAGCCCTTTCTTAAGGTATTTTCTCCTCTTGTATTTAAAAAGAACGAAAGAAACAAAAAGAATTATATCCCAACTGTTTGAAGGCATATGTATTCCTTTTTTTTAAATTTATTTATTTGTCTCTCATTGACTACATTATTTCTTTGCTAACAACCAAAAAAAAAAAAGAACTGATATTTGATTTGTATTTGTTTATAAAAGGATAAACAAAACCAGACCAAAAATCATCATTAAGAATCGACAAAAAAAAAGATTGAGGCTTTTTTTTTTTTTTAAAGTTGTTTTTGGCTGCTCTCTTTTATTTCCTAGTTTTCCAATCAGATTTAACCCTTTATCTACCAGAACGCCCCACCCCAATTAAATTAGAATTATTAGATTATTTGTTTTTAAATTTTAGATTATTAGTGAAATAGATCACTAATTAGGACTGAGCCCATTCTAGTAGTGGAGTTTTAACCGGTTTGAATTCAGAGTTTTCCTTCTCCTAGACTGGTTGCCTAACCAAGTTTAAAGAGCCCAGTCTGCTCTACTATTTACCCATAGCTGGAGGGAGAGTAGTTGGATTCATACCTTTCCCAAGAGTATTAGCGCTATGTGAACTGTAGCTTCGGGTTGACAAGTCCATTTTCTACGACTCTAACCATTAGACCACACGCCTCCAAACCGCCTGAAAATCAAAATGCTGACACCCCCCCGAAAATAACTGAAATTGTCACCTCTTAGAAAATGGTTTAGAGTTTTTTTTAAAAAAAGAGAAAAGAATTAAATGAATACACTTTTATTCAGTACTAAAGGATCAGCGATATGATACTAGCTTGTCAACCATATCACCACACTATTGTGGATGGCAGTGGTAGATAAAGGGTTAATTGTTATTATTGGGTTGGTCATGTCCCACTAATATATACGGTCCCACATGTTACATAACCAGGAAGAATTCTAACTGGCTGGTTCGTTTTATAGTCAATTTATGTCTGTTTCGAAAAATGTTGAAAAAAAAAAAAAATACACAAACTGTTTGTTTTTTCCTCCAGAGATGTAATACTAAAAGTTTGTAACTAACAAAGGAAAACAAATAGTTATAAAAGAATTATACAATGCAGACACTAGTAAAAAAAAAATATATAATTTTTCTATGATTTCAGGTTATATCACAAAAAAATGAATTAAACTTTGTCAATGTGAAAAGTCATGGTATGCAATGATAGTGATAATACTATAAAGAAGCAGTAGTTCTCAAGGAGGACTTTACGTTTCCATCTAGCCAAGTGTTTGTGCTTGTTTTGCCATATTTGATTATGCAGATAAAATTTTTACAAATCATAATGAATCCATTATAAGAGAATTTGCTAAAAGAATTTTGGAAACTTATTCTCCAAAATATATTTTTTACTTGTGAACAACTCACTGAAAAAAGAATTAAATTTACAGAAAAAATTGTTGCGAATATATTTCACAACAACAAACAAAATTTTGCACCAAATGAATGAAGTTTGAAAATAAACGGTAAAATGTTTTTAAAAAAAGGGGAAGGTCAAAAGAAATTTTTATTTATAGAGATCAAGGTATTACTGCATAATTTTTTAATAATTATATTTTGTTTGTTTACAATCTTTAATCATTACATTTCTGAAAAAAAAAAAAAAATGAAAAAAACACCAGTTTGTGTAGTTTTGTAGAGTTTTAACATTTTTCAAAACAGACATAAATTGAGTATAAAATAAATCAGCCTGTTAGAATTCTGCCTACTTATATGACATGTAGGGCCATATATATTAGTGGGCCATGGGTTGGTGCATTATTATTGTGGCAAATTGCTAAAAATTTGGAAACGTTTGGCTTTGTTGTTATCGGAGAGTTTGTGAGGAACCCACCCAACCAATTTCTATATTTTTCCGAGATTTTTGAGATGACAAACAATGGTCAAATAGTCCACATTGAAGTCTTCAGCCAACATTCTCATCAAGCTTTTGTCCTCTTCCATGACCACCAAAAGTGCCTGGTTGTTGAAATTTGATGGTCGACCTCTTCCTTTGTCATCTGCGAGGTTTGTATCACTCAATTTAAACTTCCTGAACCATCTTTCAACTTGGCTTTTGCTGATTTTTCCTTCACCAAAAAGTTCATTGAGATCACAAAATGACTGTGCTGCATTCCAACCTTTCTTGAAGTGGTAGAGCATAATATGAAGAATGTGGATATGATTTTCAATACGCATTCTAAAAAGGGAGGATTATTTTTATGAAACAAACAAACCGCCAATTGTTATTGTTTTTGTTGAATAAAATTTGTTTATAAAAAGCCACAATAATTATGCACCAACCTAATATAAAAATCAGTGACTTAAAAGTAAATGGAAAATATTTCAATTTTGTTCATATGAAAACATGTAGGTAAATATTGATTTCCTAATACAGTGGTACCTTGACATACAAAAACCTCAGATTACTGTCACTCAGTTGATTTTTGCTTTGTGTTGAGAGCTAAAATGTGAGGTATGAGTGAGTTTCACATACATTAATGTTAATATGTTCACTAAAAAAACATTTAAGTTTACAAATTTATTACACCAAAAAAAATATTAATGAAAAAATAAACAATAAAACATAGTACAGCTGATAATTCATTGCATTCTATTTTATTATGTTTCTATACAATACAGTCGGCTATTTTTGTATCATTTGGATTTTTCAGACTATTGCCCTCATGGTGTTATATACACAACGTTTCGGCTAATGTGCCCTCTGGCCTTCTTCAAATTTTTCATGTTGAACTCAAGAACCTTCACTTAAAACTTGGGAACCTTCTTGTTGAACTTGGGAGGTTTCATGTGGTAATCGGGAGTCTTCAGGGAACTTCGAACATTGGCCGAATCGTGTATATATGAATAAAAATGAGGACAATAATCTGAAAAATTGAAATATACAAATGATCAAGCCTCATATAAAAAAATGTAGGTAAATGGTGCTATTTTCTTATTAAAAAAACCAAAAAAACTAACAAAAAATTAGGATGTTTTGGGTGGGCTTGAACAGATTAATGACATTTCAGTTTATTTCAATGGATAAAATTGATTTGATATACAAAGAAATTGAGTTAAATGTTGAACAAATTAAACTCATATGTCAAGGTAGCAGTGTATTTTTTATTCTCATTTCTGATTGGAAAAAGGATTTAATTTACTTTATTTGCTTATTGAGATTTTGAAATGAACTCTGAAGAAAATGCCTTTTCTATTTTATTTTAGTTTCAGCTTTTAAAACTACAAGACAAACATCCACATTGATTTTCATACACCTTTTTATTTGGACATAATAAGTTCACTGCACATTTGTTAGACTTACCAGGAGAAATTGCACAATTCTTATTCTGCACAACCGTTCAGCCCGTCCTACAACTGAACTGCTGTATGTAACGTGCATAGGGCCGGCTTAGCTCAGTGGTAGAGTGTTCGGCTAGGCATCACAAGGTTCCCGATTCAATACCGGCCCTCGCCAATTCAGCATATGAGTAGCACAGGGATCTGTGTGGCGCTCCACCTCAGATGCAAAAACAATCTCCTTGGTCTAGAGCTAGTGAAAAGGGGATAGACTCCCTCGCTGTCTGGCTGATACTGACATTAGGCTGCCCCGACGACTTTACTTTATATATATATATATATATATATATATATATAATGAGGGCGAGTCAAAAAATAATGCCATTTTGTTTAGGACAGGTATCATACATCAAAATGAAGCTGGTCCTCTGTGGATCACATCCTTGCTTCTCCATATAGTCACTGTTTCTCTCAATAGCAATGTTCTACCTTCGAATGAGAGAATGTATCCCTGCCTCGTAAAATTCTGTTGACTGTTCTTTGAGCCACTTCTTCACTACAGATTTCACTTCCTCGTCACTGGATGTTCCAGAGACAAGGAAAAAAAATGCTGACATCAAAGTATTTGTTAAAGCTTCAAACAGTTTTAATGCTTTAAAGATATGTGAGATAGTCATAATTGGTAGCCCTATCATCTGAGGCTTTAGAATACACACTGACTGCACCTCTGCACAGGGGTAAAATCCCTCCATGGGGCTATCTGTGGCCCATGGGTGTGGCAACCTGTATTGCTTAAGGATGGAACCCTGGTGACAGCAATCCATGACATGCAACCCTCTACTTTGACCTGTACCAAGACAGGTGGTTGGAGAGACCCCCTCCAATCAATCAGCTGGTTGTGTCAAGCCCTAACACCTATATGATTGGCCCAACCCTATTGCTCTTATAGCAAGCCCCAACCCTTTTTATCATATGGGTGCTAGAAGGCGGCTGAGGGTCTTCATGTCCTGGGAATGACAAACTATCTGATGGTGAGGTTCCAGTTCTGGAGGTCTGGGGAATGTGGAGCATCCCTTCACCATTGCTTCCTGGTCCACTCTGACCTGGAGTGGTAGTACCTGTTAGGGTCCCATCTATGGGTTAAATAGAAAAAATGTATTTATAAAAAAAATTGAGTACCCATTAAGAATGAATTTCTTTCAAATTATCATTTATCAGCATTAAATGACCCACTGAGGTTGATATGCCGTAAAACAAAACAAACCAAACTTATTTTTTCAGTGTTTTCTTATTTGATTGTAAGAAATGATTGTCATTCATTTTTTGGTAATCTGAACATTAGCTACATAAATGATAGTAGCCTCCCCTTGTTTCTTTCACTTTGAGGAAGCCTTATGTTTTGTTTTGCCATTTTCATTTCACCGTGAATCTACACTGAAAATACAAATTTGTTTGAATCAATACAACTGCATTTTAACATGAAAATATCATAAAATGTGTTCTTAATTGTGTTTGCGCATTATTTGAAATGAACTTAAATTGTTATTAAGGCTTCCTCAAAGTGAAAGAAACAAGGGGAGGTTATTCTCATTTATGTAGCTAATGTTCAGATTACCAGAGGAGTCCCTGTGGCGTATTGGCTAACGTGCTGTTCTGCAAGATCATACTATACGAGTGGAGTTTGAATTTCAGTTGCTCTATTGTTTACATTCGGACTGATACCCTTGGGAAAGGTATGAACCGACTCCTCCTTCCAGTTATGAGTTAAATAGTACCACTACTGTTCTTCTACAAGGATGGCTTTGGCATTAAATAACCCATGAAGGTTTATTTGCTATTAAACAAAGAAACCCATCCAAACTGAAGTCCCTTCATCACCATTGCTCCCTGGTCCACTCTGACGCGGAGTGGTAGTACCTGTTAGGGTCCCATCTATGGGTTGAATAGAAAAATGTATTTATAAAAAAATTATATTATCCATTAAGAATTGATTTAATTCAAAACTTTATTGGCATTAAATGACCCGCTGGGATTGGTGTGCCGTAAAACCAAACCAAACCCATCCAAACTGAAGTAAGGCTTGAATAATTTACATTAGTTAATTTTTCTTATGAAAAAGTTGCATATAAGACCTTTTTGAAGGGAAATTCAGTATTGGAATTTAGAATCAGGGAAATGGGTGTTTCATGCTTTTTGGCACTAAAGTCGCCATTACTTCAACTGTCGACAATCAAGTAGCTTATTCAGTCTCGTGATTCTTTTCACAAATGTATGTATCCACCCACGTCACGAACACGCAGCTTTGTTGCTACAAAGTCTTTCTTTTTTCTTCTTCTAAGGAATTCTCTAAATTCCGATACTGAATTTCCCTTCAAACCATTACAGCATGCAAGAAAATGATGTAAAGTTTTTAAATGTCATCCTTGGCCAGTTGAAAAGGGCTTAGAGTAAGTAAGTCCTGAGTTATGGAATCCTTTGGTAAGCGAATAAGTCCTATCCTGCGTATTGTTAAAGGTCCAGTGATTTAATCCTATGTCTGTCGTCCACGAAAGGCAAAGTAGTTATGGCCAGTACTGTCGGTTTAAGCAGAGTACTGCCAGTGATTGGCCAAGAGTTTGATCACATAGTTCTCGCCGAGTCTATAAATAGGAGTGGGCTTTTAACACACACCTTATATTAAAAAATCTCAACACATTGCACACACAAGATCTCTCTGAAGGCATCCTAAAATTCCCGATTACGACCAGAAGGTTCCCAAGTTCGAAAAGAAGGTTCCCGATTCTGACAAGAAATACCTGAAGAAGGCTGGAGGGCACATTGGCCGAAACGCTGTACAGATAATAATAAAGATGAGGACAATAGTCCGAATAATCCAAATAATATTAAAAATTTATGATGAGAATGTTTAAACTTAATTGAATAGTTCTGTCATAAATATTGCCCTGCTGCTCAAATATCTTATGATCTTAGAAATATATTCCTATAATAAACCACATCAATTAAGATTTGTCATAAAAGAGAAATCAATTGTACACAGTACACATACACTTAACCAATATAAAAAGCAGGTATGACAATGTTCGGTAATTTATGAGGAAGTGCCTCCCGCCTCAAAAATTGCTTCCTGGTGATTATTAAAATAACGACCCAGCTCAGTCTATTCAAAACTATCCATCTTCATATCTATCTATCTATCTCAATTTGTTAATATTTATCTATATTACTTTAAATATTAAGATTTTTTTTTTTTATTCATGTTTGTTTAATGTCTTGTTTTTAATTTAAATAAACAAGAATTACGACAAAAAAAAGAAGCGACCCCCCCCCAATACATTTACTTGTCGAAAATATCTATCTCCATTTGTTCATATCTATCTATATTATTTTGTTTGTTTATCTATCTATCTATCTCAGTCTATTCCAAACAATATATCTTAATATCTAAACAAGAATTACGACAAATTACGATAAATAAACAAGAATTACGACGAGCTGGGGTTGTTATTTTGATAGTCACCGGGTAGAAATTTTTGAGGCAGGAGACCGGGACGCACTTCTTCATAAATTACCCAATGTTCTACTGATTGAAGTATGCTCATTGTTCAAATCATTTTGACTCAGATTTTTTAGAAATGTAAGTCAAAAAGTTCTCTTTATAAAATCTACTTAGATTTTTTTATTTTACACAATAAGAACATTCTACTTGTAAATAATGACTGAATGTTATAAGAAAGAACTTTTACTTCTTCACTTTAAGAGCACTTGTGTTATTGTGAAAAGAATAGAAAGTCTTACCAGTTCTGTTTATTTGGTTGTTGGCTGTACCACTGCAACTGACTCCCTCATAAAATCAGCTACTGGCATATATTTACAAAAAACGTTGGTACTATGCTGCATCTATGAACCTGGGCACAAGGTCCAAAGATTTATTTGATGAGGACAGGAGACAAAACTGGTCATGCCTCTTTCTTTGTTCTATCTTAGCTAGTTTCATATACCGACCGATACATCCCAATATATACTGTCATCCATTACCTTTTGCAGCCTACTTTAACCATAATGATACAAGTATTCCATTATGGCTAACCTACTTAAAAAATGAAACCCCAAAATGAATAAGAGGCAGGAAGGGAGAAAAAACAAAAAAAAATCCCCAACAAAAAGAGAAACTAAACAAAATTTGTGTCCTTTGGTTGCCCCCCTTCCCTTTGCTACATGTATGGTCGCTGACTGTCTTCTGGTTTTTAAGTAAACCAATCAGTCCCTCTGTGTCGAGAATGGGTGTCTTACGTTTTAATGTAATAAAATATATTAAATTAGAAAGGCTAATGAAACTAAATAAAAATGCAGATAAAAAGATTTGAAACGGAGTGGTGTATATATATTTACCAACCCCTCCGCACGAGCAGGATGTGACACAAGGCCAATTTCTTAAGCGGAGTTCAACAGGTTTTAAATTCAGAGTTTTCCTTCTCCTAGACCAGATGCCTAACCAAGGTTAAAGAACCCAGTCTACCCTACTATTTATCCATAGCTGGAGGGAGAGTAGGATTCATACCTTTCCCAAGGGTATTAGCGCTAAGTAAAATGCAATTACCAAGTCCAGGATTTGAACTCGGCGTGACGAGTCCATTTCCCATGACTTTAACCATTACACCACGCGCTTCCTACGGAGTGGTGTATAATCAAAAAATAGAACAACTGAAACTTACTCTTCCATCACTCCCGGCTTTCATTGCTAAATTTTCTTAATTTAACTATTTAGTTAAAATAGGAAGTAAAGAATAAAATTAGAGTTCTGTAAACATTTTAATTTTATTTTTTATTTTTGCTATTTTCAAATTATCGAGCCATTATTGAAATATTTATTAAGGCCATGAGTTTCAAATAACATTTAAAGATTTTATTACTAATTTTCATTGATACTAATTGACCAATAATAGGTTTTGACTAATTAGTAATTTTAACCTAATTTTTTCCTGCCCTCTTCTGCAATAATAAGATTGAATTATATTTTCTAGCATTATATATACTAGCAAATATATGCTCCCTCTGGGTGAAAGTATTTAAGTTTTAATGTAATAAAATATTATATTAAATTAGAAAGGCTAATGAAACTAAATAAAAATGTAGATAAAAAGATTTGAAACAGAAGAGGGTATAATCGAAAAATAGAACAACTGAAACTTACTCTTCCATCACATCCATCTTTCATTGCTAAATTTTCCTAATTTAACTATTTAGTTAAAATAGGAAGTAAAGAATAAAATTAGAGTTTTTTCTTCTTATTAATTGATTTCTTTTAAGATTTATCCTGGATTTTTGCTCATATTCATTAAGATAAAACCAAACAATTACAAATTGATAATACTAAACACATATTTATTAAAATCAAATTTTTAATATCAATATGCAAATTAGCCTTCCCGTTCACACTGTAAACCGCTATTTTGTTGTATATATAAATACAATTGCATGTTATGGTCAACAGTATTAATAATGTTAAGCAATTTTATTAATAGTCGAGGTTTGAATAAAAATGAAATCATGGAGAATGTGATGTAAATAACTAAGGGAATTGTTACTTGAGTAGTAATATAGTTAAAGTAACTTGGTTGGTTACAGACAGAAAAACACACAATCTCCATTATAGTAAGATATATATATATATATATATATATATAAATAAATCACCAGGTTTATTGATGTTAGTAATGATTCTAAGCTGGGCCTTTTTAACAACGGAATGTTGAATTTGGTTTGATCCATTTGAGAGCTCAATGTACCATAATTCAGAAATTATATACAGAGCAATATATTTGGTAAAGAAAAAGGCTTGAATATCAGTCATATTAGCAGTTATAGATCTATTTCCACTCATTATAAATGGGCTTCTGTAACTTTATTTTCAATAAAGTTGCAGTCTGAAGAATCCCATTTTATAAGGGCAGAAATAGATCTACAACTGCTAATATAACTGATATTTAAGCCTTTTTCTTTACACACACACACACACACACACACATATATATATATATATATTTACCAACCACTCTGCACTAGTAGAATGTGACACAAGGTCAATTTCCTAAGCAAAGTTTAACAGGTTTGAATTCAGTTTTCCTTCTCGACTGGATTCCTAACTATTCTTACTATTTACCCATAGCCTGAGGGAGAATAGTTGAATGCATACCTTTCCCAAGGATATTAGAGCTATGTGAAATGCTAACATCATCCAGGATTTGAACTCGGTTGCCATTACACCACAATCTCCTCGTATTTACCCAATTTGTTCGCCACAGGTAGGATGTGAAACAAGGTCGCAAGTATTGGGTATCCAGCGAGAACTGAACTCACTATTAAGTAGTAATGGATCTGCAAGACTAGCTTGCTAACCATTACACCACACAATGTCTTCTACTTTTGAGCATGGAAAAAGATTGATTTGTTAAAATTAAAAGACATATATTTATATCCGAGTCATATAGATTAGAAACTTTGGAATCAACTAATTAGATTTTTAATAAAAAATATTTAATGGAAGTTTAGTATTATTTGCGTTATTCGGACTATTGTTCCCATCTTCATTGTTATTTGTACAACGTTTCGTCCGATATACTCTCCGGCCTTCTTCAGGTATTTCTTGTCGGACTCGGGAACCTTCTCGGACTCGGGAACCTTCTTTTCGAACTCGGGAACTTTCTTGTCGTATTCTGGAAGAAATACCTGAAGAAGGCCGGAGGGTATATCGGCCGAAACGTTGTACAAATAACAATGAAGATGGGGACAATAGTCCTAATAACGCAAATAATACTAATCTTCAAGCCTCATCTCAAACATTCAGAGAAATAATTTAATGGAAGTATTCTTAACTTTTTATGTAATGAAATCCATTACAAGTATATATATATGTGTGTGTGTGTTTGAAGAAAAGGTGGAAGTGAATCCCACAGTATGTGATATGAAAAATTGAAAAAACACAAGTTCATAAATAAAGTAATGTTTATTTCGCCTACGCTGCAGTGTTTCGATCTGTTTCAATAGATCTTCATCAGGGCTTTCGTTAATTTGAAGAAAAATAAATGTATCACAGAAAATAAGAAATCTACGAGACTCGTTTGTTTTGTCGGCCAGTCTATTTAAAAAATTCTTGAATGAAATGCATAGCGTCCCTCTATTTTAACAATTTTTTAAATAGACTGACCGACAAAACAAATGAGTCTCGCAGATTTCTTATTTTCTGTGATACATTTATTTTTCTTCAAATTAACAAAAGCCCTGATGAAGATCTACTGAAACAGATCGAAACACTGCAGCATAGGCGAAATAAACATTACTTTATTTATGTGTTTTTTCAATTTTTCATAATATCACACACACACATATATACATATATATATATATATATATATATATAAATAATAATGAAATTTATTGTGTACAGTGCTCAGGTGCACCACAACTCATTGAAGTCTCATGTTTAGTACATAGAATAATGTACTAATGTCAGGAACATGAATAGTGTACAGTGATAATATACATGCATGTGTGTGTGTGCATGTGCATATATGTATGGGGGGATATCAGGTATAGTTTTATCAAATTACAGGAAGCATGGAGGTTTTGAAAGATACAAGTGTTTCGATAGCCAACAACCGATGAAGGTAGTTTGTTCCATGCCTCAGCAACTCTGAGCGTGAAAAAATATTTCCGAAAGTCATGTGAGCTGTGCTGTTTTCTGACTTAGTAGGCATGCCCACCTGTGTTAGAAATATATACATATATAATATATAATACTAATAATATTATTATTAGAGGAAAAATAAATTGAAATGATTTTATCAGGACCCTACCCTATGTTAACTAAGTCAATGTAATAGGGTCCAGATGAAATCATTTCAATTTGATTGAAACCATGGTAGACTCTTTATTTTTCCTCTAATAATAATATTATTAGTATTATTACTGCTCTGTATTTTTAATATATTGAGCACTTTTGGATTATTTACTGATGCCACTGCGACGGAAAAGTTAAAGCAGCAATTGGATACTATAAATTATCTGATTGGGGAAAAATTACTCACCATTATCTTGAAAAATAAGTAAAAACAGTCCATTTTTCTTTTCTTTTACAACAGGGTTAATTTCTTTATTGATATTTTTTTGGAGAATTCTATATTCATGGTTCTTTTACTAAAAAAAATCCTGCATAAAAACTTATAAAACTCTTCTGATATAATTATTCAGACTCTTATCTTTATAGAAAAAAAGTAAAAATCGTATTTTGTGGGTTCATTTTTTCATATTTCATAGAATAAAATAAGGTGAAGGGGGTAGACCTCGTAAAAAAATATTTCCCCTAATATATTTTAGGAAAACCTATTTCAAACATTTTCATCAAAAGGTAAGTAATTATGGAAATTTTATTAATTGATTTTTCATAGAATTTTTAAAAAGCCTCTAGTTGTAACTTGTTTAACGTTAAATTTCAATTGATTAAAGGTGCAAAAATGTAAACATTGTTTTCGTTCATAATTTTCATTATTTCCGTAAGCTGAAAATTAAAAAAAAATCATTAGGAGTTTTTTTTTTAATGTTTCTATTTTTCAATGGACAAAAAATTTTCAAGATAATATTAACCTTTATGCATATTTTAACCATAAGTTCATCAACAGGTGAATAAATTTCGAAATTTTCGTGAAAATCTAACTCTTAATTGTTTTTTTCATAGAATTAAAAAAAGGCCTCTAGTTGTAACTTGTTTTTGGCTACGTTAAATTTCAATTGATTTAATGGCGTGAAAATGTAAAAATTGTTTTCGTTGATAATTTTCATTATTTCCGTAAGCTGAAATTTAAAAAAAAATATCAGGAATTTTTAAAAATTTCTTCTTTTGAATGGTCCAAAAATTGTCAAGACAATATTAACCTTTATGCAAATTTCATTGTGTTAAATATATGTGTGTGTGTGTGTGTGGGGGGGTAAATTTCACAGGGCAAATTGGAGGTAACTAATGAATTTGGTACCTTCAAAAAGTTGGAGAAATAATTTTCTTCCTTCTCAAATATTTCATAAAATACTCATTCATGAAGGAGTATTATCTGTGTGTGCGTGTATAATATGAATATTTCTTTTGTTGTATAAGATGAAATTACATGCGACAATGGATTAGGATTAATGTAAATTTTGAGTTATTTCCTATAATGATAATTAAATTTATTGTGTACAGTGCTCAGGTGCACCACAACTCATCAAAGTCTCATGTCAAGTACACAGAATAATGTAGTGTCAGGAACATGAACAGTTTACAGTAGTAATACGCATGTATGTGTGCGCGTGTGTGCATATGTATGTGGAGAGCGGCATCAGGTATAGTGTCGGCGGACTACAGGAAGCATGGAGGCTTTGAAAGACTCAGTGCTTCGGCAGCTTACAACAGACGTGGGCAGCTTATTCCATGTCTCCGAAATTCTGAGCTTGAAAAAATGTTTCCGAAAGTCATGTGAGCAAAGTCCAACATAAACAAAGGTGAACCACTCTTGACTGATAAATTCGTTGAAACTTCGGCGTCTGGCAACTGACCTGGTAAACGCTCATAAGGTCATTAATCATCTTAACAACAGCAACCTTGAGCACCTTTTTGATCTCCATCTTTCTAACACACGTGGGCATGCCTACAAAATCAGAAAACAGCACTGCTCACGTGACTTTCGGAAACATTTTTTCACACTCAGAATTGCAGAGACATGGAATAAACTGCCCGTGTCTGTTGTAGGCTGCCGAAGCACTGAATCTTTCAAAGCCTCCATGCTTCCTGTAGTCTGCCGACACTATACCTGATGCCACTCTCCACATACATGTGCACACACGCGCACACATACATGCATATTACTACTGTAAACTGTTCATGTTCCTGACACTAATACATTATTCTGTGTACTTGACATGAGACTTTGAAGAGTTGTGGTGCACCTGAGCACTATACACAATAAATTCCGTTATGATTATTATTATTCATTTAATTATTGATCTACTAGGAAAAAAGAAGACAGGGTTAGGGTTAGGGTTTAGGGTTAGTTTAATGGGAAAATAAAAAAATAATTTATCAGTCAAGAGTGGTTTCTCTTTGTTTATGTTGGACTTATAGGAAATAACCAAATTTTGACTTAGTAGTTACGACTCATTGTAATAGCTTAACATTAAAATGTAAGTCAGCAATTACCTCCCTTGTATTTAAAATTGATGATTATTTCCCTTTAACTAGAATCGTTCAATTAAGCAAAATTTCCTGTATTTGTAAAAAAAATATTTACACAACTAGCAGTATCTGTGGATATATCACAGTTTGATTATTTAAGTATTACATCGTGTGATATATTTACAAGTATTAATATATAGATTTTAACAAACTTTGCTTTAAAATTTTAAACGAGTAAAATTGAAGATTCTTGTCTAACGAGATAAGCAACTCGTGAAATAGAAATATCCACAAAAAGGGGAAATATTTTTAGAAATTGCTCTAGTTAGAATTTTTCTGGCATCCTGTGTAGATTTAAAAGGCTAAAAATAGAAATGTCTGTTAAATTCAAAGGTGGTATTTTTAAAACTGATCCCGTAATTGCTTTCAAAACTTAAGAAGTCCAACAACAAAGTCTATAACTTGCAACAATAACACCGACTGCACCTCTGCAGAGGAGTAAGATCCTTCCCCTCAATGGTACCAACAGTTGGCTATGAGTGGCAACCTGTAATGCTTAAGGATGGGACCCTGGTGGCTGAGCAGTCCATGACATTCAACACTCCACTTTGGGCCTCACTTAGGCTAGACAGGTGGTCAGAGTGGCCTACTCCAATTAATCAGCTGGTCACGTCAAGCCCTAGTACCTATATGATAGTCCCAACACTATTGCCCTTATAGCAAGCCCCAACCCTTTTTATCATATACTAGCAAAAAACAAACTTCCGAGTGGTGTGAAAATTGATTTTTGAAAGGTATTGCCTGGATTGGGTGGGAGTTAAAAATTCAATGTCAGAGAGTTTGTACCACAAGTAAGTAAAAGCATCATATTTATTAAAGGAGTAAAAAAATAAAACAATTTGAAACTTAGTTCAGAAATCTTTAAATAAATATCAAAATAAAACAAACCATATATACATATATAATACCGAGCATGTATTTATCAAAACTTGTTTTAAAACACAATGAGGAATGTTTAAGGTTGCAAGATCGAATTTTGAGTGTATTTATTCTATGTTATGACGATTTTGAGTAATGTGACATAAGTAGTGACGTAATTTTTGTTACAGACAAATAGGGACATAGTCTCCATTATTAAGAGATGTGCTAGAATGTGATGGCTGAAGGTCTTAGTGTCTTGGGTATGATGTTAAACTTTATCTGATAGTGAAGTTCCAATTCTGGGGAATGTGGACTACCTCTTCATTGCTATTACTCCCAGGTCCACTCTAACTCAGAGTTGCAGTACCTGTTTGGGTCCTATCTAGGAGTTAAATAGAAAAAAAATGAGTTTTAAAAATGTGTTTTTAAAAAAAATGGAGTTTTTTAAGAAAATTGAGTACCCATCAAGAAGGAATAAAACAAAATGTCTTTGGCATAAAATAACCCAACAAGGGTTGACATGCCGTAAAATCCAGCCTACCTATGACTTTGCAACAGAAACATTTCCATAAAGTTTGATGGTTATTTCCTATAACTCCAACATAAACAAAGGGGAACCACTCTTGACTGAAAAATTATTTATTTATTTATTTATTGATCTACTAGGAAAAAAGAAGATGGGGTTAGGGTTAGGGTTTAGGGTTAGTTTAATGGGAAAATAAATAAATAACTTATCAGTCAAGATTGGTTCTCCTTTGTTTATGTTGGAGTTATAGGAAATAACCAGTTTGATATATTTAAAACTGGTTTTACTAAGTTTCATTCAATTGATGCTTTACTGTGTGCATGTGTGTGTGTTTGTGTGTGTGTTTTTTGAAAAATTTAAAGTATGTTGTATTTGGTCAAAATAACCAAAGATCTTTTTGAAAATATTAAATACAACTTCAGTTTATCCTTGATAAGTTTGAAGTCTGTCCAAGAATGAAATAGCTTTGGTTTTATGAAAGCATTCTTCAATTGGTGGAGGCATGCTGGTGACTGATGAGGCCAATGCAAGATTTGAAAAATAGTAAAAATAAAAAAAATAAATTGTCTACAGAACTGGTAAGACTTTCTACTCTTTTCACAACGTACAATTGCTCTTAAAGTGAGGAGGTAAAAGTCATATATGACTGAATGTAGAATGCTCTCATCTATATATCAATACTTGTGTTTCCTTAAAAGTAAGAGTGTTAACCCTCTGGTTAAAAATGAGAGGGTCTACATGTCCCGGAAATGATGTTAAACTCTATCTGATGGTGAGGTTCCAGTTTTGGAGGTCTGGGGAATGTGGAGCAACCCTTCATCACCATTGCTCCCTGGTTCACCCTGACCCAGAGTGGTAGTACCTGTTAGGGTCCCATCTATGGGTTAAATAGAAAAATGTATTTATAAAAAAGTTTAGTATCCATTAAGAATGATTTTATTTGAAAACTTTATCGGCATTAAATGACCTACTGCGGTTGATATGCCAAAACAAACCAAATTATAAAGAAAGAAAGGGAAGGAAAAGGACTTGCTACACAGAAAAAAATATAATAAGAAAGAAAGTGAGTAGGGGAAAGACAGAGAGAGGGGGTGAGTGTCATAAGTGATAATGCTAATCTGTTTCAACCAAACATATATATATATATAGTCATCCACAGACACGTGTTTCGACTTATCAAGTCTCTTCAGTGTGGCTAGACATTTGTAAGCTACCTACAGCCAGGATTGAAATCCAATTGGTTCAATGTTAGTCCATCACCTTAACCATCAGGCTGTCATCACCTTTAGAATGCCAAGGGGATTTTAACTGTTTTATACAGACATTGCTTTGTATGTAAAGACCGTCATATATATATATATATATATATATATATATATATATATATATAGAGAGAGAGAGAGAGAGAGAGAGAGAGAGAGAGAGAGTTAAATCAAGATTATTATACTTTTTACATATTAAACTATTTACCAATAGCTCTTAAGTAAACAAATCAAATGTTGTAATAATTAAATTATCATACTGTGGTATATCCACAGGTCCTGCTAGTAAGTTTATTACATTAAATAGTTATTTCCCTTAGAAAAGGAAGTAAAGCTCTGATAATTTGTTGTCCTACCTAGAAATGATTATTGATTTAGAACCGGTTTTTCAAGCTTTTTAGTTAATTAAAATTCCTTTCTGCTTTTTATTTTCATGTTGAGACATGACGAAAAATTTTATAAATGCAACCAAATAATTTCTATTTTACAAACCAATTACTTTTAATATATTTGTAGAGCACAGAATGTTAACAATACAAGAATTACATAAATCACTCACATTGATAAAATTGATTCCTTATTTTTAGTTGCAAAAATACAAAAAAAAAACGCCCTCTGGGCGGTGTAAAAAAAAACTAATTTTTGAAAGATATTGCCTAAGGGGGTGGGGAAAAATTAGATAAATAAAATAAAACATTTAATAATTTAGAAAAATACTTACTTACTTAAAAAACATCATATACACTCCCCTCCACTGAGATGTCTGTTTTGTTTTACAACACATGACAACGTTTTTTTTAAATACACCCATTTTTTTTACATAAGTCTACAAAATTTTATTAAAATTGAATGTATATTTTAATCCTAGTGAAAAAAAAAAAATACTTTTAAAAAATTTCTATCGATTTTATCGACGTTCAAAATTATGTAAAAGGAATTTTTTTGCTATGCTCTTTTGTAAAAAAATGTAAACAGATCTTTGAAATCTCGTAATGAAAAGTGGACATGCGCAAACCTAAACCAGATACAGTCAAATACTGATGAAGGTTTAAAGAAACCGAAACGTTTAAGCGTCGATAAATAAATCCATCTTATTTTTGGAACACTTGTTTTTTCAAATTTCTTAATATTGTCGGATTTATTTCCATATTTACTCCCATATATATATATTATATATACTAGCAAATATATGCACCCTCCGGGTGCAAGTATTTAAGTTTTAATGTAATAAAATATTGTATTAAATTAGAAAGGCTAATGAAACTAAATAAGAATACAGATAAAAAGATTTGAAACAGAGGGAGTATAATAAAAGATTTGAAACAGGGAGTATAATAAAAAATGGAACAACTGAAACTTACTCTTCCATCACTCTCGTCTTTCATTGTTATTTTTTCTAATTTAAGTATTTAGTTATAAGAGGAAGTAAAGAATAAAATGACAGTTATTTTATCTTGTTAATGGATTTCATTTAAGATTCATTGAAGAGATTTTTGCTTATATTCATTAAAATAAAACCAAACAGTTAGAAATCAATAATACTAAGCACATATTTATTAAATTCGATTTTTTAATATTAATATGCAAATTAGCCTTCCCGTTCACATTGTAAAGCGCTATTTTGTTGTATATATAAATATAATTGCATGTTGTCAGTATGTAGACATAGTTAACAGTATTAATAATGTAAGACAATTTTATTAATAATTGAGGTTTAGATAAAAATAAAATCATGGAGAATGTGATGTCAATAACTAAGGGAATTGTGACTTGAATAGTAATATAGTTTCGGTTACAGACAGAAAAACACACAATCTTCATTATAATAAGATATATATATAAGATTTTGAAAAATAACGACATACTTTATTGATCAGCAAAATTTTTATTTTTCTGAAAGAGAAAAGAGAAAAGAGAAACTTAATATATATATATATATATACACACAATAATTAAGAGCAATTAAAAGGGTCTGTTTGTTTATTGTCCTAATTTCAACCTACCCCTCCCCGTCTTGTGACCCAGACACACTCGTTTAAATTCTTTCCATCAAAGAATTTAGTCATCCCCTTCTCTTTTGTTTAATTGTCCTATTTTACTGTCTGAATGGGGAAATTTTTATTGACAAGTTTTCTTTTTATTTCATGATCTAATTACGTTTCTCAGGTGAGAAAAACAAATCACTGGAGCGTTGAATCTGAATCTAAACAGGTCAACACTCACGCAACAAGTGTCTCTGTCTCTTTCATCTGAGTGGAATTTTCACAACTCTTCCCAAACCGGTTCTCCAATCATAATGGAGATTAATTGAGATTATGTAACTTTCAAGACTGGTTTAGCTCAGTCGGTAGAGCGCCCGGCTAGGCAATCATAAGGTCCCGGGTTCGAGACCGGCGCCTCGCCAACTCAGCGTATGAGTAGCACAGGGATCTGTGTGGTAAAGTGAGGAGCCGATGGTAGGCGTGGCACTACACAATGGTAATGATAGTAAACGTTTTAACCATATGAATCCTCCTGTACCGTGGTTGGCGAAAAATAAAAACAACAATGGTTGAGTTGGGGTGAGCAGGCGAAAGCGATAAAGCTAATCTGTTTCAATCGATCATGAAAATATAAAAAGAAAATAAAGAGTGACAGAGTTAAATCAAGATTATTATACTTTTTTTACCTATTGAATTATTTCGCAATAGCTCTTAAGTGATTATATCAAGTTGTAATAATTGAATTAACATACAGTGATATAATCGCATGTCCTGCGAGTCAATTGTCGAAAATGTAACCTCGAGTGAAGAAAAGTTAATCCAATGTTTTGTTTTGCTGTAGACAGTATAAATATATAATAAATGAATATAAAAATATATATATAAATACGTTTAACTGTTTCGTATTATTATTTGTTGTTCTTAAGATTTTGGGTTATCGTTCTGTTTTTGTTATAGAATTGATGTGTCCAACTTATGAAAAGAATGTCTTTTTAAACAAATGGAAGAAATAAAACAATTCCTTTGAAAAACCAGTTATATACATACAAAACCTGAATAGTCATCTATAAACAAAAGGTAATCGCCTACTTGTCTTATATGATTAAAACTCCTACACATCGTCCGTCAATGAAATTTCAGTTTCTAAGTCTAGACTGTTTTCCTTTGAAATCAAAGATTTGTTTTTTTTATAAACTTAAATGTCTCCTTTATTCAGGCAAAATTAATTTGTAATTCTATCTGTCATCTATCTTCAACTCCCACCTCTTTTTTCTTTTATTCATTTTGTTTATATCTTATTTGTGTATACTACTGGGGTTAAAGTCTTCTGGTACATCTATTTAGTTGTAGTTGTTTGCTTTTTATTATTTTAATAAATATCATAAGGGATGGGTTAATCTTAGTAATACATTAATGAATTTTGAATTTTATGGAACCACTTCCCTAGAAATTCATCTTTTTTGTTCAGGAGATTTTTCTTATCCGGGAAGTTCAGATCAAAAGGTTTTCTGTGTCTTTACCAGAAACTTTTATCTTGAAGGAAAAGAAATGTTTTTAAAAAAAGACCAAAAATATGTCAACCCACATTTAATAAGTCTTTTATTCTTTTATCTTTTCAAATTTCTTATTATTATATTTGTGTTCCTTATTTGTACGAACATTGTCATCTTGAAACACTCTCTGGTTAAAAACGAGACCGCCCATGATTAAATGCAAAAATGTAAATCCCGATTATCTGGTGTTGCTTATCCACTGAATTATTATTTCTTATTAGTGTCAGCTAAATAATGGACCATTCCGTTTTTATTATAAAAAAAAAAAGAAAGGGAAGAAAAGGGATATGCTGTTGAAATTCACTTTAGTCAGTGCTTGTTAAAACTAACAGATAGTCGAGTCAGAATTTATCTGCCCCGGACCCATTTTTTGTACTGGGTGATTTACTTGCCCTTTGAATTTTTCAGTCTGTAAATAAAAAATACACACCTCGTGTTTAATGAAAAGCAGTCTTGGCGAGTTACCCTTTTAATTGATTTTAAGGTATCTCACGTGGAATATATATATATATTTACCAACTCCTCCGCATGAGCAGGATACGACACAAGGTCAATTTCTTAAGCGGAGTTCAACAGGTTTGAATTCAGAGTTTTCCTTCTCCTAGACTGGTTACCTAGCCATGGTTAAAGAACCCAGTCTGCCCTGCTATTTACCCATAGCTGGAGAGAGAGTAGGATTCATACCTTTCCCAAGGGTATTAGCGCAAATTGAAATGCAATTACCTCGTGGAATATGTATAGATGAGTAACTGCGCTTGTCGTATGTCTCTTTTTATGTGGGATTAAGTTGCTAAATTCCCAACATATGCTACACCTGTAACACAATGGTTAAGTGAGAATACAGTCAGAGAAAGAAAGAAAGAAAAGGGGGGATAGAATGTGTTAAGTCCAGGCTATATGAATATGGGCGGGTTTTTGTCCTTTAAGGAAACAAAGAAAGTTTAAGAGATTTATGAAGTTAAAGCCAATTAGAGATATTTTTAGGTTTTAAGAGAAAATGCTGGAATTAATTTCTTCTTATTACTAAGAAGGCTTAGTAGTTTCCATAGACCTCTTGTAGACCTCCGAATACTTACAGACCCCCCCCACCCCGAGTTGTTGTATAGACCCCAGGGGGGTTATGTAGACCACTTTGAGAAACCCTGGTTTAGACAAATTAGGTGTTTGACTTTTGATTAGGCGCATATATGTGTGTATGAATTATGATCACGAATATAGAATTCTTTTTACTGTCGATATAACCTCTGACCAACAGAAACCAATAAGAGGGTGACCCAGAAAAAACAGAACCCACAAATTTTGTAATAAAATAGTTAATTTTAACTAGGGGGGTTTAGGGTTAGGGTTTCTGGAAAAACGTCCTAAGTTGGTTGTATTTTTGGAAGTAACACCGCTTCGGCTACAGACTTCAATTGTAGCTGGTGTTTTTTTTCAGCAGCCACTGGCTATCGGTTTATATATATATAAGTTAAAAGAAAGGAAATGAATCCGACAATATGAGTATGAAAAGGTGGAATGAAAACATCACACAATGCTGTTAAAGAGAAAACAATTTATAATATAATCATAGCTGATACTGATCTATATCGCGATTTTACAAAAATCATCATCAGAGCTCATTCACTCCGTGGTTGTTTAGGGGTTTTTGTTTGTTAACTGATTTGACATTCTTCTTCGACTCAAACAACCATGGAGTGAATGAGCTCTGATGATGATTTTTGTAAAATCGAAATATTGATCAGTATCAGCTATGATTATATTATAAATTGTTTTCTCTTTAACAGCATTGTGTGATGTTTTCATTCCACCTTTTCATACACACACACATATATATATATATATATATATATATATATATATATATATATTGTTTGTGATATGGCTATTTTCAGCCGACAATATTTGGGAGAATATGTGCTTAATTGAAGTCGAACCTAATTTTTGAAAGTTAATTCATTAATAATTAATTAGGCGGGATTACCTATTTAAATGTAATTTAAATGTAACAAATCGAGAAAAATGTACATACAGAGATTGATTTTTCTCGATTTGTTTAGCCTTACATTTAAATAGGTAATCCCGCCTAATTAATTATTAATGAATTAACTTTCAAAAATTAGGTTCGACTTCAATTAAGCACATATTCTCCATATATATATATATATATATATATATATATATATATATATATATATATATATAGAGAGAGAGAGAGAGAGAGAGTAGTACCTTGACTTGAGTTTTATCCGTTCCACTTTTAACTTTGAGGAAGCCTTATATTTTAGTTTGCCATTTTCATTTCACCGTAAATCTACACTGAAAATACGAGCCGCATTGCAAGATGAATCTTATCAATCATCCACTGAGAAAGTGTATCATTAATTACAATAAGAGTTAAAATGCAATCGGATATGTTATGGAAAATATAAGTGGTCGACCCCCCCCCCCTCGACAGGTCCCGAAATCTTGAGAACAGTAAAAGGAGTCGAAGAGGGCAGATGTTCCTACCGGGAGAACAGGACCAGATAGCGGCAGAGAAGGTTGTTTCAACAGTTCAACATACACACACCCCTACTTTGGGTGAAACCATATAGCAGCAGTGATGAACAACGAATGAGACTACAACCAGAACTCTTTACCCCACAAGAATTCTACACAAAGATAAGTATCGCGAAATTGTTACTTTATATGAGTCTTGAGACCGCTAAAGCAATAAGTTTTAGCAATCTTTTGCACCATTAAACTCTTTTTAAAATATACAATCCTTGTCTGTAAAAATAGCGAGGGAATTTCTCCCTAGCTAAAAGGACCAACCATACCTCTGTAGGGTTGTGTATGTGGAAAGTCAATTTCGTATGTATGTGGAAAGTCAAAAGTGTATTGTTATTTTTGTGTCTTTTTATTTATTTATTTTATTTATTTTTTCTTTTATTAATCCACACAGTGTCTCTCTCTACTAAGGTGAGGGGGCTTTCCCCACCCCTCTAGGCTTGTACTCACGTAAGTACGTAGACCCTTTCTGAAGAATAATCAAAGTTCCAATTACCGTCGAATTGGGAAGACATGGCAACAAACGGTTGTAACCCAATACAAACCCGAATAGTATTCCTTTCTTAGCGGTATTTGGGACAGCAAATTTCCCATAGTGTCGAGCTGATCCAGTCATGGACCAATAAACATATACATCTTTTATTCATCAGGATCAATGGATATTAATCTTGGATAAAAAGCGCAGTAAGGGAAACCCAAAGCCAAACATTTAGACCTTATTTTTCCGATGCAGGTATCATTGGGGAACGATAGGGACGTCCAGATTACGACAACAGATTTCTTTGAAAAAAAAAAAAATTCTTGACAATTCAATTAAAAAAGCATGTAAAAGTTTGACAAAGAATAATTTAAATTTTTTAGCAGAATTCAGATTTTAAAAATTTTTTTACTAAAATAAATCACGTATAGAAACTTATAAAAATCTTCTGATATGATTATTCAAACTTATCTTTATAGAAAAAATTATAAATAGAATAATAGAACTCGTAAACAATATTTTCCCTTATATATTTTAAGAAGAACCTATTTTAAACATAAGTTCATCAACAAGTGAATAAATATCGAAATTTTCGTGAAAATCTGACTCTTAATTGTTTTTTTTTCATAGAATTAAAAAAAGGCCTCTTGTCGTAACTTGTTTTTGGCTACGTTAAATTTCAATTGATTTAATGGCGTGAAAATGTAAACATTGTTTTCGTTCATAATTTTCATTATTTCCGTAAGCTGAAATTAAAAAAAAAATATCAGGATTTTAACTTTTATGCAAGCTTCATTGTGTTGTATATAGAGGGGGGGGGGTTTAAATTTTCCACATCAAATTGGACGTCCCTAGGGAACGAGAAAAGTTCGAGCAAACGGGCCAGACTTTAGCCCGATCTAACAAGATATGTTTGATTTAGCATTATCAAGTTGTGTTGGGAGCACGGATATCCATGACAATCTCTTGCCAAGCGTCTCTATCTGTTATTACCCCCAAGAGGTCCTCTGCGGCGCATCCAGAATCCATGTAGAGCTGATTGATGTTGGTCCTTGCTCGACGGCCCACACTGGCGTGCCCATGTGCAGGCTTCCTCAGGAGAAAGTCACTTATGAGATTCGCCCTTGCTTCTCCACCAGTGTTCAGAATGTCTTGTTCGTCTTACTCGGATGGTGGATGTGATAGGTAACAGTAATAAAGTAAACAAGTAGTTAAGGAAAGGTACAAGGGAAATATAGCGTGGATATTTGGATTAACAGTTTATTCTGGGTTAGTAGTAATGTGTTAGAGTATACAATTGTCGCGGAGGTCGATACAGGCATCGACTCCGCGGACTTTTGTTTAAAAGTGATTGAATGACACAAACCAGGTAAAGGAGGACAAACGAGGAGATTTGGTTAACAAGAAACAGAAGTTTATTTCTGGAAGCTACAGTAGATGAAAGGGTCGGGAGTAGGTAGAACATTGGTCGGTTCGTTGGTATCTTAGTCCGGGAAGAGGTCGGTTACGTCAGATGAATCGGGAATGTGCGCGATGGGCACTGCGGGTCGAAGGTCGATGTAGATCAAAGCTGAACATGATGGGTCTTCCGGAGGCTGGAGATGCGTCGATGAACCAATGTGAAGTAATGCGGGTAGACGAAGGTAGTAGCTGGTCGCTGAATGGAGAGTCGAATGAGAAGGCTGGTTCGGCGGTAGTCAGAAGTAAAAATCTGGCGGGGCCGAGTCGAGGCAGGTCTGGTCGTCGGTTAGCTGAGACGTGTGCAGTTTGCCAATACGTGGGATACTGCAGGATGCGTCGGCAGCGAGGGTTGAGGAACGGGGTACCAAGGCGTAGTCGAGCGATGGCATCGGACCGGTCGATGGTCGGTCTGAACGTGTACGGTTTGCCGGTATGTTGGGATACCGTAGGAACGTGGGCGCGGTTCACCAGCGGGTAGGTGATACCGTGTGAGGTCGGCGGGGAGCGTGGACCGAGACGAAACCGAACGAAAGGGCCGAGACCGAGGTAGCTACGAGCGAGGGCCGAGAGACCCAGGCAGAGCCTAGGTGCAGGATCGAACCGGAGCCGAAGGTGGCCGGAGAGGGGCCAGAGGAGAAAAGAAGTGAAAAGGACCGTTGTAGAAGAAGAGGCTGGCGCATGGAGCTGGTCGAGCGGGGTCGCACTGGAAGGGCAGGCATAGGTCGTCGGGACTGGAATGTCGTCGGGCAGGAACGGAGTAGTGACAGCTATCTGGAAGCAGGAGACTGGAGGCGAAAGCTGGGAGCCGAGATGTGTATGCGAGCCAAGCCGAGGTGGAAGAGAGAAGAGAGAGAGAGAGAGAGAGAGAGCGAGAGGGGTGTTTTGCCAGGAATGGAATCTTGCCCTAAGGCTCACCAAACTGGACTTGCTCTTTAGCAACTGGAGGCAACTTGGGTCGGTTTGATCGAGTCACCAAGAGGTGACGACCGCTGCAGCAAGCCCAAGTGCGTAATTTGGAGCGTAGTAGCGGACGCGACACAATTATTATGCAAATGTCTTTAAGAGTTTTGTAAATGTCTTTCAGAGTTGCCAGATGATTTCTCCTGGCGGGGATACATTAAGATAATACAAAGAGTTTCAAGTACACTTATCTTAGTTGAATAGATCTTTGCAATGTCTTTAAGTTGTCCGGTAAAGTCGCTGTGTTTCTGTTGTTCTGCTAGTCGTAGTTGACGTGTTTCTCACGGGTGCCGACTTGGGTCTTACCCTCGTGCCTGCTGTATCTGTTCTGCTGAGTCAGGGTTCTAACCTCTGCCCCCTATTGTCCGGGCTTCTGGTGCGGGAAGATAATCCAATTTCCGATATTCTCCTAGCTGATGGAGAAACATACAATGTTTGTTCATCGCATGTTTGAAGGATTATTTTATTGTTCATTGCATGTTTGAAGGATTATTCTATTTTTACATGTTTATTTTACTAATTTTATTTTTCTAAGTGACTTGTCTCTGTATAATTGTAATCATGTATTTAGTGGTTATCAAAATAATCCCCTTTTTGATTGACTGTAACTCCGCTAAGTGTGGAGGTTGTTACGACAGTGTCCTTGAATGTAACTCCACTAAGTGTGGAGCTTTGTAGGACTATGTCCTTTCGGAATTATTACGGTCGAATTGAGTTCTTATCTTTTTATTGTTTTGTTTCCCATTTATTTGGGTGCTAATTATTTTATAAAATGTATTGCCTTTATTTGGCATGATATTTGTAGAGATTTGTGTGTTGGAACACCTGTATGTATTTTGTTTTGTTTTTAAAAATGAACTTTGGGGTTCATGATTTATGCAGTTTTAAGTCTTGCTAGGACTAGTTTGGCCTTGTAATTTAGCCAGTATGGAAGCAGTTTAAAGTCTTGCTTTGGACTTTTTGTCAGATGCAGTTTTAGGTCTTACCCAGGACCAGCTTGGCCTTGAAATTTAGCCAGTATGGAAGCAGTTTAAAGTCTTGCTCTGGACTTTTTGCCAGATGCAGTTTTAGGTATTACCCAGGACCAGCTTAGCCTTGTAATTTAGCCAGTACGGAAGCAGTTTAAAGTCTTGCTCTGGACTTTTTGTCAGATGCAGTTTTAGGTCTTACCCGGACCAGCAGTTTAAAATCCTGCTTTGGACTTTTTGTCAGATGCAGTTTTAGTCTTGCCCAGGACCAGCAGTTTAAAATCCTGCTTTGAACTTTTTGTCAGATGCAGTTTTAGGTCTTGCCCAGGACCAGCAGTTAAAATCCTGCTTTGGACTTTTTGTCAGATGCAGTTTTAGGTCTTGCCCAGGACCAGCAGTTTAAAATCCTGCTTTGGACTTTTGTCAGATGCAGTTTTAGGTCTTGCCCAGGACCAGCAGTTTAAAATCCTGCTTTGGACTTTTTGTCAGATGCAGTTTTAGGTCTTGCCCAGGACCAGCAGTTTAAAATCCTGCTTTGAACTTTTTGTCAGATGCAGTTTTAGGTCTTGCCCAGGACCAGCAGTTTAAAATCCTGCTTTGGACTTTTTGTCAGATGCAGTTTTAGGTCTTGCCAGGACCAGCAGTTTAAAATCCTGCTTTGAACTTTTTGTCAGATGCAGTTTTAGGTCTTGCCCCGGACCAGCAGTTTAAAATCCTGCTTTGGACTTTTTGTCAGATGCAGTTTTAGGTCTTGCCCAGACCAGCAGTTTAAAATCCTGCTTTGGACTTTTTGTCAGATGCAGTTTTAGGTCTTGCCCAGGACCAGCAGTTTAAAATCCTGCTTTGGACTTTTTGTCAGATGCAGTTTTAGGTCTTACCCAGGACCAGCTTGGCCTTGTAATTTAGCCAGTATGGAAGCAGTTTAAAGTCTTGCTCTGGACTTTCTGTCAGATGCAGTTTTAGGTCTTACCCAGGACCAGCAGTTTAAAATCCTGCTTTGGACTTTTTGTCAGATGCAGTTTTAGGTCTTACCAGGACCAGCAGTTTAAAATCCTGCTTTGGACTTTTTGTCAGATGCAGTTTTAGGTCTTACCCAGGACCAGCAGTTTAAAATCCTGCTTTGGACTTTTTTGTCAGATGCAGTTTTAGGTCTTACCCAGACCAGCTTGGCCTTGTAATTAGCCAGTATGGAAGCAGTTATATGTCTTGCTCTGGACTTTTTGCCAGATGCAGTTTTAGGTCTTACCCATGACCAGCTTGGCCTTGTAATTTAGCCAGTATGGAAGCAGTTTAATGTCTTGCTCTGGACTTTTTGCCAGATGCAGTTTTAGGTCTTACCCAGGACCAGCTTGGCCTTGTAATTTAGCCAGTATGGAAGCAGTTTAAAGTCTTGCCCTGGACTTTCTGGCCTTGTAATTTAGCCAGTATGGAAGCAGTTTAAAGTCTTGCTCTGGACTTTCTGTCAGATGCAGTTTAGGTCTTACCGAGGACCATTGTCTTCATTCGTTAAACGATTTCTCCTCTCTGAGAGAGAAATCGAGTCATGAGGTTGATTCAAGGATCCTTTAGCTTGGGATGTTTTGTTGTCGGATGCAGTTATAAGCTTACCAGGACCCCTGTTGTTGGTAGTAGGATGTAGTTTTACTTCACATCCAGCATGTGTAGTAGGATGTAGTTTAAGGTCATACCCAAGACCATTAGTAGTGGGGTAGAGGACCGCATTTTAATTTTTTCTTATTCTTTTGTTATTCACTCTTTTTTTTATTTTCTTTAGCTTAGAATTTGTGAGTGTGTCAGGCATTCTCTTATTTTTAAGAGCACCTGTGGGCCCATAATTTTTATCATCTCTCCTTCCTTTTTAGGAGAGAAGTATGGTAGAGTCCAGCTTGCCTTTGAGAAAAATCCTTTTTAGGAGAAAGTATGGTGAGTCCCAGCTTGCCCTGGGGGGTTGAGAAAATTCCTTTTTAGGAGAAAGTATGGTTGAGTTTCCAGCCTGCCTTGGGGTTTGAGAAAATTCCTTTTTAGGAGAAAGTATGGTAGAGTCCAGCCTGCCTTTGGGCTGAGAAAATTCCTTTTTAGGAGAAAGTATGGTTGAGTCCAGCTTGCCTTGGGGCTGAGAAAATTCCTTTTTTAGGAGAAAGTATGGTTGAGTCCAGCTTGCCTTGGGCTGAGGAAAATTCCTTTTTTTAGGAGAAAGTATGATTGAGTCCATTTTGAGGAATATATTTTCCATTTTTATAGGATAGTTTTACTCTCCTAATTTCCAAGGTAGGTGACCCTAATTTTTTATTTCCAGCAATAGGATTTTTTCCTCAGGGTTGGAGGTTGTTCACAATGCAAACCCACAATTTCCTCTTTATTGTCCAATGTTGAGGGGTCTAGGTTGCATTGTTTGTAGTATGCTGCAGAACACCCAGTCTAGTCCATATTCCAAAACAGAATTTGGTACTTTCTCTGTAGAGACAGTCCACAGCAAACTCTATCACCCAAGAATCCCACGACAATTAGCCTCATTTTTTGTAATTTTCGCTAATATGGCAGAAGTAGTCCCTTATTGTTCTGACAGAACGTTCGGGACCCAAATGTATCTCTTTCTAATGTTCTCCATTATTCCCAAATTTTCTGCTCCAGCAATTGTATGGAGTCTAGAAGAGAGTCCATCTCGAAATTTCTTTTAATTTATTTATTTTATTTTTATTCGTTCAACTGGTGCTTCCTTTTTTGTTTCCTTCAGTCCTCCCTTGCTTTGTCTGTAATTGTAGTAGTAGCAGCAGTAGTTGAATTGAAGTGGCGCGAGCTTAGCTGTCACACGATGGCGTCAGCTGTGGAGGTTGGCCTATGCTTTCCTCGGCGCGAAATTTGTTTGAAGAAGAAGACGCTAGACATTTTGTTTTTTCTTTTTTCGCATGTATGAGTTTTTTTTTTTGTTTTTTTTTTTCCACACGTGAAATTTTTGAAATATATGTATTACTTGAGAACAGTCCGGTGTTAAAAAATTTGGAAAATTTTTAGGCCACAAAAGGGTTGTTAGTTTCAATTCTTTTTTTTGCAAATTTTTTTTTAAGCCGTATATTGTTTTTAAACGACAGGTATCAATTCACTGTTTTTTTGTTGTTGTTATTAATTCAGTGTGTTAATGGTTTCAAGTTTTTCTAGCAGACGTATCGAAATTGTTTGTTCTCCGGACAGAACTAGTTTCAAATATTTATTTCAACAGTTTCGTGTATTTTTTTTTTAAACATAAAAGATTCAAGACAATTTTTTGGTAAAGCCCTTTTTTTTTGTTATTCACAATATTCCTGAACACAAAGGTTTTTGTTTTAAACACAAATTTGAGACAATATAAATTTTTTTTTAAAGTTATTCTTTGTAACCGTAGTTGTTTTTGGGTTTGTTTTGGCGTAACAAGACAAAGGTTTTTTAATTTATTGTTTTTAAACAAGTTTAAGACAATTTAAGGTTATTTTTTAACCGTAAATGTTTTTGGGTTTTTCAAATAGAGTAATTTTAAAGGGCTCACGCTTTAGTAACCCCTCAAATTTTTATACTCGTATACCAGTCTAAAGCTGTTCTCGTCCTTCCTTATAAGGAATTAAACTAACGCTCTAGTATACTGTATTTTTTGCAGTATTTTACGAGTTCCTCTGGCAAAGTAACAGTAATAAAGTAAACAACCTAGTTACGAACATGACTGTATTGTGAAGGAAAGGTACAAGACAAATATAGCGTGTATATTTGGGTTAACAGTTTATTCTGGGTTGTAGTAGGTAATGTGTTAGAGTATACAATTATTATGCAAATGTCTTTAAGAGTTTTGTAAATGTCTTTCAGAGTTGCCAGCGAGGATTCTCAGCAGGCGGGGAATATAATAAGATATACAAAGAGTTTCAAGTACACTTATCTTAGTTGAATAGGTCTTTTGCAATGCTCTTGCCCCCTATTGTCGGGCTTCGGTGCGGGCAGATAACCCAATTTCCGGCATATAGGAAGCAAGTGGCCGTATAGCCGCCTTTCTTGTTTGGGATGTTTCCACGATTTGTTTAAGACCGCACGCAGTATTCTTGTGCAACTTCCACCTCACTTATTCTCCAGGCGCTTCGTTAGGGTCCAAGTGGTGCAGCTGTACAGTGGCACGGACACAACTACGGTTTGGAAGAATTGTTGCTTTAACTATCAATGAAATCAGATTTCCATATGATGGATAATCTGTCTAAAGCAGTCCATGCTTTCCCTATACATGCAATAATATAGATTTATGTAGATGAGATATTACTACCTAGATACTTGAACTAGTCTACTAATTTTTAGGCGCTTACGTGTTTTTAGCATTTCAAAGCCTTCAGGAATTTCCCGTGAATGTATTGAATCCAATGATTTATACGTAACCTAATACTTTTATCATTTGCGTGCTATTCTGCATATTACTAACAAAAATATGTGACCTCTGGGGACAAGTATTTTAAGTTTTGATAAATTAAATCATATGAATTAGAAAGACTAATGAAATTGAATAGGAATACAAAAAGATTACTCTTATTTTTACTTAATTCTAATTGATTTCAACATAAAATTATACATAGCATCGCTTTTAATACGTTTAAGAATAAAACATAATATTCGAATCAATAACACCAAGTAATTATTTATTTAAATACGGTTTTGTTTAACCGGCATGTAAATTATTCATACTATCTTATTTCTAACGATTATATAACACGCATTGCAGGATTTTAAACATAATAACATGGGCCTCGGGGGGGGGGGGGTAATAGGTCCGGCTTGGCTTCGGTCGCTGGACTGTTAATGAAATTAACGGCGTGATCCCAGGGAACTTACCCCCAGGTAATACCTGCCCCCCTTAATTTAAAGAGAGAAGGCTTGGTTTATTGCCCAGTGCCGAGGAAGAATGCCGGGGATCCACCGCATTTTTTGTGCTTGCCATCCCATGAGCCTCCGGTTCATGGGTGGCTCTCATTAATTGGACCTTGTGTCCGACCTGCATAAGTGGGATGCATGGTAAATACCACAGTAATATATGGGTTTTGAGGGCAAATCTATCTCAGCTAGCACCTTTAATAGAGACATTGCTTAATGAATAAGATGCTAATTAAGATTAAATGATAATAATGATTATCTACTTAACATTGAAATATAACCGTAGAATAAACTAAGGGAATTGGAACGTTGGTGATGATGTAGTTCGGTTACAGACAGACATATAACTCAACGTATAATGAGAGAGATTATTTATATCTTATTTCCACATGGATTTTATTGGGTATAAAAGTTGGTAATTTGAATAATTACCAAGTCCATAAAACAAACAAAAAGAAAGAAGTTTATTAGAGAGATAAAATATTTATTTAAAAATTTACACTGTTATAACAATATTAAATATTTTCCATTGAAAAAATAAAAATAAAAATTAAGTCACTGGAATGAACTTTAATTCAATGGTCGTAGAAAAATTGCTTGAACTATATTTATATATCATATATATATAATAAAAAATAAATAGAAAAAGTAAATGACACTTTTATTTTCTGGAATGTTCTTACAGTGGCCAGAATTTTTTTCTGATTCATGAGGAAAAAAAAAAAAAAAAAAAAATCATTAGAATTGTAAAATTAAAAAGTTTAAACACTGATTGTCTATTACTCGAACGAAGAACTTTACAAATTTCCATTTCCCATTGCTTAGGCATGATCTCTTCTCTT